>JAMPIV010018125.1:0-157733 GCA_024509875.1 Oreohelix idahoensis
ATATTTTATGGTTTATTTTTTAATTCTTTTCACACGAAATTAGTAGCGCTCGACAAAGAAAAAGTGCGTAAAAATTTAGTGTGCATGAGCCCTCACTCTATGTACAATTGTTTAAACCACGTATTATAAGGGGAACACTCCTTTGAAAGCAAAACCGCGCACTTTCACACGAAATGTTGTCATTAAAGAACTTTTAAATTGAATCTAAAATAACGTAATTCTCGCAGTGTATACGTTGGTCACAGCTGTGGAATGCAACCGTGTTGAAAAATGGTATAGTTGCCATTATATATACTCTCCAGAAAATAGTTACAATTGTGGCAGTGCCGAGGTTTGCAGGGTTTTCAGTTTACTTTACAGAGAGTAGGTTTGGTTAACTAGCCTTGACCGCTAGAGATATTTTTTCCTCTCCTTTGTAAGATTGGGTCACCAGGTTCGATTTTCTTCTCTTAGGTGTTGATGTAGCAAATTTAACTGAGATGGATAGATTTCTTAGCTTAATCTCAAACTGTAGAAATTCACCTTTCCAACAGCGTTCTATTTCAAACAAATCTTTTAATGTCTTTCAGCATGAAGTCAAAAATTTCAACAAAAGTCTGGAATTCAGAACATTTTTACAATAATAAGCACAATAAAGTTGTAACATATCATCAGATGCTGTCATCGATGCAAAAAATCCCTTTTGCATCTTTATCTCATAGGCCTACTCAATTTGTCAAAGATGGCGAACTTTTTCTTTCCACCGTTTTCTTCCTTTAGGTTAACGTTTTATTTTAGGTTCGACGACATATTCTCATCCCTTCAGATTATTCCTTGATTTCTTTATTATCATAGGTATTCCTTGAGTTAAATATTTTCCAACACAAGGGTATTTTCAGCTCAGCATGGTTTTAGTTGTAAGACTAGTTTTGCAAATTGACTCAATCTTCGAACCTAGTTCTGCTGCAACCAGAGTTGGAAGCTCTATTCAAAAATATGCGTTGAATGATAGTTACTACTTACGCAAGTAAGGAATATAAAACCACTCAATGTCCTGAATTACACATTTTATAATAAATGTTGCAGTTGATTTCCTCAAACTAAGGAACATGTAGAGCTGGACCAGACACGTCCTCTAAAGTTTTGCTCCTCATTCTGACTGCCAGATGGCGTCGTTGTTCTATATTCCCCGGGGTAAATCTGAGCTATCCGATTGGTCAGGGGAAATCACCCAACTATTAGAAATGGCGTGTAGAAGCGACTCTGCCCTAAATATGTGACACTATAATTTATTATTTTCTGTTTCTCATAAAATATAAAATTATGGGGTGGTCTGTGCTTCCTCTGTCTTGTTAGAATATAGTCTGTTTTCTGAATAAAGCGTTCAAATGACGGTGTTCATGAACAGTTTGATTACACTGTATAATGGAAAGAAACCAAAAACACTCTAAGAATGTACTTCTATCTGCTTATCCAGGAACGGAAACAGCACACTATAATTATAAACCCGTCAAGTTTGACGGGTTATTGCTAATTTGAAGATAATTATAAAAATCTATAGAATGTGATTGGTGTTTATCAGCATCAAGGCGCATTGCGCGAGTGGAGCCTTTTTTGTGTTGGCGACGGAACAACCATCCCAGATTGTGGAACAATAGTCTAGATGCGTATGTACATGAGATATGTAGAACATTTTCCTTGCCTCCTCATCCAGGAAATGTTTAATTTTGTCTAATTGGTAAACTTTCTGTGCGGTTTTCTTTGTGAGTGCATGTACATGTGAGTTCCAACTTAGGTTTTGGTCAACAGTGACACCTAGAATTTTGTTGTTCATTTATTTTCAATTAGTGATGTTCCAATGTAGAGCTGAAGTGTTGTATTTTGCGAGTTTTGTAGTTTTTGTCTAGTTGATATTAACATACATTTTGTTTGGCTAATATTTATTTGCATATGATTCTCCTTGCTCCACTTAATACGATTATGTGTATCATTTTGTAAAGATTGTTCTAGTGTGGTGTAACTTTTATCACTTGTATAGACAGTACAGTCATCGGCAAACAGGTCACATGATGAGTGTTTGAAGTATAGAGGAAGATCATTAATGTATACGGTAAAGAGAAGAGGTCCGAGAATAAAACCACAAGGAACACCAGTATTGACAGCGGTTGGGTCTCACAATGAATTATTGTAAGATATTATTTGTTGTCTATCTGACAGGAACGATTTAATTAACTTTACGAGCTAAATATTTATTTTCATTGTTTCTAATTTCACTGGCTAACAAAAAAAAAAATTTTTTTTCTTTCTCTAACATTTCTATGTTTTTCTGGTCAATTTTAATGCGCTGTTTTTAAATCTGCAAACCGTTTTTCTCTATCAGGTCGGGATCTCTAGAAATACGCAATTGAAGTTTTTTTAACAATGCATACAGTATTACAACATCATTCGTACTCGTACAAGAAGTATAACAGTTATGTAGGCTTGAATTTCTTTGCAGTCGACTTTCGTCGGTGAATGGCATGTGGTACATCACGATGAAGCATTCAATAATAATCGGCAAGCATGGTCACACTCCACCGTCCTTGATAACGTGACTCTATTACGGCGATATCTTGATGGAATCGTTCTCCATATTCATCGCTGACTTCGCCAAAGTTGTCAGGGAAAAAGTCAAGATGCGAATCGAGGAAATGGATTTTGAGGGACATGTTACAGCCCATAATTCTGTATGCATCTATGCACTGCTTAACAATATGCACATAGTCGACAGATTTGTGATTTCCCAGAAAGTTATCGACGATCGATTTTTTTTTTTTTTTTTTTTTTTTTTTTTCGTTCGCCCGCTAATACTCGAGGCGAAATCTCAGGTTATTATTTTATGTCTAACCTGACATTGATTTTACGTGAGTATCCCTTTATTTCTTGTATAGAGACAGGTGTCCCTCGCCATTCAGGCAAATACTCGCCGATTTCGGAGGTACCCATTGCAGCTGGGTCGGCTCAGGAGCCGCCAGTCCCTGGTCGACGACACTCCTTCAAATGTCTCGCCAGGTCTCAAGTTAATCCAGTCCAAATCCCGGTCGACGAAAAATCCTCAAATGCCGTCGCCCGGGTTTGATCCTGTATCACCCGGTCGCCAGAGCGGTGTTGTAACCACTACGCTAGCGCGGCTCCCAACGATCGATTTGAATGCCATCCATGCGCGAAGTTCACTACCATGTAACAAGTTCTCGAATTGTTTGTCTGCAATAACTTTCCTAATCTGAGGTTTTACAAAGATACCTTCCTTATCTTAGCATCGCTAACTTGCGGAAACCTTTCTCGAAGATAAGTGAAAGCTTTGCTCGTTTTATCTAACGCTTTTACGAAATTCTTCATGAGCCCCAACTTCATATGTAACGGTGGTAAAATGATGCTGTCTTTGTTAACTAATGGCTCCTGTATTACATTTTTATGCCCGAGCTGCATACGATTTCTGATAGGCCACACCTTTCTTGCATAATGTTCCTGTCTGTTGCGGCTGTCCCATTCCCATAGGAAGCAACAAAATTTAGTATACCCAGTCTGCATGCCCGTGAGAATTGCAATGATCTTTAGGTCTCCACAAATCCGCCATTGGTAGTCACTGTACTTTATTTTTGCCAAAAGTATAGCCATATTGTCATAAGTTTCTTTAAAATGAACAGAGTAGGCGACTGGAATTGATGAAAATAAATTTCCGTTATGCAATAACACGGCTTTTAGACTAGTCTTGGAAGAGTCGATGAAAAGTCGCCATTCGTTGACTATGTGCTCATGACTGAGGCGCACCATTAGACCGTTTACATCTTTGCAATAGCAAATGTCATCATCCATCTCAAAGTATTGAACAAGTTCTTTGTGTCTATGACGACATTTAGATATCGGAGTATTGGGTACTAAAAGATTCCATTCTTTGAGTCGCGAACCGAGTAATTCCCATTGTCCTTTGGTGAGAGCGAGATCACGTATTAAATCTGAAAGTTCTGAATGGTTAATTAAGTGAACACCATCATTCACCGGTATATAATCCAAGTCAGAATTAGTTTCTAAAGCAGGTAAACTATCACTTTCTGATGGTTCATTCACGTCCAACGGATATTGTTCTGGTGGAACTGGGATCGGACACGTGATTGGATCATGAGGCACTGGTTTCGAAACCGATTCAATATGTGGATAAACCACAGACTTTCTAGTTTTAAAAGTGAAACCATGGATATTTGTCAAGCAGAAGTAACAATCAGTAGCGTGATTTGTCGGTTTACGCCATATTACTGGCACTCCAAAAGGCATCGACTTATGCTTCGGCGATTTTCGTAACCAACCTGCCAATGTATTTGCACAAGTCGAACAAACTGCATTTGGCTTCCAAGATTTATTTGCATCCTCAACTTTCGAATCGAAATAAAGTTTATATGCTTTCTTCAGTAATGGTGTAAAGTTTTTCTGGTGAACACTATCGGTAAAATATCCACACACGTAACAGAACAGATCAGCCGAATTTCTACAACTTCTAGAAGCCATATTTCGCTCAGAATTATTTCAAAATACAGTAACTATTTGAAAAATAGCATAACATATGTCATGCATCTTTTAGCAGTATAAAATGTAGAATTATTTTGCATTTTATTAATTTTTAATAAGTTATATAGTAAAAAGGAAACGGAGCAAATAACGGTTTCCCAAAAATATATTTATTCACAAATATCTTCAGAACCCGATGTGACACAGATAAACGGATTTCAAATTTGAAATCAGCGCAGGAAACTGACCTAAAAACACCTATTCTTATATAAGAAAGAAAAATGTTGTTTGTCAGTGTTTTCTGATTAAAATAACGTGATCTATCATATCAAATGCTTTTTTGAAGTCTACAAATATTGCTCCACATATACTATCGTTATTGATGTTTAGGTGTCAATTGTCTATCATCTTTGTTAAGGCTGTGTGGCATGAGTGCATTACCCTAAACCCAGACTGATGGCCTAAACCCCGACTGATGGCCTAAACCCCGACTGATGGCCTAAACCCCGACTGATGGCCTAAACCCCGACTGACTGCCGATTAGCAGGTCATTATTAACTATGTGTTTTAGTGTTGTTTTGTGGATGTGTTTTTCCAGTGGTTTGGACAGCGACGATATGAGAGAAATAGGCCTATCATTACCAAGGTTACTACTATCAGATGAACCTTATTTGAGAAGTGGGTATACTTTAGCGCTTTTAAAAGCAGATAAAAAGTAACTCCTTGCAATACATTGTCAGTGAATCACTAATAGCTGGGTGCGGCACAGTGCAGTATTCGATTACTAATTCCATCAAGTCCCGATGAGTTATTATCTTCAAGGCCAGTAATGTAGTTATAAACTTCGTTAACTGTTATACAAGGGATGTCGGGTGGAATTGTGTTACTACATTTGTTCTCGCAGAACGTTGATAATTTGCTTAAGTCACATGGGGGAGACGCAATGGTGGATTTTATATTGTTGAAGTCTGCCTGAAAATGATTGCGGTTGTCTGTACAAGTAAGTGGCGTGTTGGGAGTTTGTGGGTCTAGAAAACCTAATTGTCACTTACTGGGTCTACCTTTCCTAAGTTTACATCCCTTATTCTGAACTGCCTCACTAATCTACGATCTGGGTATGAGGATTTTAGAGCCAGATGCTATGTAGGACCTATTACATTTCAGGTCAGAGGTATACTGTCACTCACCTTGTTAGCAGAGACGAATCTTGGTGTTGTACCTAGCGGTGTATGAATTGAACAAGCACCCCGTACCTACATCAGGTTGAAGAGTGGGGACCCTCAGTGTTGGGCTTCTCCATCTTCCATATATTCCTGCTTCAAGTTAAAAGGCGGAACCGAAGAAGTTAAGTCCCATTAGACAAGACTGACTCACGGAGCATTGGCGTACCATACCCTTTTTCAAATTTGTAGTGACGAAAACAGTGATGCTTAAATAAGACTGGTAACAATATAGACTTGAGTCAGAGTGACAGTTTTCAAAAGCTACATACCATAGAAATACTTTGAAGATAAATTCAAGTGATCTCAGTTACATTGAAGTCAGTGTGACAGTTTTCAATATCTACCACCCAAACACTGAAGATAAATTCAAGTACTATCATTAACATTTTTTTTTTAGAGTGATTAGTTGAACTAAGACAATTTTCATAACAAGGGAGCCTTAGCAACAAGGAAAAGACTTTATTTTTAGTAATTGCCTTTTATCTGGTGTACAAACATGCAACATCATCAGCGTGTTTTATTTTAATTTTTATTTCTTGAGCTTACACAAACACAACAAAACTGAAAATTGTACATAAAAAAAATTAAGAAATTGTAGTGCACTGTTTTGATTACATTATGTCAGCTTTGAATTCATTTTGCTTTGAATTTAATTAATTCCCCTAGATACCATAACAGCCCATAGGTAGAATTCCGAGAGAGGTACCATATAGTACTGGTACAGAATATTACTGTCTCGGCCAGTAATTCTTTACAGCCTGACTTTAAATCTATAAACTCTATACACCAGTGCTCTTTTCTGAGAATGGGGTATTTCTTATAAGACCAGACTCTTCTCTGGCAACTATCATAGTATCACCTGATACTCCTTATTGTCTATATTCTTCATAAATTACTTAACCTCTCGCGACAAGGGCCTCCACAGAATCTTGACTTTTCCCCCACACGTCATAAGTTGAGTAGCATTCCTGTGGGTAAAGAATGTTAAAAATAATGACATTTTTTACTAACTTGAAGGTAGCCGCCGTATCTATTACTTTCCATTACTGATTGCTGAACAGCCACAAATGTTCTATTCAAGCAGGCAAGCGATGTTTGTACCGGATGAGTGAAATTGATACTTATCAATCGTTCCCCTTCTACCGTGAGGTGTAGAGGAATCATGAGAGCGCCATTCCTATCGGAAGTCTTTAGGCCGGACATTAGTGAAAGTAGATTTAAGCAGGAATGTAAATTTATGGGAATTTAGGCGGAAAATGAATGGTAAGTTGAATGATAGAAGAAAGAATTACAGAAAAATCTGTCTCGTACCATTGCTAACGTGTTATAAACAAGCAAACACATAAAGAAACACAATTTAATTTACCGTCGAAACTGGGCTAATGTTTACGCCAAACAATATACCTAACAAGATGTGGAATTATACAGATATGTTGACAGAAATATAGACAAGGTCGGAGCAACAGATAATCATACAGAAATTAGAATATAAAATGCTAGAGGGGCTTTCATTAGGTAATATATGGAAATTAAAAGTAATTGAGTCCAGTAAAACAATAAAAAAGGAATATTCAATTGAAATGTCAAGTCCGTTCTATTGTATATCTGTAAAACATGGACAGCAGCAAATATGACAACCAGTAAGAGAAATGATTGTCATAAATAAGTGCTTGCGTGGAACAGAAGGATTGAATGGTATAACAATATCAATAATGTGGTACTGATGTCAAAGTAGCAGACAAACAACTAGTGAAACAATATCAATAATGTGGTACTGATGTCAAAGTAGCAGACAAACAACTAGTGAAACAATATCAATAATGTGGTACTGATGTCAAAGTAGCAGACAAACAATTAGTGAAACAAGAACTGACGTTAAATAGGTCACGTGTTAAGAACATTTGATGATAGCATTACAAAGTTGTTCCTATTGTGAAAACCCCAGGGTAAGAGACATATCTAAAGATAAAGGTAGTCCTATAACAGATACTGCCGTAGGGAGTCAAGTGTTCGATACTTCACTGTTCTAGGTTCTATTTCGAGAAGTAGGGTGGCGAGTTCTTTTTCTATCTGCCTTTGCCTTTCCTAACGCAAGAACAGTATCGGGTGTCCATTTACAAGTGGTTAGACTTGAGCGTGCAGCACCCGTCTTTCGAACCCAAGAAATAGGGGGAGATCAAACCATATATGGAGAAGAGATGTGGTGATAGACATAAAGAAGTCATCGAAAGACCATGAACTGATGGCACAAACCAGGAAGGCATGACATGTTTTATTGAGAACCTGATCTCCACGATGTGCTGAAGGGTGCTTACGATGATGATATATTCGCTGGTTTTCTGGTAATACGAGAGTAACAGGCGGTAGACATGTTGATTCTATCAATGCCACTCGCATGAAATTAATAGTAAATGTATAGTCACAACGTTTAATGTTGGTGGTACTATGTACCTTTGGGGAGTCAATAGTCAATGAAATATGTCAGAGATATTTATTTTTAACTACATTAAGAGATACATGTTTCTTCTAGTAACTAATGCAAAAGAAAACAGTCTCGTTTATAAGTTTATTATGTTAATAAAGCACATTGGAAATTGTGAACATAGAAATGCAAAGTTAAGAACAAAATTATAAGAAATTGACAGCACAGTGCATACTGTAGCATACTTGTGCATAATAGTCTTGATTTATTCAGCATTTAATAAATCATATTACATAAATTAATTTATTGTTAAAAGCATAGTTGTTTCCCCTGCAAAACAGTTACCTCCCTTAAATAACAATATTGTACATTACACCGTTATGGAATCAATTATTGTTTCTCATATCCGTCATTTGTACTTAATATCGCATTACATAACCACTTTTAAACATATTCTCAGGTGAGTCAGTGATACATCAATTTACCTCTGATGTGATATTAATTATTTAGTTCCAATAAAATTATAACAGATGTTCGACTGTCATCGGGCTGGTACCGCAAGTGCAGAGATCTGTTGCACCAATTTTGTATTTGTGGTATAGATGGTATCTCAATCTGCTTTGTCCAGTCCGTAGCCGATAAATGATGACCTGTTCTTTCCTGGACAGTTGATGATTTGTATCATTTTTCAAATGCCCGGGTGCTATCTTTCCCATTTGGACTTGAATGCAGCCTTTATAGTAGTCTTTGCCATTGCGTAAGTTGTCTCTATATCATTTTGTTGTAAGGCACCTCCTTCCTTAGCAAGTTTATCTGCCTCCTCATTCCTGATATATTACAATGGGCTGGTATCCACTGGATTGTGCACTTGTTGAAGCATTTGGCCAATCTTTAGTACAACTGAACACAATAAACCAAACCTGTGTACAATGTTTACGATGACAATATACTTAAGTCTTCATGCCAGTTCAAATCATCAGATAAAAACAAGAGAGAAAACTTATAATTGTCGTGAATTCTGATTCACAATACGTCATTCATACCAAAACGGAACGACATCCTAAAAAAAGTGTAGGCTAGACAGACCAATGAAACGGCACCCCTGTTGAAGTATGTTTACAAACGTATTAGGCATTTAACATGGCCGGACTCCAATCTGTGTAACCCAGTTTTGTATGGAATTAATTTAAAGGACTATGAGCGAAGTACCGCATGGAGTTAGTTGCTTATTCTTTACAGGACGTGGCAATCAACCCCAGCTTTTATTGGCTGTTTTTGATTTTTCTAGGCAATTTTTTCATTCAGTAGTTTGCCATTGCTTTCTGAACGGTACGGCGCTTATACCATTGTTAAAAATCCACACAAAGCGATCTGCTACCAAACCGCCTGCAGCAGGTTTCGAACCTGGTATATCTGGATTATGAAACTGCGTTCATATCCATTAGGCCACAGACGCCGACACCGCATGGAAGAGGTCAGTAATTTACCGAATGTTTCTTTAAAAGAATGTGCAAGATTTCCACGGGAAGTGTTATGCTAACAGAAAAATTTTGAGTGGAATGCATCGATACATTAGGCAAGTCAAACATGTTGCTATTTATGCTGCGCCTTTGAAACGATGGACGAAGTAACGGAAAAGGCAATTATATGGAAAGATAAAGAATAATCCAGGGCGTACTTTAAGCCCAAGATGAAGGAAATCGCTACAGGAATAAAGAAGATATGAATATTCCCAAATATCCATAAATGCACAAATCGACAAAATTATGCCTGCATTTGAGAACGCAAACACAATTCAGTCTTATTGTTCTCCGAGACATTCGGCCGTTACCTATATACGGAATTACCCTCTTTCGAAAGCAGGCCACACAATTTCAAAATACAGCGAGAGCGACAGTTTTGTCAGTGAGACTCCCGTTGCCTTCTGCATCTGAGAGCAGACTGAATGACAATTAACAGCTCGACTGTATGACATTGAGGGTTACATCCTGTAACAAACGTGTACTTTAAGGAGCCAGACTCAATTAAAAGAGCTAGTGGTGCAAGAGCCCTTTTAGTCTAGAGGGACAGGACCATAGTTACCGAAGGCCTGGAAGAATTTGACAAGTGATTTTATTACTTAATCAATTTTGAGTTCAGTGAAAATTTTCATAAAGGAAAGAAAACCTGTACAAAATAAATTGTAAATTTTACCAACAGACTTACTTGGATTATTTAAGTTAAGTTACAGTTCATGTTGCTTAATAGTTTAGTTTAATACCCCTAGCCGAGCCTAACACTTTAAACAGAGGAGGATCTGGAGAGGAGCATTTAGGAACCTAGGATAATACACAATCATCATACCTAGGAACTTATACAGCTTGATCTTACCTTTGATGTCAGTATACCCTTACTCTTTTCAGAGAAGGGAGTAGGGAGTATTTCTTATAAGACATGTCTATTATCTGGCACTATCCTGGTATCACCTGATACAACTTTGTGTCCAGGATATCATTCTTTTAAAACTATACCAACCTCTCGTGACAATAATATAACATCCAAAATAAAGGACAGGCATGAGACATGATGAATGTGATAACGACTGTTGTTTGATGGTAAGATACTATTGTAGCAGAAGGTACTCCAAGAGCTGTGAAGATCTTCTTCAGAAACATTAAAATCTCTAAAGCTCTACCTTGATATAATCATGTCTTTTTTCAGGTTTCCGAGTATTTTTAATTTAGACAGCTTACAGCCTATGTGTAAATTGTATCTCTGCCAGAGAATCTGTTTCCTACAGTCCCATCAACTGAGTGGTAGAAAATTCAACTAAATGATATTTTACCGAAATGTCAACTTGACTTCAAAGAAAAAAATCACGTTCATATCTCATACAGTTTAGAATTTTAGTGAAGTTTTGTAAGCTAAGTCGTGATATTTCACTGGGAATGAGGGAAAATAACTTAATCCTGGGGATACCACACTTTTAAATGTCGGAGAGAGAGAGCTAGTTAGAAATTTCTCAAGTTTTAAACTTGTTGCGGCTTTCTTCTCAGTCGTCTAGAGATCTACATAATCGTCTCGTGTAATCTACACTAGAGCGAGATCTAACTTACGCCGATCACTGCAATATTGAATGCACACACCTGAAGAAATCAATATGAACTTACTGGTATAGTCACATACTTTCTTGGAAACTGATTCAGAAAAACTGAACACATTAATACAAATCTATGTACTGGTATAGTCACAGACTTTCTTGAAAACTGATTCAGAATAACTAAACACAATAATACAAATCTATGTACTGGATCACAATCCAGTCGTCATCAAAATAAATATAAAGCTGAAAAGAGCAGGAAACAGAAGACAGGAGGAACCCCAGATAGAAATATCAGCGCTGAAACAA
Source organism: Oreohelix idahoensis (assembly GCA_024509875.1). NCBI lineage: Eukaryota > Metazoa > Mollusca > Gastropoda > Stylommatophora > Oreohelicidae > Oreohelix > Oreohelix idahoensis. The sequence goes on from JAMPIV010018125.1 coordinate 11,555, forward strand.
CCAGATATAAAACAGAAATATTTAATCGACGTCAAAAAAATAAATATCAACAGTTATTGACAGAAAGCATGGAGCAGTATAGAAGAGAAAACCCAGAAGAAAAAGCAACCGCAAAATGGGAATGCTTAAAAACAAGCATACAATCAGCAAATGCAAATTTACCTAAAAAGGAGTCTAAGAAAAATCAAATTTGGATGACAGATGACATCTTGAATAAAATGACCGAAAGAAAGAAAGCAAAAAACACTCCAGAATATAAAACAATAGACAATGACATACGTACTATGTGTAGAGAAGCAAAAGAACGGTGGATAGAAACAAAATGCAAGGAAATAGAAGACTTGGAAGCAAAGCACAGGACAAGAGATATGCATGAAGAAATAAAGAAATTATCAAATCGGTCACGGTTTGCACAAGGAGGAAGCTGTATCAAGAACAGAAATGGTGTAATATTACTTGATGAGAAAGACATATCAAACAGATGGGCAGAATACGTAAAAGAATTATTCGAGGACAACAGAGGTAAAAAACCATCACCAGATTCTAATGAAGGCCCAAACATTCTCAGATCAGAAGTAGAGAATGCCATTCATATGATACAAAAAGGAAAATCAGCAGGCATGGATAAAAAAAAATTGAAATGATAGAAGCTCTGGAGAGCTTTGGTATAGATACAATCACAGAAATATGCAACGATGTATACAATACAGGATATATACCACACGACATGAAGACATCAGTTTTTATAACATTGCCCAAAAAACCAAATGCAACAGAATGTTCAGACTTCAGAACAATCAGCCTGATGAGTCATGCAATTAAGATACTGCTCAAAATCATACAGGAAAGAATAAAAAGTAAAGTAGACAGCGAAATCCAAGAAGAACAGTTTGGTTTTAGACGGAACAGTGGAACAAGAGAGGCAATATTTTGCCTAAGAATATTAGCAGAAAAATATACAGAGGTCCAAAAAAGTATGTATATGTGCTTCATTGACTATAAGAAGGCTTTTGACAGAGTCCATCATGAGAAAATAATTGAATGCCTCGAAGACATAGGTATTGATGGAAAATATATAAGAATACTCAGTAACCTTTATTGGGAGCAAACTGCCACAGTAAGAACTGGAAGGAATTATTCACCATACATAGACATAAAAAGAGGTGTCAGACAAGGTTGTGTGCTGTCCCCCTGCCTATTTAATTTATACACCGAAAACATTTTCAAACAGATACAGGAAATACCAGGACTGAACATCAGTGGAAGGTCAATAAACAACCTTAGATATGCAGATGATACCGTGTTGTTAGCTGAAAGCGAACAGGAGTTACAGGAACTAGTGAAGCAAGTGAACAGTATAAGTCATGAATATGGACTCGACATTAATATTGAGAAAACAAAAACTATGATAATTAGCAAAACAGACGATAAACCCACATTAAAGATAAGCGTAAATGGGGAAATCCTGGAACAAGTCAAGAGCTACGTATATCTCGGTCATATAATAACAGAAGATGGCAGATGTGAAACAGAAATCAAGAAGAGAATAGGAATGGCCAAAGCTACATTCAACAACATGAAACATATACTGACATCCAAACAGTTATCTCACAAATTAAAACTCAGAATCATAAAGTGTTATATATATTCTGCATTTCTGTATGGTGCAGAAACATGGACGATGAATAAGCAGTTGGAAGAAAGAATTGAGGCTCTTGAAATGTGGATATATAGAAGAATGGGGCGTATCTCATGGAAAGAGATGAAAACAAATAAGGAGGTCCTAGAAAATCTAGGTATGAAAAGAGAACTAATGAGGGAGGTCAAAGTTCGACAGCTAAAATACTTTGGCCACATAAAAAGGCATAACACCTTGCAGAAGACCATAACAGAAGGGAGAGTTGAAGGCAAACGTGCAAGGGGAAGACAGAGCTATAAGTGGGAAGACAACATCAAGAGATGGACAGGAAAGAGTCTATCAGAGTGCACCATCAAGACAAGAGACAGAAGACGTTGGAGATCCATTACAGCCAACCTTCGTTGTGGAGATGGCAACTGATGATGATGATGATGATGTACTGGTATAGTCACAGACTTTCTTGGAAACTGATTCAGAAAAACTGAACACACTAGAACAAATCTATGTACTGGTATAGTCACAGACTTTCTTGGAAACTGATTCAGAAAAACTGAACACACTAGTACAAATCTATGTACTGGTATAGTCATAGACTTTCCTGGAAACTGATTCAGAAAAACTGAACACACTAGAACAAATCTATGTACTGGTATAGTCATAGACTTTCCTGGAAACTGATTCAGAAAAACTGAACACACTAGAACAAATCTATGTGCAATGTATCATCATCAATTTCCTTTGTTCTTTTTACGGAACATAGAACCACCACAACAGCTGGTCCCATTACAAGAATCCTGCACTAAACAGTTACATGTTCTTACAACTGGTCACTTTACGAAAATCCTGCACCAAACAGTTACATGTTCTTACAGCTGGTCACCTTACGAGAATCCTGCACCAAACTGTTACATGTTCTTAAAGCTAGTCACTTTACGAGAATCCTGCACTAAATAGTTACATGTTCTTACAGCTGGTCACCTTATGAGAATCCTGCACCAAACAGTTACATGTTCTTACAGCTGGTCACTTTACGAGAATCCTGCACCAAACAATTACATGTTCTTACAGCTGGTCACCTTACGACAATCCTGCACCAAACAGTTACATGTTCTTAAAACTGGTCACTTTACGAGAATCCTGCACTAAACAGTTACATGTTCTTACAGCTGGTCATCTTATGAGAATCCTGCACCAACAGTTAAATGTTCTTAAAATTGGTCACTTTACGAGAATCCTGCACTAAACAGTTACATGTTCTTACAGTTGGTCACTTTACGAGAATCCTGCACCAAATTACATGTTCTTACAGATGTTCACTTTACGAGAATCCTGCACCAAATTACATGTTCTTACAGCTGGTCACTTTACGAGAATCCTGCACCAAACAGTTACATGTTCTTAGCGCTGGTCACCTTACGAGAATCCGGCACCAAACTGTTACATGTTCTTACAGCTGTTCACTTTACGAGAATCCTGCATCAAATTACATGTTCTTAAAGATGGTCACTTTACGAAAATCCTGCACTAAACAGTTACATGTTCTTACAGCCAGTCACCTTACAAGAATCCTGCACCAAACTGTTACATGTTCTTACAGCTGGTCCCTTTACGAGAATCCTGCACTAAACAGTTACATGTTCTTACAGCCAGTCACCTTACGAGAATCCTGCACCAAACTGTTACATGTTCTTACAGCTGGTCACCTTATGAGAATCCTGCACCAAACAGTTACATGTTCTTACAGCTGGTCACTCTACGAGAATCCTGCACCAAACAGTTACATGTACTTACAGCTGGTCACCTTACGAGAATCCTGCACCAAACAGTTACATGTTCTTAAAACTGGTCACTTTACGAGAATCCTGCACAAAGCAGTTACATGGTCTTACAGCTGGTCACTTTACGAGAATCCTGCACCAAATTACATGTTCTTACAGCTGTTCACTTTACGAGAATTCTGCACCAAATTACATGTTCTTACAGCTGGTCATTTTACGAGAATCCTGCACCAAACAGATACATGTTCTTAGAGCTGGTCACCTTACGAGAATCCTGCACCAAACTGTTAAATGTTCTTACAGCTGGTCACCTTACAAGAATCCTGCACCAAACTGTTAAATGTTCTTACAGCTGGTCACTTTACGAGAATCCTGCACTAAACAGTAACATAATCGTACAGCTGGTCACTTTACGAGAATCCTGCACCAAACAGTTACATGTTCTTACAGCTGGTCACTTTACGAGAATCCTGCACCAAACAGTTACATGTTCTTACAGCTGGTCACCTTACGAGAATCCTGCACCAAACAGTAAAGTGTTCTTAAAACTGGTCACCTCACGAGAATCCTGCACTAAACAGTTACATGTTCTTACAGCTGGTCACCTTACGAGAATCATGCACCAAACAGTTACAAGTTATTAAAACTGGTCACTTTACGAGAATCCTGCACTAAACAGTTACATGTTCTTACAGCTGGTCACCTTACGAGAATCCTGCACCAAACAGTTACATGTTCTTACAGCTGGTCACTTTACGAGAATCATGCACTAAACAGTTACATGTTTTTAAAGCTGGTCACTTTACTTGAATCCTTCACCAAGCAATTACGAGGGGCGTTCAGAAAGTAATGCACCACATCGTCTTTCCCAGGAGCTGTTTATTAAAAAAGCATGAAATTTATATACAATATATATGGATATGTCATATAAACATGGGTATTATTCAACATAATCCCCATCAACTTGTATGGCTTTATGCCAGCGCGAAACAAGTGTATGTATTCCTAGCCTGTACCAGATTTTGTCTTGATCATGTAGCCATTTTTTTCGCTGCATGAATCACTCCTTCATCATCTTCAAACCTTGTCCCACGGAGTGCATCTTTAAGTGGACCAAATAGATGAAAATCAGAGGGTGCCAAATCGGGACTATAGGGTGGATGGGGTAGTACAGTCCAACCCAATTTGGTGATTGCTTCCCGTGTTGCCAGACTTGTGTGAGGGCGCGCATTGTCGTGAAGGAGAAGCAGGTCTGCTGGATTCTTGTGCGGCCAAACTCTGTGAAAACGTTGATTGAGTTTTTTCAATGTCTTAATGTAAGCTTACGAATTGATTGTCTCTCCTCTTAGCATAACGTCCACAAGAATCACACCTTCAATGTCCCAAAAGACAGTGATCATGATCTTTCCAGCTGAAGGAATTGTCTTGAATTTCTTTCTTCTTGGTGATTGCGGATGATGCCACTCCATTGACTGTCTTTTTGTCTCAGGTTCAAAATGATGTGCCCAGGTTTCGTCACCTGTAACGATTTTAGCCAACAAGTTCTCTCCATCAGCATTGAAATGCTCCAACAATTTCGAAGAAATTGCATTCCTTTGCAATCGGTGGTCATTTGTGAGACTTCGAGGAACCCATCTTGCGCAAACCTTAGAAAATCCGAGAGTTTTTAAAACTGTATTTGCACTACCAATGCTGACTGACAGCTGTAAGGCCAATTGTTGAGTAGTGATTCGCCTATCAGTAAGAATAATGCCCTCAGCGCATTTCAACATTTCTGCGTTGGTGGCTGTGGCAGGACGTCCATAGCGCGGCCGATCAAGCAGCTCTGTATCTCCACTTCCTGATTCTTTGATTCTCTGAACCCAGCGATTGACTGTACTCCTGTCGACTGCACAACTTCCATACACATCACATAGACGCTTGTGAATATTCACAACAGTTTCCTTCTCTGCAACGAGAAATTATATCACAATTCGCTGTTTATAACGCAAGTTGCTAACACGCTCCATTTCAACGGTTTAGGGCAGCCCCATTATTTAGCCGGTTGCGATGCATTTTGGTGCACACAATTGGCACATGCCATATTTGAAGTATGCAAAATTTAATGCTTCTATCTTTATTATTAGCTGAGAAAAACGATGTGGTGCATTACTTTCTGAACGCCCCTCGTACATGTTCTTACAGCTGGTCACCTTACGAGAATCCTGAATCAAACAGTTACTTGCTCTTACAGCTGGCCACTTTCCGAGAATCCTGTATCAAACAGTTACGTGTTCTTACAGCTGATCACTTTCCGAGAATCCTGAATCAAACAGTTACGTGTTCTTACAGCTGGTCACTTTACGAGAATCCTATATCAAACAGTTACGTGTTCTTACAGCTGTGATTTCAGTGTGTACTTGTTTTACATGACGATGTTGCTAGCCCCATGACCAACCTCCGCAATCAACTTGTACGACACGCCTGATGGTGCAGTAAGCCTATTCTGTCTTTGTGTCATTAGAGACCCTCGATGACGTCATATTTCAGTGTTGACAACAGTTTACAACAAGGATGAGAGAAATGTGACGTGAACGTTTCTCAAGGAAAAGGGACAACATAAACATCCAAAACTAGGGTCAAAGTGCGGGAGGTGTCGTATGTGATATTGACTGTCGTTAGCTGGAAAGAGGACAGCCATCTTGACTTGAAGATTTGGTTATTGAATCAGGTCATTTTATTACGTCATTGTTTTGTTATTTTATTTCTTTCACTTTTATTGTTGCCTAGTTTCATTAGACTGAGATTTCTATCTTTCTAGCTCTGACATTTGACGTTCTTATTTAGTGTTGATATTTATATCTTTCTAGCTCTGACATTTGACGTTCTTATTTAGTGTTGATATTTCTATCTTTCTAGCTGTGACATTTGACGTTCTTATTTAGTGTTGATATTTCTATCTTTCTAGCGGTGACATTTGACGTTCTTATTTAGTGTTGATATTTCTATCTTTCTAGCTGTGACATTTGACGTTCTTATTTAGTGTTGATATTTATATCTTTCTAGCTCTGACATTTGACGTTCTTATTTAGTGTTGATATTTCTATCTTTCTAGCTGTGACATTTGACGTTCTTATTTAGTGTTGATATTTCTATCTTTCTAGCGGTGACATTTGACGTTCTTATTTAGTGTTGATATTTCTATCTTTCTAGCTGTGACATTTGACGTTCTTATTTAGTGTTGATATTTCTATCTTTCTAGCTCTGACATTTGACGTTCTTATTTAGTGTTAATATTTCTATCTTTCTAGCTCTGACATTTGACGTTCTTATTTAGTGTTGATATTTCTATCTTTCTAGCTGTGACATTTGACGTTCTTATTTAGTGTTGATATTTCTATCTTTCTAGCTGTGACATTTGACGTTCTTATTTAGTGTTGATATTTCTATCTTTCTAGCTCTGACATTTGACGTTCTTATTTAGTGTTAATATTTCTATCTTTCTAGCTCTGACATTTGACGTTCTTATTTAGTGTTGATATTTCTATCTTTCTAGCTGTGACATTTGACGTTCTTATTTAGTGTTGATATTTCTATCTTTCTAGCTGTGACATTTGACGTTCTTATTTAGTGTTGATATTTCTATCTTTCTAGCTGTGACATTTGACGTTCTTATTTAGTGTTGATATTTCTATCTTTCTAGCTGTGACATTTGACGTTCTTATTTAGTGTTGATATTTCTATCTTTCTAGCTGTGACATTTGACGTTCTTATTTAGTGTTAATATTTCTATCTTTCTAGCTCTGACATTTGACGTTCTTATTTAGTGTTGATATTTCTATCTTTCTAGCTGTGACATTTGACGTTCTTATTTAGTGTTGATATTTCTATCTTTCTAGCTGTGACATTTGACGTTCTTATTTAGTGTTGATATTTCTATCTTGCTGAGCTCTGACATTTGACGTTCTTATTTAGTGTTGATATTTCTATCTTTCTAGCTGTGACATTTGACGTTCTTATTTAGTGTTGATATTTCTATCTTTCTAGCTGTGACATTTGACGTTCTTATTTAGTGTTGATATTTCTATCTTTCTAGCTGTGACATTTGACGTTCTTATTTAGTGTTGATATTTCTATCTTTCTAGCTGTGACATTTGACGTTCTTATTTAGTGTTGATATTTCTATCTTTCTAGCTGTGACATTTAACGTTCTTATTTAGTGTTGATATTTCTATCTTTCTAGCTCTGACATTTGACGTTCCTATTTAGTGTTAATATTTCTATCTTTCTAGCTCTGACATTTGACGTTCTTATTTAGTGTTGATATTTCTATCTTTCTAGCTGTGACATTTGACGTTCTTATTTAGTGTTGATATTTCTATCTTTCTAGCTGTGACATTTGACGTTCTTATTTAGTGTTGATATTTCTATCTTTCTAGCTGTGACATTTGACGTTTTTATTTAGTGTTGATATTTCTATCTTTCTAGCTCTGACATTTGACGTTCTTATTTAGTGTTAATATTTCTATCTTTCTAGCTCTGACATTTGACGTTCTTATTTAGTATTGATATTTTCTGGCGTTACCTGTCTTCTACCTGTTCATCATTCTCTGTCGCTCGTCTTATTTTATCCTCAAGTTTCTCTAGTGTTTTTTTTCCTTCATTCTTTCTCATCATTATTCTTCAGTTCCTAAAGGAGCATAGACCTTCCAAAAACATGCGTCATGTTCTCCCGTCCTGTGCCGTCCTCTCAAGGTTTTTTCTATCTCTACTTTATCGCTTTTATTTCTGTCCCGAGTTAATGTCTTAGTGTTTATTTTCGTCTTTCTTTATCTCTCTTACTCTGGTGATTCCACAACAAGGATTACCTTGTAATACTATCAGCAAGCTTCCTCAATTATAATATATATATATATATATATATATATATATATATATATATATATATATATATATATATATATATATATATATATATATATATATATATATATATATATATATATATATGTAAAGGGCAATTTTTACTATCTTGCAATATAATACATTTATATACTTATTATGTTCGCAAATATTTTGGTAAACAAAGTGTTTCCTTTTTTAAGTGCTTAAGGAGAAGTCATTTTTGAGTTACTTCCCTTGAAGGCAGTTCCGTCATCTTCGATCGGACTCCGCGGACGAATTTAGGCCTACTGCGATTTATTCTTTGGCTGGGTAGGAATAGATTATTCTTGCTTCAGTATATCTATGGCCTGAATTTATACGTAGTGTTTGTATGAGTAGGACGAGTCTGTCTTATATATGGATATCTTTACATTTCTAAGTCGAACTATGTTGGTTGTCGCTAGAAAAGGTCAAAGGCTATGCAGCGGAAGTATCGCTAGCAAGGGGTGTGATTCATGGCTGTCATCCTGTCTGGATGTAGAATTTTGATGTAGCCGGCCTATCGCCGAAAAAGTGATCTATAGGTAGATGGGGAAAAGTGATAGTCATTTAGACATGTTGTATGTACTTTACCCCAGTGTTTATTCTCTTTTGCCAAGGAATGGCAAAGTTATATTTCGCATAGAAAGGTAAAACCACAATTTATTATGAACTTGGGCTTCGCCATCGTTGTCGATAAACAGATGCACAGTGGTACTTTTGAAAAGAATATTTATTCAAAGGAAGATGACATTCCTATGTATCAGCACTAGATTATATGATATTATTCAATTACCTCTATGACAGAAGTTATGAAGAAATGAGGACATTTAACGAATGACCAATTTTGGTCTGGATCCTATAGTGAGTGAAACTCACGAGAGAAGAACAGCCATGTTGAAATTCATATACTTTGTATTTATCGAGTGAGAAAAAGGGATGCCTGTACTATCGCTCGATGAACCAAGAGATCACTGCTACATGTGAGAACCCATGTCTGGGATTCCTATATCCTTATGGAAAAATATATATATTGAACTTTACGTGAAGGGATATTCGCTAGACGAGATTAGGGCTAGGAGCCTTCCTATATATTGGTTATGGTCTGACGTGCCCAGTCAGTAAAGCCAGATGATTTACATGATGGAACTCTGAATGCTTATTTACGAATGCTCCATTATGATATTTGCCAAGCATGAATGCTAACTTAAGATGATATGCCTGTGATCAACATTATGCTGTCTATGTCGACATTTGTTCCTGTAACCATACACGTACTGTCCAAGTGTGCGTCTCATTAAATGTTATAAAAAGACCACCGTAGTTCCAGTACTTCTTGAATTCGAACAGTGTGAGTATGAGTGATGTACTACCAACTTGTCAACTCTATCGAATCATTCTACCATTCGCGTTCTGACATTCATATACACACTCATTGTCTACACTCACATTCTTGTCGGAGCCTCATCACGTTCCAGGACAAGATGACCTGTATGACCAAAACTGTGCTGGGTTTAATGAGTTGACAATCGTTACACTTTACTACACCAGTCCCAACATCTACATTTATCAACTAGTAGCCAGTATGAGTTAACAACAACAATACAGAGTTTATCAACTGGTGTGCCAGCTTCCTGGGTCAACCTGCACAGTGACCATATTGAGAAGTAAACTTCTGAGACCAGACGTTCCTTGGGGTCTGTTACGACACACAAATACATAAACAGTACAACTCTACAGTGATGTCAGCGTGACCTGTCCTGTCGAGAGTATGCGGTAACTAGGTCAGCGTTTGTTGACATTTGGTTCGTTGGACATTTGCCATACAACTGACAGTGTTACACAGCAAGCTTGGTTGAAACATAGAACATTACACATCAGGACTGGAGAATATTTGACAGTGTTTGCGAAAGGAAATGTTATTGAACTGAGAAGTCCTACATCGATTGTTATCATTCACATCAACGATGGAACTTCTATTTCTGTGTTGAATTTAAAATAATTAGACCAGAAGTATTTGTTTAATAAAGTACCACAGTACTGTACTATTAGGCAGTGTAACTGAGCCTTCTTTACAACACATTCTTTCTGCAACACTCTATTTACATCATATTGCCATACTATTTATGCATTTATGTATTTATGTTTAAATATTTATATGTGATATTTGTCACACAACAGAGTATCCCACGTAATAGAGGGTCTGATGTGTGCGTTTCTATAGGTGCAATTTTCTTGATTGAAAATTTGCTGCGACAGCTGTTGCTATTAGTGTTAGCTGTGAAGACTGTACTCATTGTTGTTTTTGTAATATTCCTCTGTTCTTTAGTTTGTTTTGATTTGTTTGTAATTTGTTGGTCTACCCTATTCTATCTTTCAGTTCTATTCTCAATTTATATTTATATACTGTGGCGTTATTTGTATTTGTTATCCTCTTGCGGGTTATCTTTTATTGTTTTTCCCATTTGATTTATGTCATTTCCGCAAATGTTTTCATGTTCTTCTGTATAACTGTTTTGTTTTGTGCCTGATCGACATACACTATTTAAAATATAGTTGTTCATATAAATTGATGTACAAGAATCAACTGATAGTTAATTGCTATTACTAAAGGTACACAGTTGATGATATAAAACACTATTTCTGGTGCACTGCACTTATATTATAAAGTGAACCAGCAACTTATAGCTGTTATTATATAAGGATTTATACAAGACCTTTGTAAGGCTTGTTTCCCACAGTGATTGGGATAGTTAAGTACTATTTTCCACAGGTTAAAAAGTTATCATACAAGGTCTTTGATTAAGACTAAGAAAGTGAATTTATTTACTTTTGCAAATTACTGATCTTATTAGACAACATGTCTACATTAGATTATTTTATCACACAAGGCAGGGCTCTTGATAAGACTGGTCAGCAATTAGAAGAATGGGCAGTTGCTCAATATGACAAAGCATTAGCTGCTGCTGCTGAAGAAAGAAAAGCATTGATTGAAGAAAAGAAATTAGCAGCTGAGGAGAAAAGATTAGAAGCTGAGGAAAAAAAAATTACAAAGAGAGGATGAACAAAAGAAATTGCAGATACAGACTGATGAAAAAAGATTCCAGATGGAAATGGAAAAAGAGAGAAGAAAAGATGAAGCTGCTGCAGAAGAGAGAAAATTACAAGCTGAAGCTCAAGAGAAAAAAGCAATAAGAGAACATGAACACCAAAAAGAACTTTTAGCATTTGAGTTAGAAAAGTTAAAGTTAACAAACATAAGTGATGGTAATCAAGCATCTGGTGGTAATGGTAAACCCTTTACTTACAAGGTCAAGGTACCAGCGTTCAACCCTTCCAGTGATGACATAACATTCTGGCTAAATAGATTTGAACGCTCGTGTCGAGCCCATAATGTGGACAAATCACAATATGCTAACCAGTTATCAGAAAATCTGAAAGGTGATTCTCTGACTAGTTTAAGTTTGGTTGAAGAGGCTGACAAAGATAACTATGATGTTATTAGGGCAGCCTTATTAAAGAAGTATCAGTTGTCTGAAGAGGGTTATCGGAAGTTGTTTAAGACAATGGTGCCTGAGGCAGGTGTAGAATTCTCAGAATTCATTGCAAGGACACGTCTTACATTTGATCGTTGGATTGAGCTATCCAAAACAGAAAAGACTTATGAAGCCCTTATGGACTTGATACTCAGAGACAAGATTATGTCAAGTATAAATAAACCTTTCCTCGAATTCTTACATGAGCGTAAACCTAAGTCTCTAAAAGAAATGGAACAGTATTGTACCCAATACGTCACTGCACATCCGGACGTAGCTATTAGCAACAGTAAGGTTAAAGAAGGTATGCCAGTTGCTTCTGCAACACCATACAACCCTAATCACTCTCACAAATTCCAAGGACCTCAAAATAGGTTTAATAAAAAAGGTAACTATTACAGTTATCAGAACCAAGGTAACCAATCATTTCAGGGTTCTTCTTCGAATACCTGGAGAAGAGCTGACAGCCCTCGATTCAGGGGTGGTCATAATTACAGGAACTTCCGCAAAGGAAGTCATTCTAGAAACTATCCAAGTTTTCCTTCATGGAGACAACAGGATCATAATTACCGAGATACTCATTATAATGAATATGATGATAGTAACCAAAGGAGCTATGATTCAAACCCGAGTAGGGGTTATAATAGTGGAAACAATGATAAGTACAGAGGCAATAATAACAGAGGTAGAGCACAATTCAAAAAACATAAAGCTCATTACCAGGCGAACTCTGCACAGCAAGAGTCCCACGAAGCCTATAAACAAAATAAAGATAATGATGACTCTAATAATATGGCATGTGCCGCTTTTGATTTTGGGAGAGCATCTCAGTGCCCCCAATGCAAAACATTATTTGAGCCAACCACAGTGTCTACTTTAAGCTGTGGGCATCCTCTTCCCGCTCTTCCTGCGTCAATCGCGCATGATGGGAGAGGTTCTCTTGTCTTACACAAAGGTTTAGTAAATGACAATCCAGTCTCAGTACTTTTTGATTCTGGATGCACAACTATTGGGGTTAGGCAGTCACTCATAGATCCTTCTCATTCTACAGGCAAAGTAGTCAAATGCGTAACATTTGGCGGCACCATAGAGAAATACTCTACCGCTATAATTAGGATTGCTACTCCTTTCTTCACAGGAGATGTACACGCATGTCTTTTGCCGAATCCGATCGCTGATCTTATCATCGGTCGCATTCACGGAGTCAAAGAATGCACTCCGGAGCAAATTTCCGTTTGGGAAAATCAAAATATGCAATCTGCTAATGCGGTAGTCACTAGAGCTCAAGCTCTCAATATGCCTGAAACTTCATCTGTTGAAGATAATGAAGTGCATAACCAAGATGATCCCTTGGTAATTTCTCGTGACTCGTTTATAAAACAACAAGAAGAAGATCCGACTCTTAAGAAATTCTTCACTCTTGTAACGAAAGGTGATCCGAATAAAGATTCAAATTGTAAATCTTGGATTACAATGAAGAATGGCGTACTTGTACGTATGGTGCAAGACTCCACTAAGTCAAGTCATTCTCAGATTCTTGTACCCAAGAATTTGAGAGTTAAAATCTTACAACATGCACACGACTCTCAGTGTGCTGGTCACATGGGTTTTTCCCGTACAAAGTCAAGAGTTCTTGCGGCTTTCTTTTGGCCTTTTGTGAACAAGGACATACGGATCTATTGTCGATCCTGTAAAGTATGTCAAGAAGTCAAATCCAAAGGTCCTCGTCATGCTGCGCCTATTCAGGCTGCAGATATTCCTATTCGTCCATTCCAGAAAATGGCGATAGACATCATTGGTCCATTCAAGATCAAATCTGCTAGAGGACATCAGTTTATCTTAACGTGTGTAGACATGTGCACACGTTGGCCAGAGGCTATCCCTCTAAAGAGCATTACTACCGCTGACATTGCAGATGCTCTTTGGCTTATATTTTCTCGGCTGGGATTCCCCGGAGAAATATTATCAGATCATGGCACCCAACTGATATCGGATACCATGTCTCAAGTAATGTCTACTCTACAGATAGAGAGATCTTTGAGTAGCATCTATCATCCTATGTCCAATGGGATGGTCGAGCGACTAAATAGAACACTTAAGAACTTATTAGGGAAGATAACTGAGGATCATCCTCAAGATTGGGATAGGGTTTTACCCGCGGCCCTCTTCGCGTACAGAGAGGTCCCCAATGAACATACAGGGTTTTCGCCCTTTGAACTTGTCTTTGGCGCGCGACCGCGCGGCCCAATGTCTTTGCTGCATGATCTTATAACAGCTGACAATATTGACGATGACACAAAATCTTCTTACGAGTATGTCATCGCGCTGAGACAGAAGATTATCGAAGCATGCAAATTGGCAACGTCCTCTTCTGAATTTGCTAAGCAGAAGGCAAGACAATTTGCTAATAAGAAGAGAACTTTACGACAACTTTGTCCTGGTGACAAAGCATTTGTTTTGCTACCTTGTCGTGAAAATAGACTCCTTATTAGTTGGAAAGGTCCGTACGATATAATATCGAAAATTTCAGATGTTGACTACATCGTCGATATCAACGGGAAGCATAAAACCTTCCACATCAATATGCTTACGGAGTTCCATGAACGTCCTGACTATCTACAGCCTATTTTCCAGGCAACGGACGATTCTCATGTCAAACATGGTCATTACTCATCACTGTCTGTAATACAGGATGAGGAAACAAGTTTTTCGGATGTTAATCTTCCGCTTCCAATGATCCCACTTCATTCTAGTGAATCATGGAAAGACGTTACTGTTTCTCCTGATTTGTCTCTAGGAGAACGGCGACAAGTTTCGGTTATGTTACAAACATTTCAGGATGTCCTCACTGACATCCCTGGACAAACTCATGTCATTGAGCATGACATTGTTCTAACTGAACATACTCCAATTAGGGTTAGACCTTATCCTATCCCTATACATTTCCAAACACAGGTTGAAAAGGAGTTGGATGAAATGATAGATTTACAAATAATCGAACCATCCACTTCTGCATATTCTTCGCCGATGGTTATTGTTCGGAAAAAAAGACAATAACATACGTCTTTGCGTTGACTATCGCAAATTGAATCAAGTTACGAAGTTCGATGCTGAACCTATGCCTTTACTAGAAGAGTTACTTACTCGTCTTTCTAAATCGCATTTTTTCACTAAACTTGATTTGTCTAAAGGATATTGGCAAGTTCCATTATCCGAACGCGCCAAACCTCTTACCGCTTTCTCTACTCCCAGAGGCCTTTTCCAATGGAATTTTATGCCTTTCGGCCTTATGAACGCACCAGCTACATTTGTACGCATGATGCGTCGAATCCTATCGTATCGGTCAGATGTCATTGCTTATCTAGACGACATCTGTCTTTTCAGCGATACTTGGGAAGATCACTATTCAGGGTTAGTTGAATTATTATCAACTCTGCGTGAGTATAACCTGACAGCAAAACCATCTAAAGCTTGTATTGGCTTTAGCGAAATTGCTTTCTTAGGCCATCGAGTAGGTCACGGTTTCTTGAAGACAGAAGACCATAATATCACTAAGATACTTAACATCTCTATCCCTAGGACTAAAAAGCAAGTGCGAAGTCTTTTAGGTCTCATACAATTTTATGGACGTTTCATTCCGAATCTGTCCTCTATCATGGCACCTCTCTCTACACTATTAAAGAAAGGGTCGCCTAACATGGTTCACTGGTCTCATGAATGCCAATCCTCACTAGAGAAGATCAAAACTATGTTTTCATCACCACCTATTTTAGTGTTACCTACAACAGATAAGACATTTGTTCTTCGTAGTGACGCTTCATCCACTGGGATTGGAGCGGCACTAATGCAAGAGTACTCTGGAACTCTGCATCCTGTAATGTATATATCCAGAAAACTTAATGCTGCAGAAAGGAATTACTCGGTTTTAGACCGTGAATTATTGGCAATGGTTTGGTCAATTCTCAAACTCCAAAGATTCCTTCTGGGCGCGCATTTCGTAGTGGAAACTGACCAAAAAGCTCTTACGGCTATCCAAAGTAAGAACTTGAAGAGCTCGAGATCAACTCGATACGCAATCGCTCTTCAACCTTTTCATTTTTCGGTACGAGCTATCCGTGGTTCAGAAAATGTGATGGCGGACATTCTGTCCAGATGCCCACATGATGCCACTTAACTGTTAAATATTGGATTTTTTAATATGTATAACTTTACAACAGTTATTTTTTGTTCTTTACTAAGATACACATTTGTAATTTAATAATAGAATGATGGTATCTCTACTTAGCGGTTTATTGATGTTTATTCACCGCTGTTCTTTGATGATTGTTTCTTCATAAATCATAAATTTAAGATTATAGTGTGAATTTTTGGTATGCATTGTATAATTACCAGAATTGTATTATACGTACATCACACCTTCCTGGAAACATTTATTCGTAGAGAAACAATTTCTCTCAGATTTTGAGATATATTCTCACCGGTCATATTAGGAATTATAGTTATTCCTGATATTTGCATCTGCGCAGTATTCTTGCGTTTTGAGCCTATTGTATGGTGCTCCTAGATGTATTTAAAAAAAAAAAAATTTTATTTTTTTTTTCCCGGGAGGTGTGGTAAGACTGTAAAGGGCAATTTTTACTATCTTGCAATATAATACATTTATATACTTATTATGTTCGCAAATATTTTGGTAAACAAAGTGTTTCCTTTTTAAGTGCTTAAGGAGAAGTCATTTTTGAGTTACTTCCCTTGAAGGCAGTTCCGTCATCTTCGATCGGACTCCGCGGACGAATTTAGGCCTACTGCGATTTATTCTTTGGCTGGGTAGGAATAGATTATTCTTGCTTCAGTATATCTATGGCCTGAATTTATACGTAGTGTTTGTATGAGTAGGACGAGTCTGTCTTATATATGGATATCTTTACATTTCTAAGTCGAACTATGTTGGTTGTCGCTAGAAAAGGTCAAAGGCTATGCAGCGGAAGTATCGCTAGCAAGGGGTGTGATTCATGGCTGTCATCCTGTCTGGATGTAGAATTTTGATGTAGCCGGCCTATCGCCGAAAAAGTGATCTATAAGTAGATGGGGAAAAGTGATAGTCATTTAGACATGTTGTATGTACTTTACCCCAGTGTTTATTCTCTTTTGCCAAGGAATGGCAAAGTTATATTTCGCATAGAAAGGTAAAACCACAATTTATTATGAACTTGGGCTTCGCCATCGTTGTCGATAAACAGATGCACAGTGGTACTTTTGAAAAGAATATTTATTCAAAGGAAGATGACATTCCTATGTATCAGCACTAGATTATATGATATTATTCAATTACCTCTATGACAGAAGTTATGAAGAAATGAGGACATTTAACGAATGACCAATTTTGGTCTGGATCCTATAGTGAGTGAAACTCACGAGAGAAGAACAGCCATGTTGAAATTCATATACTTTGTATTTATCGAGTGAGAAAAAGGGATGCCTGTACTATCGCTCGATGAACCAAGAGATCACTGCTACATATGAGAACCCATGTCTGGGATTCCTATATCTTTATGGAAAAATATATATATTGAACTTTACGTGAAGGGATATACGCTAGACGAGATTAGGTCTAGGAGCCTTCCTATATATTGGTTATGGTCTGACGTGCCCAGTCAGTAAAGCCAGATGATTTACATGATGGAACTCTGAATGCTTATTTACGAATGCTCCATTATGATATTTGCCAAGCATGAATGCTAACTTAAGATGATATGCCTGTGATCAACATTATGCTGTCTATGTCGACATTTGTTCCTGTAACCATACACGTACTGTCCAAGTGTGCGTCTCATTAAATGTTATAAAAAGACCACCGTAGTTCCAGTACTTCTTGAATTCGAACAGTGTGAGTATGAGTGATGTACTACCAACTTGTCAACTCTATCGAATCATTCTACCATTCGCGTTCTGACATTCATATACACACTCATTGTCTACACTCACATTCTTGTCGGAGCCTCATCACGTTCCAGGACAAGATGACCTGTATGACCAAAACTGTGCTGGGTTTAATGAGTTGACAATCGTTACACTTTACTACACCAGTCCCAACATCTACATTTATCAACTAGTAGCCAGTATGAGTTAACAACAACAATACAGAGTTTATCAATATATATATATATATATATATATATATATATATATATATATATATATATATATATATATATATATATATACTTACTTACTTAGTCGTTCCCCTTCTACCTGTAAGGTGTAGAGGTTTGGAAGAGAGAGCGCCAGGCTATCCTATCGGCTGTCTTCCTCCTGGCCTGGTTCCATTCTAGTCCACGGTCCTTCAAAGATTGTCTAATGTTGTCCTCCCAGCGGACTCTGGGTTGTCCTGGGGGTCTGGATCATTGGCTCTTTGTTTCCCATGCTTGTCGGGGTAGCCGATCTTCTCCCATTCTTTAGACATGGCCAAACCATCTTAATTTGTACTGTTCTACTTGCGTCTGCAGGGGGTAGGATTTAAGGAATTGACGTATCGTCTGCTTGCGTACCATGTCTCTTCTTGTTACTTCAACCACTTTCCTACGATACCTCATTTCTGAGGTTTGGATAGGGCTTTTGTGGGTTGTAGTCATTGCCCATGACTCGCATCCATATGTCAAGACTGGGACATAGGTGGAGCGGTATACAGCCATCTTCGTTTTCTTACCAACCTCTCTCTTGCTGAGGAATCCTCGATTTATGGCCTGAAAAAGTCTCCCAGCTGCTGCTTTTCGAGTGGCCAACTCTTCTTTGATGCCTCCCTTTCGGTCTATAATAGCTCCGAGGTATTTAAAGTGGTCGACCTGCTCCAGGACCTGTTCTCCCAGCTTAATCTGATGTCTTCTTTGTTCTCGTGATATCACCGTGGATTTTGTTTTAGAGCTGCTTATGACCATCCCTCTCTTCTCCAGGTCTTCCTTCCAGACTTGCATGTTGGATTGGAGATGTGCCTCTGATTTAGCAATCAGGGCAACATCATCAGCAAATGCCAGCTCCGAAATATAGACCTGTCTCATCTTCCAGTACTCCACTGAATACTTTCTTGTTCTCTCCTTACATGCCTTGATGACATCATCCATGAGGAGTATGAAAAGGCAAGGTGATAGGATATCACCTTGTCTTACACCAGTGGTGGTCCTGAACTCTTCTGACTTATGGTTTGCTGTCCTCACGTAATTTCTGCAAGACTTGTAGAAGCTCTGTATAGCATGAATCAGAGGTGCTGAAATATTCTTCCTTGCCAAACAGTCCCAAAGTTTGTTCCAGGGGACCCTGTCAAACGCCTTTTCCAGATCTATGAAACAAAGATGGATCTCACTTATATACAAGGTATATATATATATATATTAATTATATATATATATATATATATATATATATACATTCAAAGTCCTGGTTAATTAGGCCTGATCCAAGCACTGTATTCACGTACGAAAAGGTTATGTCCTAGCGCTCATCGCTTCGAGAGTTCAAACGTTCTGTGTTGTGACATTCACCTTGTACACTGTTCCACGTTATACACAACTATAGATATGTTGCTGACTCAGAAGATATTTTTTCAGCCATTTGTTCGAATAACAGTTTGTAGACTCTGGACATGCGTCGTAACTAACATATCCTGATTTATGCAGGTCATCTTGAGAAATTAGCACAGTCGGTTTAATCTGTGCGACCTAATTTTTGGTGTAGGCCCTACTGGCTTGTCAACTTTGCAAAGTGAGTGGACGCAACACAGTTTACGATACAGAGTGTTGGCCTGGTAACAGTTTTGACTGGATAGGTTGTAAACGTTCTACGTCATTGTTTACGTCTGGTGTGTACTGTAATTTCCATCTATCGTCAACCCATCAGGAGTGCAATGGGACACCGCATCTTCACAACCCATAACAACGCTGCGAGGGTACAACTATCTACAGCTGTTCCATATTGAGATATGTATTATTTGTTTTTATTTGGTTACTGAAATTTGTGTTTTGTGTGACTGGTCGTCTGCTAGGCTTATGTATATTGTACTGTTGATAATTATATTGTTTTCGATGTAGCACATAGTTGATGTCGTGTTGTTTTTCGCTATTTATTCTTCTTCTCTGACTTTTGTATAGACCTACGTATGGTGAGTTCTTTTGTTGTTTTTTTGTTGTTGTAAGTTTCTGTACACGTTATCAGTTCTTGCTGTCAGTTACTGTTTTGTATTGAGTCCTGTATATTATAATAACATTAATATTATTTTAATGGTGGTAGTATTATTACTTAATTTGGAATCTTTAGTTGGTTAGTATTCTTTTGATTAATATAGGTGTAAGAAGGGCTTATATTTTTATATATTTTCCTTGATCTTTGTTTTTCCAGCTCTTGACTTGAGATATTGCAATTGTTATTACATTCATTAATAATTGTATCATAAATAGAATCAAAACTCCTGGTTAGTTGAGCTAATTGTCTTAATAGTGGTTATCA
Source organism: Oreohelix idahoensis (assembly GCA_024509875.1). Classification (NCBI taxonomy): domain Eukaryota; kingdom Metazoa; phylum Mollusca; class Gastropoda; order Stylommatophora; family Oreohelicidae; genus Oreohelix; species Oreohelix idahoensis. Next base: position 31,903 of record JAMPIV010018125.1, read on the forward strand.
ATCTTGTATGCACACAAATAATTTTGCTTAGTTGCTAATATTATTGTGTATCTTTGTGCAGATTTGTACTTGGTGCAATATCAGCGTGTCAGCTTGTCAGCATACTGTAGTGGTACCACCCCTTCAGAACATTCATCGGTTGCAAACATCTGTTATCCGCGTCCAACCATATACTTGCCAAGCTAGTCCTTCACTTGAGATAAGTCATATTTGTATTCCATTACTACACTTGTCTGCTTACATACCGCTCTACTAACATTTATGGTGGTTTTTTCATTTGTTACTTATTTGTTTTTGGGTGTCATTACTGTTATATCTGTGTTTTGATCAGATTGATACATCTTGCTTTCTTGGAAGTGACTTTTATTGACGCTTTTTTATAGGATTTGTAATATAAATTCTAGTTTGGGAACCCGATCGTACGTATAATCGGTGGTCATTATCACAAGCATTCATTTTGTCTTTTCCTTGGCTATCGGTTACATATACTTTGTTTGATTTGGAAAGTGAGTATTGATAGTTATTGTTCTAGGGTTATTGTTGCAACTGAGTTCGACTTTATGAGGCTGACACGGTTAAGTCAAATAATATGGCGAATGACGTGTGACGGTTCTGTTCTTTTCAAGTATCTCATTATTGTCTGTAGAAAACTACACTGTCTGGCTAACGGACATCGTAACGAATTAAATCAGATACGAAGCTCGTAAAAACAATGAGACGACATTTATTGGACGAATTCATTCTTTCAACATAGGCAGCATCATAATCAATTGGCATGGCACATCAATACATCATTGACTTGCATAATATCTAACATTCCTCTAAGTAAACATCAATATACGTCAACAGTCTTGACCGATTTAACTAGCAACTGGATACTGTGTGATCCAGTTGAAGCACTGCGGCAAGACGCGAAATATCTCTCCGTGGCCTATTAAAATTGGAGAATATAATTGGTGACTATCATTGCACCTTTATAACAACAGCTCTACATGGCTGGTAATAATGTACTCGCCTAATAATTCAAGCCGCATAACGAATGCGCTTATAAATTTGCATAGCTCACAATAGGGATCAAATTCAGAATACGTCCACACAGGACCACGTATACTATACTCTTCAAAAAAAAAAAGAAACGCATAGCTATCAGAGGGCGCGTTTTTATGAGTTTGTACGTAAACTTTGGTGCTAGGGTACATAAAAACCAGCCTCAAATGTTCTTTACAGTGTCAAATGCACGTTTTGACCTGAATTGCGTTCGTTTTTGTAATCGTTACAACGCAGTGGTCAATAGTGTTTATGACGCAATTTTTGACCACAGCTCATGTTGCGCGCACGTGAAAGCAACAAAATTTGGGATGAACACTAATCACTGACAACGCAACTGAAACCCTATAAAAGGATAACGCTACACAAAAAAAATTCAGTTCATTTTCAAGCAGACATTTATGGCGTCTCTATCGATAAATTTAAGAAACACTGCTATTGGCCGACTGCATGCAGGCGAAAGTCAAAGTCAGGTTGCCAGGCATCTAAACGTGCATCAGAGTACCATCAGTCGACTTTGGCACCGGTTCCAAGCCACTGGCTCAGTTGAAGACCGGCATCGCAGTGGACGACCCAGAGTGACAACAGCAGCGGAGGATCGCTTTATTCGGCTTCGTCACCTCAGAGACAGGTTTACAACAGCTTCCTCAACTGCCCAGTCATTGCCTGCAGGAGGTCATGTGTCTGATCAAACTGTCCGGATTAGACAGCATGACGCTGGACTTTGGGCTCAACGACCTCACCGAGGACCTGTTCTTACGCGCCACCATCGCCAAAATCGACTTCTTTGGGCCAACCAGCATCGTCCCTGGGCAGCTGACAATCAATGGAGACGTGTCTGGTTTAGTGACGAATCTTTCTTTTTGTTGCAGCGTCTTGATAGACGGTGTAGGGTCTACCGTAGGCAAAATGCACGTTTTGCCCAAAATTGCGTTGATGAAGCTCCGCCGCACGGTGGTGGAGGTGCAATGGTGTGGGGAATGATCAGTTACAACGGAAGGAGTCAATTGGTGCACATTGAAGGAGGCTTAAATGCGCAACGATACGTCAGTGAAACTCTTCGACCCCATGTCCTTCCACACTTTTGGCTGCCCAAAGGTCTGTGTTTCAAAAGGACAACGCCAGACCCCATTGTGCACGGTTGACCACGCAGTTCCTGACTGCCAACAATATTCTCACCCTTCCCTGGCCATCCCTGTCTCCAGATATGAGTCCGATTGAGCACCTGTGGGATGAGCTGCATAGACGTGTTTGTCGCCGAGACGTTCTCCAGCCAATCGTCGTGATCTGTTCCAGGCACTCCAGGAAGAGTGGGCAGCCATCCCACAGGCCCACATCAGACGTCTGATCGCATCCATGCCCAGGAGATGCCAGTCACTGATCGATGCAAGAGGAGGCCACACACCATACTAACGGGAAAGCCCATACGCCAAACAACTCTCGTGACCCAGATGCAAAACAACTGTCAATTGATTGGTTGAACCCTAAGGTATTCTTGTGTGCAATTTGAACAATTAACTCATTAAATTTAAAAAAAGTTATTGAATGTCAAAATTATGGCTATGTGTGTGCCTTCAGTAGCTATGCGTTTCTTTTTTTGAACAGTATATATAAAGGCCACGATCATAGTCGTGTAGCAACGAGCGCGGACGCTTACCAGAGTCACCTAGAGACGCTGCACTATACAATAGGAGTGCGGTATTGCCTCTAATAAAAATCATTTATATAACTTGAAAAATGCGCTTAACTATATCTCATTAAATATATATGGCATATGCCTTAAAGCATAGACATGCTTTAACAGTTATGCATTACTGATTGTTGAAGTAGTTGATAAATAATACGTCTTTATTAACTGCTATTTTTATAACGGTGTTTTAGACTGTTAATTTAGTAATTTTGTTAAGAAATGTGTTTACTCTGTAGATCTAGTCATAGACACTGAAACATGGAGAGTTGTTCAAGAACCATAGATAACAGGAATAAGAGAATAGCAATGTGAAATTTAGCTTCAGAGTTAAAACACTGTAGATATTACACAGTGGATTTCCCTTGGATAAGAATAGTAGATGGAGTTGTTGCAAGAGTCTATAAGATAGAATTGAAGGATGTTGTGGAAGTTAAACTAAAACCATTAAAAAGTGGAACACAGACCAAAATTAAATTTGAAAAAAAAACTAATCCGACAATCACTGACATGGAAACCAAAACAAAGAATGTCGCAATGCAGACAAACAACAGGCATAAGAAGAGTCTAATTCCAGTTAAGATAATGTCAAGACAGGGTATGGATGACTTACCTGATTTGTTCAGTGTTAAAATAGTCGGTCAGACAGAAAAGCTGATATCTGAGGAAGGAGATGTGAAGAGAAGACAGTGAGATAATTAAGCCATGTACGTCCTTGTCGATGCCATTGAGTCAAAAACAGCCATCTAAGAAATATACTGCAACTAGAGTAAAAGAAGGCAATACATGTAGGAAATCATTTAGTGCGGATGAAGTTGATAGATATAAGAGTGGTCCATACATGTCAAGTCAAGATTTTTCGAGTCTGTGAAGACATTAAGAGTAGCAGTAACAAACAGTGCAGACAAGTCCATCAAACAATTTCTGACATTTCAAAGCTAGAGACTGTTGATGAGATACTTAATGGTCTAAAGTCAAAAGGAATAGATGTTCCAGAAGACCTGAAAACATAACTTATGACCCAGATGGGAAAGTCATGTCATTGTACCATAATATACTACTCGTCAAAAGTCAAGTTCAACCCTATTATTTTCAGTAGACTTTTATATAAGCGCATAGAATGATTAAATGAAGGAAGTTTTTAGTAAAAATGGGTGCAATATCTTCCTCTGACAGTCCTCTATGCACGTTAAGCATAAAAACAACTCACCCACAACCATGGTGATCACGTGCAATTTTGTTTGCTGACCATAAGTAGTAGTCCAAGGTTAAGGTCAGCTGTATAGATCACTAGGTGAGGTGGTTCTTTGCAATCCTAGTTATCTAAAGTGCTACTCTCACAGACCTACCCAAGACTAAGACTAGGATAATAATTATGATTAAATTTATGACTCAGCAAAGGGTAATCTCATCCGTGTGTTACCGGGGCCCTAAAGGGGAGCAAAGAATAGTAACACTGTTCCCTGCCAAGCATTTGGTAGAAAGCGACTATAGAGGGTTGGGCATGGGGCTGGTTACCCCATTGTGGTGGGTTTAGATGTTATGAAATGTTGTTGTTATGTATTGATATTGACTGAATGAGGTCAGCTGTGAAGGCCCCTGAGTATAACAATTATTAGGGTGAGTTTTCAGGGGGCCTTTCTGCTACCACCTTATGATCTCATTCAGACTTATTCTTGACTAGTATGTATGATAGCTACGTATAATGTCTAGGGTATTGAAATTGTGGTGTGATGGTGAACCACGACACAAAACACTCACAAATATTAAAGTCTATGATCAACTCGACTAACACTGGGTTTTAAGTTTTGATATTTAAAATTATTTTTTACAATTTTATTAGTCCTGAACCTAATATTCTTTTGGTCAGGACTGTCAAATCAATTAAATCAATATATATATATATATATATATATATATATATATATATATATATATATATATATATATATATATATATATATATATATATATATATATATATATATATATATATATATATATATATATATATATATATATATATATATATATATATATATATATATATATATATATATATATATATATATATATATATATTTATATATATATATATATATATATATATATATATATATATATATATATATATATATATATATATATATATATATATATATATATATATATATATATATATATATATATATATATATATATATATATATATATATATATATATACAGATATTCAAGTCAATTAAACCAAAAAGTACGAACTCCCCATACATATACTTTAAAATCTAAGAATGTTGTTACTAAACCTATATTACTTCTTAAATAGTGCTGAATGGAGGGTCGGGTTGTTTACATCATACCCGGTCTTTTATTTCACAAAGTTTATTTTTTTATTATACATGAGTATTGGTGGAAAAGTTTTTATTACAAGTACAGTTAATTTTTTTAATTTGGTGGAGTAGTTGATAAATTTCAGCAGGCCAGGTCTGATGTACTTATCTGGCCTGTGACGACAGAAGATAGTTGTCTCTCCAGCCAACGGCCACTGCCTCACTTGCTCTGAGGTAATATGATAGGCAGCGTGTATCAATATTGCTACTCCAGTGGTAGGAAGCTGGTACCACTAGAGACACATCCACTCTCAGACAGAGTCGTTCACTTCAGAATATCTGGCACTAGCACAGTGCCAGACAAAGAAACCCTGCAACATGAAAATTATGTTCGTTCTTAACACAATATCTGATCCACCAATTTTACAAGCAATAATATATTTTAAAAAAAAGACCTGTGTCAGATCTCTCTGACCAACCCCAGCTCATCCACATACATGATGGAACAAGTAGCACCAGTTTTTCCACATTCCTCTCCTCGAATGGCTGCACTGCATCTGCAATATTATCATTAACCTCTTTTTTCCATACAATAAGGTGGGTAATATGTTTCCACCTGACCACCTAAGAAATATGTGTATTCTACATCTCTGGTAATTTGTTATAAGATAAACCAACCTCTAGGCCCTGCAGAAGTCAGCTAGGGACCTCGACTATGTACTTACTGTCGTAATGTTTTGCAAATGGCAGTATCTGACACATTTTTAAATAAAATATTTAATAATTTCTGTCTTACCACAAATTCAAGAAAAACACCACAGGTACGCTGATTTAGCACAACTTCAGACGTGCTGCTGGCTGAACTATGACGCCCTCTTATGCTTTACTTTAATACATATATATTAATAAGGCACGTCACACTTCACGGACTCTCAAGCGTCCTGCTTCAGGGACAGAATTAATGCACATGGCGTCGAGCCGTCAAATTCTTTTGTAATATTAAATGTTTTGGCCAATGAGATCGGACGATTCCCAATTTTGACTTGAATTTGAAAAATAAAGCCAAAAGTACAGCCCAATTTCGGGGTACCTCTGTCTGTCGGTCCGTCCGATCTTGGCGTTAGTTAAAAATAGACTTGCTTGTTGGCCCAATACATTTGCCTCTCACTTACTCCTAGATTTTCTCCTCCCTCTTCTGCTTCTTTTCAACAACGCGGGCAAAAAAAGTGTCACCGATAGTGAATGCAAAAACGAGGGTCTGTTCGTCAATGCGTCTGCGACTATCTAGTATTTTGACCATATCTTTATTATTATCTGGAGGAATTTGTATTTTAAAATATATTATTACTCAGGAGAAGATAGGCTATCTAACTAACCAAGTTTTATGGTCATATCCCTTGTAATAAAAAAGTCCATATATTTTCCAGAATACTCGGAAATTTCTAACTTGTCTATAGATACTCTATCTTTCCCCCTTTCACCCTCTGTTCAAACTGAAACCACTAGTCTGTTACGTCATAAACTGTACTATGTGGCAGGCCATGCGCTGTCTGTGTGTTTATACATTTCCCACGATGTGATTATATTAAGCGGCCTGCATGGGGCGTTTCCGCCTTTTTATTCAAACCTGCCTAACAATACTACGCGCGTTTGCTTACAAATTTGTATTGTTTCAAACCAACACGTGTCAAAAGTATCATGATCCGTCTCTCCCCTCTCACTTCTTCTAGATGAATAAGCCTTTCGTGTCAAAATGTTATAAATATTTTTTCAAGGACATTGGAAAAGATAGTACCATTTACTCTACCTTACTGTCTGCTAAAATCAACACGATTGTGGCGCGGGTGAAGACGAAGAGTCACAACTCCACTAAATTTTATTTATATATTATTTTAACTATACAAATGCTACAATTGGAATCGGTGTATCAATGTATATCATCACACCCATCCTGTAAAAAATTTAAACCACCAAAAACTTCAACAAATATGGACAAGTCAATTAAGGAAAATAAAACACAGCCATCCAAGACAGGGGAAGGTCCTCTCGCAGGGAGGCGTATGATGCAACACAGAGAAAGCCGAAAGGAGTCTGTATTACTGACTAACTTTTTTTTCTTCTAGGAGAACTTTCAGATTTGGCACCTCGAATGTTCGAACATTAAACCAACAAGGGAAAGTGGCACAATTAGCAGCAGAAATGAGGGAATATAAAATCGAGATTCTGGGACCGTGTGAAACAAAGTGGAAGGGGGTAGACAAGAAGAAACGCATCACAGGTGAATTGGTGCTGTCCTCATGACATGAAGACATAAGTTCACACCACAGTGAAGGGGTAGCTCTTATGTTATCTAAACAAGCACAGAAAGCACTCATTGAATGGGAAGCCGTTGGACCCAGAATAATAACAGCTACTTTTAAAACAGCTGAAAAGAAAATAAATGTAAATGTCATCCAATGTTATGCACCAACTAATGACAAAGAAGAGTCTGTGAAAGAAGCATTTTATACTAAACTACAGGAAATTATGGAAAAAGTAAAAAGAAGAGACATCACAATTTTGATGGGTGACTTGAATGCAAAGATAGGTATAGTCAACACCATCTTTGAAGAAGTCATGGGAAAACATGGGCTGGGAATAATGAATGAAAATGGGCAACTATTCTCAAACTTCTGTGCTTCAAATCAACTGGCTATAGGAGGAAGCATGTTTCCACATAAGAGAATACACAAGGCAACATGGATATCATAAGACCATAGAACGGAAAATCAGATCGATCATATATGCATAAACAAGAAGTTTAGATCATCATTGCAAGATGTAAAGGTATATATAGAGGAGCAGATGTGTCATCAGATCACCACCTTCTGATAGCCAAAGAAAAAATAAAACTCAAGAGATATGTAACAATGCAAAATTATAGACAACACTTTAATGTAGGACATCTAAGAAATCAAGAAACAAGAGACAAATTTGCGGTCGCAATATCCAACAAATTCCAAGTGCTCCAACAGCTGGAAGATGTAGAGAATACAGAAGACTAGTGGCAGCAAATCAAAACAGTATGGAATGAGACATGTGAAGAAATACTGGGAAAAGGGAACGACAACAAAAAGCATGGATAACAACAGAAACCATCAATAAGATAAAAGACAGAAAAAAAACAACACGAAAGCAGATTTAAACACAAGCAAAACCAGAAGTTTCATAGCCAAAACTCAATACGTGTACACAGTAGCAAACAAAAAAGTAAAAAGAAGTATCAAAAGAGTCAAGAGGAAGTATATTGAGGAGTTGGCAAGAGAGGCAGAAGATGCTGCAGCCAAAGGAAATATGAGAGAACTGTATAGCAGCACAAAGAAGCTAACAGGGAAATACAAGCAAACAAGTTGCTTCATAAAAGACAAGAATGGGAAACTGCTCAGCAATATACAAGAGCAAATGAAGAGGTGAACATAATATTTTGAGGACCTTCTCAATAGACCAGCTCCACAAAACCCCCCTGACATCCAGCCAGAAGAAGAAGAGCTACAAATTAACGGTGAAAGACCAACGAAGGAAGAAATAAAGAAAGCCATAAAGCTTCTAAGAGACGGAAAAGCGTCTGGACCTGATGGCATTCCAGCAGAAGCCATCAAAGCAAATATCGACACGGCTACAGAAATGTTATATAAATTACTTGGTGAGTTTTGGGACAAGGAAGAGATACCGGCAGAATGGAAGGAAGGGTATCTAGTTTAGTTGCCTAAGAAGGGACATTTACAAGGGTGCACAAATTATAGAGGAATAATGTTACTATCAGTGCCAGGAAAAGTATTAAACAGGATTGTCCTTGAGAGATTAAAAGAGTCCATAGACAAGAAACTAAGAGATGAACAAGCAGGTTTTTGACAAAACAGACCCTGTACAGACCAGATAGCCACTTTGAGAATAATAGTTGAACAAAGTCTGGAATGGAATTCACCACTATACATAGGATTTGTGGACTACGAAAAGGCATTTGACAGTGTGGACAGAGAATCACTTTGGACATTCATGAGGCATTATGGAGTTCCCCTGAAGTTCATTAATTAAATAAAGAATACATAAGAAGACATGACAAGCAGAGTTCTTCATGAAGGACAGCTTACAGAACCGTTTGGGATAAGAACAGGAGTGCGACAGGGATGCCTCTTGTCTCCATTTCTTTTCTTACTAGCAATAGAGTGGGTTATGAGAACATCGACAACACACAACAGAAATGGAATCCAGTGGACTCTGACTAAGCAGTTGGATGATCTGGATTCTGCTGATGACTTGGCTCTTCTGTCCCATAACCGTAATCGGATGCAGGACAAATTGAAAGCACTCGATGAGAGGTCACAGCAATTGGGTCTGAAAATACATAGGGAAAAGACAAAGATAATGAGACTAAATGCAGGTAATGATAACAGGGTTGAACTTGAAGAAGCACCAATACAAGATGTAGAATAATATACAAATCTTGACAGCAATATATACAAAGTTGGAGGAACAGACAGTGATATAAAAATAAGAATACAAAAAGCAAGAGGAGCTTTCATTGCATTGGGAAATACGAGTATATGGAGATCAAGAGAAAACGGATCCAACACGAAAACAAGAATCATCAACTCAAATGTGAAGTCAGTCCTATTGTATGGCTCTGAGACATGGAGAACCACAAATACAACAACCAAAAAGCTACAGACTTTCATAAATGGGTGCTTGCGTAGAATAGAGGGATTAAAATGGTATAAGGTTACCATCGTGTGACTGATGACAAGATTTAGACAAGTGCCAGTGGAACAAGAGATGAGAAGACGACGATAGCGATGGATAGGACATACGCTGAAGAAACCTGTTGATAGCATTACACGGCAGTCCTTGTTCTGGAATCCCCAGGGCAAGAGAGGCAGAGGTAGACCAAGAAGCACATGAAGAAGGGAGTTGGAAACAGAGGTGAAAATGATGAGGAGAACGTGGAAAGAACTTGAGATGATGGCACGTGACGGGAGGACTTGGCAAGTGTTTGTTGAAGGCCAATGCTCCTTTGGGAGTGGAGGGTTATGAATGAAGGGGTAATCTAATAACTAACCAACAAGAACTTAGAACTAAACTTTAAATAAGTCAATAAAGACTGTTGGTACAATTTACAATTTATTATAAACAAGATTGTCTTGTGTTCTTTTAGTAATTTCTCTTGAACTCAAATTGGTTCACCAACAAATATATATATATGTAATCTTTCACTTTTACTATCTCACAAATTTACAGTTCTTATAATTTTATAATGACAGTTCATCTTGTCCTCTGTAACCTTGCTCTTGATGTAGACTGTGTTTGTTTCTAGCTATTAGTAATACTTTCACTGTTATTAACTGATATATGTCTTTACTGATCACTATGATTTATCATCACTACAAATCTGTCATTTGGGTTATGGTAATTTTTGTGTAACTGAAAAGTAGCCCAAAACTAGGTCACGTCGCTTATAATTCTCCTCTGAAGGCTTGAACAACAGTTACTGGAGAGAATCCTACAGATGAGGTTCTTTTAAAGGTAAAGGTGGCCCTTTTGATGTCCCTCTGTAACTACAAGGGGCTCTGATTACACGAGTCTCCTCCAGCTGATTTTGGCTCTTCAGATAGAGTACACCCTTCAGTGCAGGATATAACCTGGAATGGAATAGTTAACCTACATGGTATTGGCTCCTTATCTACATATCTAGTCAGTAGATGATATTAGACAGTTCAGACAATATGCAGTTAGTCGCAAGAGACATAACAAGTCAGTAATAACACAATTATTTCTATTTGTAGCATAATATTCCAGTAATTTCTTTTGTACAGTTATGTCCATGATTTGCTTCTATACATTAATCAGACCTAGTAGAAAACACTATGTAATACGTTATTTAATACAATAAATCAGTAATTTATTTATTTCCTTTGTTCCCAGTTGGTAGTCCATTCTATCAAGAAATGATTCATACATTAAAAGAATTTCAAAAACTTCAAACACTCTTTCCTTTTTCATTCGTTTCCTTTTTCAATTTATTTGATTAAACAATAGGCTTGGATTCCTTCCAATAATTACACAGTGATTCGAAACATAATTATCCACTTTCGAAGGCACCTTCTGATTAATTACTATAATGTATATATATATATATATATATATATATATATATATATATATATATATATATATATATATATATATATATATATATATATATATACATATATATCTATATATATATATATATATATATTCTCGCTTACCCTCAATAATATACAGACGAGCTCACAATGGTCATACAGTATGCCCACAGCTGCAGATGGCAAAGGAAGCCTGGGACAAAAACTGCTGCTCTGCTCTAGTCTGTCAGTTTAAATTTTGCGCGAGTCCTAGACTTCCATACGCTCCTCCTTAAATAGGACAAAGGCGTACCCATCGGAAAGCAATGACGTCACATATATTAGTTTCCTCAAAACCGTGCAATTGTAGACAATGTGTGCGTGATGGATAAACCAAAATAATTCAAGTTGGCTTATTTCCCAGCGGATCTCTCCTTCTTGGTCTTATTGTAATTCTATGATTATACTTTATGCATTACGATAACTATCTTTTTCCTAGTTGCCTCCGACATTTCACTGGAGCAGCCTAAACAGCGGTTTTCACTACTTGGTTCATGTAACGCTGCATCCAACTCAGGATTACCTAAGCATTATACCAATCCTAGTGAAAGTCTAGTCCCTTACTTACAGATAATGATCCCTCATATTGAATTTTGTCCATCATCCGTGAGGTACTCCGTCCTTAAGCACACACTGCCTGTCCACACTTTCCTTGGTTGCACAGATTTGCGGTCCAGCATATTGAATACCGAGCATATTGTAAACAGTTTGTGAATGAAAGGCTTTCCCATTGGCTGACCTGTATGCCGAATATATGTACGGTGTCTCGTTTACGAATGAGGCCAAGAAATGATTCAGAAATTTCATCACAATGCAGTAAGCGTTCCATAGCTCGACTGCCTGCGTCAGGGTCAGCGAACCAGAGCTGACCAAGACCCTACTCGACCTCCACGTGGTGGTTCTGGAAACATGCTGCATCTCTGCAGTCTGGCTGAGGAGTAGAGATCAAAGAGGGATGGCAAACCCGGTCCCAAAAAATGTTGTGCGGAAGTCGGATGTGTCGGCCGAAAGGCGCAAATACCACAGCTTCGCTGTAAACGGACACAACGCAACCAACGTTCTTTTCTGGACGAACGAGGAAGAAGAAGAATTACCACCGATATCGCATCCAGACCTCACTACTGTCAGTGATACGTAAAAGTTGATTGTCATTCTCGTGATTTGAGAGTTAAAGTTCATGTGATACTAGCAGTGTTAGCAAGCGTAAACAGTCAACCTTATATACATATTTTCCAAGCAAGTAAACAAGTAATTAACCAGACAAACCAACATTTGTTTAGTTTATTGTGACGAGTGGGGTGTGTGTGTGTGAATCTAGAAATGTAGTGATTCATGCAATAAACATATTGGCTCACTGTCTCGGTAATAATTTATGATAAAACAATTCCGAGGGCTAGTTCAATCTCCATAGATTTATATAGCAAAACAAGTTACAATGAGCGTAGGGCTATTGTGGTCATCAAAGACACATCAAATCCCTAGTATTTCACAACCACTCTGGTACTCAGAAAAAACAACATCAACAAACTACGTCATAACTAAATCCGCTTCACAACATCACTGGTCCTTTAATCGCACATCCACCCTTCTCTTCCTCTACGCTACACGCTGTCTACTGTCTGCCAACACACATCCCTGTCCTTTCGTCTCCTTCCATTCATGTTCACCAAAACACGTGAAACTCTTCCACACTTCACTGAGCATCATTCAATTGTATACATATTGCAGCTTGTCTGAATTCAAGCTCAGAACATCGCTTGTGGCAAAATTACTCCAGCGCAAGCAAACACAACTCACAACAACTTAACATATCATTTAAGCTCCCACTGGAGCAGAGGTTCATTCATACATGCAAACAAACCTAAAAACACTCCTTGACTATAACTAACTATATCTCGAAGTACTGTGGAAAATCAATTTTCTGTAACAATCTGGATACAATTATTGCATAGCATTTTAACAACGTCGTACTTAGAAAAATCATATTCGTCAAGGTACGGCTGTTGATAGATGTGGACAAGGTTACCACTCAAGTTCTAGAGATAAACCCAGATTTTCATCTTAAACAAAACCCAGAAATACCCAGATTATTCTATGCCTCAAATACACGGGATAGACGATGCTTACACAATCTGTTAGTGCAACTTTAGCACAAATAAGCTGTGTGCTACCAATTTTTTTTTTTCTTTCGTCATTTTTATTTTTTTTTTAATTACCACAAATTCACAATTATATAAAAATGATTTTATTAACACCCCAATATATGAACTCTTGAAAATGAGATATTTTAACAGTAACATACTTACAGTAGTTATATTAACAACATTTTCCTCAAATTAAATATAAAATGTTAGTTGTTACTTGTTACTGTTGAAAATTGTCACTTGTCAGCGACTCGGCATCCATGTCGACTACTTCTCCTTCGTCAATATCATATATCATATGTACGAATTGACAATGTGGAATTTTGACTGTGGAGTTCCACAATCTTTGCATATCTCTTCCGACAAATTTCTTCACGCACATATTCAATCACGCTTTTAGTAGGATTAAACTTATGACAAACTCCATCTTAGGCAACTGCTTGCTGCTAGTTTTCGATTAGAAACTGTTTCAAACAAAAGCTTGTAGCGGTTCAGTGACATTTTTTGAGCAATTGTGCTGTCTGGAAACATCTGCTTGCGACATTCAATCAAATGATCAGCTTGTGAAAACGGAGTATTATGTTCTGCCATTAAAGTATCTCCGCTTTAGCAATTTTGTCTTGGAAACAGGGCTCATTTGGTTTGATGAAAAACTTGTTAATGTTCAGAGTTTTGCTTTTGGCTTCGAAGTTTTTCATGTACCTCTGTGTGCTTTTATGTGTCAATAAAGCTGTTTTGTTGGCATTAGTAAATGTACAGGAACAGACCGCACAAATCGCAGCATAGCGATTGCCAGAGTCCGGCTTTATCCAGTCTTTCAGTTCACTGTATGTTAGCCATTCCTCACAAAAAACCTGCTGATACCATGGCTTCACTTTTTTTTAAGCGTTGGCGTGTGTGTCGTATTGCTGCTACAACTACCTAGTGTACCTCCATGTCACGAAGTGTATTCGCCTTCTTTTCTCTCTGTCAATCTGTTCTCATACCAAAACATTCCTTTTCTGTAAATTCTCTAGAAAATCTACCACGCGTAAATACACATCAGGAGATCTCCCATTTGCTTCGGAAAATAAATTCCTTTTTCTTAAATCGAGGTTACCAGCAAACCACTGTGACCTTTTACCGCTGTGAACTTTTACTTCCGCGCCCTGAATAATTACAGTTTAGCCAATGGATAGGGAGCGCGGATTATTGTCTTTTGACCTTTGACCTCAGCAACCAAACTGAAACCTGGAGAAATTAGGCGCGAATTTCAAGGCATAGTCTGGTAAGCCCATTCTCTCGCTAGGCAGCGACCGGCCTGGACAAGATAGTCTGGTCTAGGCAATTAATTGCAGAGGGGAAACGGTCCAATTTTAACAGCAGTGGTTATGAGCGCAGCGAGTAAGTGATCTATATTGTTATATGAATAACATGAATTAATCATATGTTTATCTACAACATATCATGTCAGTATCTTTTGTTTTTCACTGTGACAGAAATTAATATCCTTGATTTTGTACAGGAGACAACAACATTATGTATACTGACAGTATCATATATGAACTACCCTTGTCCTGTTTTATACCGATTGATTTCTACTAATTCTACTGTATGATTTCAGCCATGATTATCCTTGTCATATTTTAATCCTGAACTGATTTCTGCAAATATCCTTATTATATTTTTATGTGTTAATGTGCATGTATCCTATGTTATGATGGTATTAATAAGGTATATGAATGCCTATCACATAAACACAGAAGTATGTAATGAATGGGCAACAGCAATAGCAATTTTATAAATGAATATGTTGACTGACTTGTAATTCCGTGGTTCTCAAACCTTGGCAACAATGACACCCCAACATGTTACAGCAGAATAGAAAACTATTACCCAGTGGTTCTCAAACCATGGTTGACAGTGACCCCACCTTAAATTTATTGCTCTATGGGTACAAGGTAGACCAGTGGTTCTCAAACTTTTGATGACCACTGCCCCAAACTTCACAGTGGGTGAAGCTAACCGCCCATATGCTGGAAATCACTGCGGTAAACAAGCTGGAAGCCAGATATAGGTGTAGATCCACCTGTTTGCTTATAACATCAGTTATGCTATAGTACTTTATAGATAATAAATAGTACTTTGTTATTGATGTTAGCTATGAATGTTTGTTAGATTTCTGATGGACGATTAGCGTCCAGCAGATATGGGAAATGACTTCTCTGGCATGATTACTAATGGAGCTTCGATTGTTTGTCAATCCAGTCCTACCAACCAGGTTGTCATACCAGAAGACTAAAGCATAAGCAGTGTTCGCAAGGGCAGACTTAATCCATCCCAGCTGGTGATGCGCCCTGAGTCAAGACGGAGAAAGCCGCTTGCCATCCTCCGAAACCCTAAAAAGAACTTGCAGGACCTGGAGTGCTGGGACATATTGAACCTGTGACAACAAGACTACATCAAATCAGCATTTGAGATGAGTATCTGAACATGCCAGCAGAACCACTAAAGAATATTCCCATTGTCCTATGATTAAAAATTAATTCTGACATGGATCAGAACCATTCATAGATTAGGGAACATATCATATAGTTGTATATTTTAATATATTGTGAGATTCTATTTTCATTTTTGAAAACTTTACATAACCGAGTCTGTTGTTATTTTCTTTGTAATATTTAATTGGGTTGTATAGTTTTAATAACATAAATCTACACCCTGGGGGCAGAGCCAAAATTAAATAACACTATTGGGTCAGGATATTTTTAATGTGGCTGGGCACCAAATCTCTTATCCATCTATATGTACTATAGATAGTCCTTTGTAGGATATCGGATAAAGAATTTATCGCCTAGAGAATATCCGGTTTAGTTTCACCAGAATTCTTGTAGAAAGTTTTTTGAGTGGACTAATCCCCGAGGAGAGACTGTGCATTCAACTTGCAGTCTGGAAGAGTTTCCTCTAAAGATTATTGTTTATTCTTCCATCAAGTCTGTCATACTTACACTTTCTCCCTCTAAATCAAAACCATTTCACGACACTCCATCATAGCTCATTTTATAATCTTATAATTAAAAAAAAAAACAATATGCTGTTTATCTGCGTAAGTCTAAAATTTAAAAAAGAATACTTTAAAACACATCGCAAAAATGACTGAGTATTGTAGATGACAGCCATTAACAGAATAACAGGAAATAGATAGTTGATGTAAAAGAGGAAAAAAAACAACGTCATTGATGTGGTTAAAAACAAGAATTAAATTTATGTGGAATAAAAAATATATAGCACATAATTTTTGACATTTAATTATAATATAAATATAATGTATAATGCTCAGTGCACAGAATATACATACATTGTAAATGCCAATTGTCAAATATACCCAGATTAATGCAGATTTGGAAAAACAATACCCAGACGGAACCCAAAAAACCCAGATCTAGTAAAAAATACCCAGCTGTGGCAACACTGGATGTGGAATGTGGGATTCAAGGCACAAATGAATGCGTATATACCAGATTTAATATGCGCAATTGTATAATATGGTTGGCAAGTCTGCCTTGAATGAAATGGAATAGTTATGTTCGTTTTTCAGATCCAACAACCACCTACTATTGCAAGTTAAAATTGTAAAACTCAGTTTTTAGCCATTCAAGATAATCAAAATTGGTTTTAACATTTTATGTTTTGTTTTTAAGTCGAGTTGTATCCCTTGTTTAAAACATATTAACCTAGTAGATTCCCTTTACAAATAAATATGTGCGATTATATATATATATATATATATCTATATGAAATAAATATGTATATATATATATATATATATATATATATATATATATATATATATATATATATATATATATATATATATATATATATATATATATATATATACCCTTCAAAAGAAGTTAAGGACCAGTAGGTGAAAATGACCCAAAAATAATAAAAATTATAAAAATTTTTATTTCATAAGCAATTAATCTGACATTGATTTTTCTCGAACAACCATTCAACACGTGCTGCATGGGCCACCAGCATACCGTGTGGCTAGTGTTCAGCTCAGCATGCACGCTGAAAAAATGCTGCCGAGACACCAAAATGTAGGTGTTTTTAATGATGTCTGAGCATGAAAAAAATACCTGCTATTCCAAAAATGCGTAATGCATGTGGGAGTTGTACTCACAAAATTGTCTTTATAAGCAACACAAGTGCTGCATAACCATTGAACAACAATATGCCTCAACGACGAAAGCTGAGTGTTGTGGATAAAGGAAGAGCCATTGTGTGGTTGCAGGAAGGTCTTACTGTCCGAAATGTCGCTCAGAGGCTTGCATGAAAATAGTGTTGATTGTCACTGATAAGCTTGTCATGTTATATTTTGTTGTGCTGTGTTTTTATTGTTCATTTTCATTTCACTTTGCACCCTTAATAAAAATGGTCCTTAACTTCTTTTGAAGGGTATATATATATATAAATAAATTATTGCTTATCCTTTACAGGACGTGGCAATCAACCCCAGCTTTTATTGGCTGTTTTGTGATTTTTCTACTCAATCTTTTCATTCAGTAGTTTGCCATTGCTTTCTGAACGGAACGGCGTTTATACCATTGTTAAAAATCCACACAAAGCGATCTGCTACCAAACCGCCTGCAGCAGATTTCGAATCTGGTATATCTGGATTATGAATCTGCGTTCTATCCATTAGGCCACCCAAGCCGACACATATATATACATCATACTCGTGACGTCTTCATTATGTTAACTTTTGGCGGTGAACTCGTAGTGGTGTGGAGAAACGAGTAGCCTCGTATGGCACTGTACAATAGGACTCTGTTCACTCTTGCAAATACTATATTTCATTATCATCTTGTAGAGTGGTCTTTTATGATACGACATTTAGGCCTACTCGAATAAGGTAGAAACAAAATAAAGTAGAACATTTTAAAGACAACAGAACCTACACTACTGACTTGCAATAGAGTTGATATCCTTCGGGAGAAGTGAGAACCACACAAAAACAGTAGGCTAATAAATTGGCTAAAATAAACAGACCCACAGAAGAAATCATTCTCTACTCAATAATGATTGACAATTTTTATTGGATTATTATAATTACAACTTACTGATCACGCTAACGTACCGTGAGCTGTAGATATAATCATTTATTTTCAAGGGTTCCCCTGACACCTGACAATTATTTCAATGGTTCCTTCAAGATACAAAATTTGAGGAAGGCTGCTGTATACATATATCCTTACACCTCCGATAAATATTAATTTAGAGGCAAGGAATATTATACATGTAATATAACAACATATATTTACACTTTCAAATTACTATTACAACGTTAAAAAACAATGAAAAACAAAAAAAAAAACAAAAAAAAAAAAACATACATAAAATCCTCCTTCAAACACACCAGACTAAAGTAGTATATAATCAGAAGTCATGAAATATTGAATATGTAGGAAGTGAACGTGGTTTTAGATTATGTAACAAAGATGAGTAGCTCAGAGTCCCTTATCAGATATAGATGTAATGGAGTGAAGTGTTATAGACTTAACTGTATTAGGTCCAGCTTTAAAGGATGGGGTGACTAGTTCCCTTCCTTGCTATCTTTGCCTTCATAACTCCAGAGCCGAATTAAGTCCACATTTACAAGCTGTTTTGGCTAGAACGAGACTCTACGAAGTTCTGAACCCTTCCTAAAAATTACATCAAATAAATGTAGATAAGGTTTTCTACTTTATGCAACAGCTACAATATGTACATGAGCGTCATTAACCAAATTAGCAGATAGATAGATAGGTAGCTAGATAAATAGATAGAATGGAACTAGGCCAGGAGGAAGACACCCAATAGGATAGTATGGCACTCTCTTTTCTAAATCTCTACACCTCGCAGTAGAAGAGCAACGACTAAGTAAGCAGTATGTAAGTAAACTTTGAAGACTGAACGCCAAAGAGGCAGATCACATGGTCTGTAATTGTAATACAGTGACACAAACTTTGAACTCTTTGAAACAGACATTACAAAAAAATACAACAACAGAAATAGTTTTGTATAAAGCAGTTATGCTCAACATCTTTCCCAAAATTACTCCATGCATTAAAGTTCAGTTACTTACACTTTTGGCAGAATATAGACATCTAGTATGAATTTGCAGAAATACAACCGTCTATGAACAAAGGATTTTTAATTCAAAACGTTTTCTACATATATTCACACAGAAAACAAAACACTTAAATCATTCCACGTAGTTTTTTCAGGTAAAACAAGAACTATTAGCGTGTTTAAATAGATAGTGCGACATTAGATTTACTAATAGTAAAAAAGAAAGTATTAGTAGCGTAAGTATGTATGTTTATACTTATATATGTGTATGTATGTGTGTTTGGGCTTGTACCAACGCATGTTTCTGTGTCCGTGTATTTGCAGTTACATTTCTTTATAATTATTTTGGCTGAATTGTAATGTCCATTATGTGAAATATTTTTTTATGTGTATTGTAAACAAATTTACTTTTGAGAATTAAAAACAAAATTTTTTTTTAATAAAAGAGAAGGTTTGCTTCTATCCCGAGTGAACCAGCGTACCTATTATCGTATTCAAAAGCCATATTCCAGATAAGTAGCATCTCCCTTAAATCTTACTTTATCTGTAGTTTACTTTTAGTACTAGTTAATTGTTTTTAATATTAATGATTGGCCAGAAGGATTAGTTATCTATTAGCTATAAATATTAGTTCTTCTTCTTTCTTCTTCAAGCACCGTGCATAGTGGCGTAAAAGATCATGTCTCTCCACAACTTCCTGTCTCCAGTACAATTTATCAATTCTGCTCTTGAAATCCCTTGAAACAAACATTGAAAACATTTACACAGAACAATCAAAATTAAAGAAAAATGAACATTTCATTAACATTGAAAACATATAAAGAAAGCATTTCCCAAAACGAAGTTTATCTAACACACGTACTTTATCACTGAGGCTCATCATGGCCTTCTTGCGCTTAGACACACTCGGATAAAACTTGCACTGCGTTTGGATGGCATTATTCATTACAAAAATAATCAAAAGCAGCGCAAACTGCAAAAAACATGGATGAAAAGATGCTCGACAAAGACACGTGTAAATACAATGAAAGCCGCGAGAACAAGGACGTAGCCTCTCCTTGCTGGGCCTTCATCTGCAACGCTGCGCGGTAGGCGTCCCGAAATGTTTTGTTAACTGCTCGTGGCAGTGAATACTCGCGTGGTGCCCGAAAATGGCAAACACGGGTTACACATTATCTCCCGCGAATGAGCCAATACCGAACACGCGAATAGAGAGGATTGGTTGTACTTTTTATGTCAAATTTCCTTTGAGAGTGATGTATTTAGTCTTAGTAATTGAGATTTCTTGTGCTCATGATGTCCCTCCTGGTGCGTATAGCACTTTGTGACATAAGCACTTCTTTAGCCCTTCCTTAAGGAGCATGGAGACACCACATGCGGCCTGCACGAATCATTCAATATGCTAATGTAGTGGTTGTTTCTGTAGCTATTCGTTTCTGATAATGAGATTGCCAGTCTCATCAGTCGTCACATACGACATGCTTGAATATTCTAGAATGCATATTGATGTGGATCCGTTCCATGTTGGTAATTAATCCTCATTATTACAGTATTGGTGGTAATTAATCCACAATAAAGAGTATTAGTGGTACATAAACTTTAATTTCCGCTTTTATGGATACAGATGTCTATTTTTATTATCATGTAATTATTGTCATAGAATGGAAGGGTGTACGATGGTTTAGGAGAGCACGTAGGATCGCTTGGAGACATATATATATATATATATATATATATATATATATATATATATATATATATATATATATATATATATATATATATATATATATATATATATATAGCCTTATCTACCATTGTTACTGCAACTCAATTTATTATTTACATGTAAGGCACTCGCTTGTGTGGGTGTTTTTTTTTCTTTTGCTTTATATAGACATGTAGAGCATCCCGGGCACACACAAAATGATGCATACTACCAGCTCAACAGAAGAGAACAAGTGGTAATCTTCAGACTCTGCACACTGTCTACAACAGACTGAGATACCATCTATTAAACAAGATAATGATAAGAACTACCGATCCGTGTAACTGTGGCACTTATAAAATGCTGCTGAACATCTGCTTCAAAGTTTCTCAACATATGCGGAACAGAGAAAGCGCATATGCCGACACGAGTACCATTCGTACAAAAGCCCTGCGGAGATTCAAATAGCCTCAAACTGACTACTGCTTTCTTTAACAACATTCAAGTAGACATCTGAGAGTGTACGAAGAAGAAGAAGAATATAGACATGACAGTTGATCGTACAAATCTAACATTGATGGACGACCTTAAGCATTCAAACAACACGTATTGTCATTGTGGGGGCGGCGTTACATTTACGCCATGCATTATATCTATGAAGAAAAATACACAGTTGTCAACATCAATCTTGGCAGTACTATCTTCAACCAATGTAACATTTTAAGTAAGACTTCACACATAAGAAGAAAGTAATTTGAACTTACTTACTGTGGCGCAGTGGGTTCGACTCACAAGCATGAAAGGAAGTTAAGTCCACGGTGACAGAGGTGGGGGCTAACCTTACTGTTATCACTAGAGGCGCCAGCTAGCCACAAGGCAAAACGTGTGAAGTTTCATAAGTCTACCGTGCTTGTTTCTACGGAATTTCATGGAAGACTTCTGCTATACATTCTCGTTGTGCGCGATGAATAACGGCCCCTCTCGGGGTCTGAACTAAACTGGCAGAGGATCTTGGAGCCAGTGGAACAATAAAGATGTGGTGTGCAGAACTCACTGATGAGTGGTATATGCTCTGACACCCATCATTCCACTCCCAAGTCAAGGGTCAAATGATAACTGAGTCATTAGTGAATATGACCGGGTGGTTATATTGGTAGTATATCTTCTTTCCGTCAGTGTCCATCAATTGTATTACTAGCCGTCCGCTAGAGATGTAGATTCTTGTATGGTTACGCCAGGCTCGTTCTTCTCTCGTTAGTTGTTGTTAAGGTACATAGTGGTGTACTTACTATCCGTGTTGTAATTTTGAATTCAATTCGACAAATCTGCTTAACTCGGCTGAGTCATATAACAAGGTTTATTTACAGAAATACATAAATAAACAAATGCAGCTGGAAATCAAATCAATATTCTTTGTTGTGAAGGTAGTTTACCGTAGTTATCGTATTTTCCTTTCTCTCTAAGTAATTGTGTGAGTTACCTAAAAATCTCGTGCAACTCACGATCTAGGTCACTTTGATCTTTGCTTCCACAACTTTTCAGTACAAGTAGTTGCGCCTTTTACCTATAATACTTATAGGTGCTATTTTCTTCAGATGATGAAACTTCAATACATCTGTGGATGTTTCTTGGTTTTCTTCCTTTAATAAAAATCAATTCTAGCTGGGGACAGAATTAAACCGTGATGTACTTACTTGTGTTACTACTTTAAATAGTCTTCCTCCTAGTACAGAAATATATCCACCGCTTATATTATGTCGTGTGAATAATAACACTAAAGTTTATCACGCTATAACTTCGTTCTCAATAACTTCAAGAATTAACTCTCAGAAATACCTATGTCGTTCTGCATAGAAGAAAAGCTCATAAACATGGCTTCTCCACAACTCTCAAGTAAAAACACAACCTTCTCCGAGGTCGTCTATCTGGAAAAGCTCTCTTTTAAAATCTAAACTAATTGTTAGCTCGACAGTGTTGTGAGCTCTTGTCACCGTCAATGATTGTGATTGGTCCTACTAAAAATGTATGACCTTATCTCACTGGCACGAATAATGCTGGGGTAACAAATCTCACTGTCACATGAATGACTCCAAGACTAAGGTGGACCAATGTGCCGACAGACTGAACGACTGCTGGGTAAGCAGTCGCGAACATTGAATGTCTGGAGGGCGAGCGGGGCGGCAACAGGAAGATGTACTCCATAAGGACATTCCCTGCCTATTCCCTGGTATGGTGGATCTACCAGGGTGACCGAATAATTCCACCATTTATTGCAAATACACCATGAGTACTTTAACTATCCGGAATCATCGCCGGAGCTACGGAGATCGTGCTTTGTCGTCGATACCTGCAGCAAATGAAATGAGGAAATACAAATGCAGAAGGAGAGGTAGGGGAGCGAAGAGTTGGAGAGAGAGAAAAAGAAGAACATGAAAGAGAAAGTTCAAAAAGAAAGCAGATCGTCTCTCGATGAAGTATGTGCATATATATGATGCTGGAATCTTCGAAGTGCCAATCAACGGGCAGCCATTATACAAACAATCATCTACAATTTCGATATCCTCATGATCCAGGAGATAATTTTATAAGCCAATAGTGTTATCAATTGTCCAGGCTACAAATTTTACTCCAATCCATGTGGGCCTGGTAGACGAGGGCAAGCTATATATGTAAAACATGAGCTCCCTCATACGTGGCTGGATATGAGTTGCCAAACTAGTGAGGATGTGGAATTGCAGGGATTTCTGTGAATATAGGCGGTCAGTAGTGTCGAGTCTACAATTTATATGCCCATGTCGACCATCTTACAGAAGAGAGTAGTTTGAATTTTCTGGCGGAATTGTCTGAAGTTTCTAACATAAGGAGTTTGCTGGCGATATCACTGCTGTATCCACGGAGTGGGAAACATCACCGAAAATAGGCATGGTATAGCTTTGAGCCAGGCAGTACTTAACATGAGCCTTACCATCTTGAATGATGGAAGCCCAACTAGACTGAAAAATAAACCAGGGGATACATATAGTGTCATAGATCTGGCATTTATCTCTAGTGCTGCCACCACCATGTCACATTGGAATGTGTTAGATGCACATGAAAGGGATCGCCTACTGTGACAGATGAAATTGAAGCTGCACTTTAATCTCACCGGCGCCCCTCTTTTTGTTGAAATCAAAATCGCAAACGTGGGTTCCACGTGTGTCCTTAAATTAGCATGTCCAGATTATCGCGCATACAGCCATGAATTCCGCCATCTGTTTAATTTCTGGTTTAGCCACGCCTACCTGTCTTTGTTTCAAGCGCTATCGATACAGCATTCATATCTCTAACTGTCTTACTTTAAAAAAAAAAGGGGGAGTGTGCTAGCTGTCAGGCACGTAATTTCATCAGCGACTTGTCCCTGAAAACGGGGAGGGCGAGGTAACGGAGTTTTATAGTCTCTAAGATAGAAGGTCGTAAGCATAGAACGCAGAAAGGGTGTTAACCATTGTAACAATCAGCCACTAGTGACATGGTTAACCAAAGTGAAAGATCAGCCAAGGAAATTTCAAACGTGGGCGTTGAACCTACACATCTATAACATGAAAATAGAGTACATCAAAGGTACCCACAATACATGTGCGGATCTATTGTCAAGGATACCATACCAGAAAGGGATGACAATAAAAGGGGATGATAGCCAGAGATAGATGATCGATTCAAACAGGTCAACATCAAAAATTCTAACAGAATGGAGACGCAGTCAATATCGGGAACGGATGAAAATTATTCGGAAGAAGATTCACAACTGAACGTTATCGACTTCAAGAAGGAACAAGACAAAGATCCAGAGATTAGACAGATGGTCTACTTGACGATTCGGGAATGCAGTGTGGTCTGTCCGAAATGTGCTAGGTTATATTCGCAACTTTCAGTCTATGCTGAGATGTCTCAAATGCTAGCCAATAGCATTCAAAAAGTGCTGGATATGACAGTATATTCCTTATGGAATTTTTTCTGCGCGACACCGAAGTAGTGAATTCAAAGGTCCTTTTCCCTCTATGTATTTGTGATATCTGTATGTTTCCATTATCACTTTTGCAAAATCACTTCTACAAATATCGCCAAAGACTAAGATTACCTATAATTACCTGGGTGTTTGGGGTATAAAACATTTCAGCTCATTTGTATCAAATGGCGTGTCGCAAATCCGACTGCCTGTCTAGACAATACGGGGTTTGTACAATTAAACCTGTATTTCATGCCCATGCAACTGTCGTATCGGAAATGATTACGCAATCTTTAGCAAACACTTCATGCGCGCATTACCTGGAGTCATTGTGGTATTATCACGTTTAGTGATTCGATTAATCTCTCGGGAGAGACAATACGCTTGTCTTGACATAAGAAGTGAAGTGTGACAAGTGGAATCATTGACTATAGTACGGAGTTCTGTGCAGCAAAAATGAGAAATAATAGACAGGGGGGAGAGTGAGGAAAATGGAAGAAAAATTGAACGGTCCAATTCTGCGACAGATATATAATATAAACTGTTGTGTGACCGTTTTGTTGTGTGTTGACAGTTATCTTAAAAAGTTGTTTTTGATTTATTAGCAGATCTGGAACTTGATTGAACTTAACATATTTCTTTGAACTTATACTTTGAAGTCTAGTAGAAAATGTAACTTTCGTTTGAACCGCAGTACAGGGACACACTTATATGTATGAAAACAGTAGACAGTAGCTCAGGGCATCAAGCCACACGAGATTTCACTTTGGTAGAAACTAAAATTAACAAATATGTAAATAAAAATACATAATGTGGAATTGTTTTTGGCAGGTGGTAGTTAAGTGTTATAATGGCATGACATTATTTGCAGAGACCGGAAGTTATAACGGTAAACGTAGTCCCATAGCAGACACTGTCGTAGGGGAGTGGTGCGTTAGAGACTTCACTATCACTACGTATCACTATTTATTAGTTGAGGTGAGGTGACAAGTTCCCTTCATCGCTGACTTGTCTTAACTAAGCAAATTCAGGAAACAATTTCTAAAGCTGGGTACGCAGGCAAGTGACTCGACCTGGTTGTGAACCATGTCACTTTGCTTCCACAAGAGAGTGCTCTAAAAGCAGTACCGCTAGGATGCAAACGAAAAAAAGTTATCTAGTACGAAGCTGTCTGTTGAGTAATGTTGGAAATACTAACAATTTTTCCCTCAGTAATGCATGTACATACACACATGTGGTTAAGCTCACTTAAAGCTATCTAGTACGTGGGTTAATGGCGAAAACAGATAACCAGGAATTATAGGAGTTAACAGCCGAAAAAAAAGAGAAAAATACACATCATATTAATCCAAGCGTTAAACAAAAAGAACAGAAAGCAATAACATAATATGTAGTCCGTGTTCTGAAATCTCCAACGTAAGAAAACACAGATAGAGACTTAAACAGCTGTGAAGAAGAGAAATAGAGACGGACATGACAGGGATATGGTGAGATGTTGAACGGTAAGAAAACATAGATAGAGACTTAAACAGCTGTGTAGAAGAGAAATAGAGACGGACATGACAGGGATATGGTGAGATGTTGAACGGTAAGAAAACATAGATAGAGACTTAAGCAGCCGTGAAGAAGAGAAATAGAGACGGACATGACAGGGATATGGTGAGATGTTGAACGGTAAGAAAACATAGATAGAGACTTAAACAGCTGTTTAGAAGAGAAATAGAGACGGACATGACAGGGATATGGTGAGATGTTGAACGGTAAGAAAACATAGATAGAGACTTAAACAGCTGTTTAGAAGAGAAATAGAGACGGACATGACAGGGATATGGCGAGATGTTGAACGGTAAGAAAACATAGATAGAGACTTAAACAGCCGTGAAGAAGAGAAATAGAGACGGACATGACAAGGATATGGTGAGATGTTGAACGGTAAGAAAACATAGATAGAGACTTAAACAGCTGTGAAGAAGAGAAATAGAGACGGACATGACAGGGATATGGTGAGATGTTGAACGGTAAGAAAACATAGATAGAGACTTAAACAGCTGTGTAGAAGAGAAATAGAGACGGACATGACAGGGATATGGTGAGATGTTGAACGGTAAGAAAACATAGATAGAGACTTAAACAGCCGTGAAGAAGAGAAATAGAGACGGACATGACAGGGATATGGCGAGATGTTGAACGGTAAGAAAACATAGATAGAGACTTAAACAGCTGTGTAGAAGAGAAATAGAGACGGACATGACAGGGATATGGTGAGATGTTGAACGGTAAGAAAACATAGATAGAGACTTAAACAGCCGTGAAGAAGAGAAATAGAGACGGACATGACAGGGATATGGCGAGATGTTGAACGGTAAGAAAACATAGATAGAGACTTAAACAGCTGTGTAGAAGAGAAATAGAGACGGACATGACAGGGATATGGTGAGATGTTGAACGGTAAGAAAACATAGATGGAGACTTAAACAGCCACGAAGAAGAGAAATAGAGACGGACATGACAGGGATATGGTGAGATGTTGAACGGTAAGAAAACATAGATAGAGACTTAAACAGCTGTGAAGAAGAGAAATAGAGACGGACATGACAGGGATATGGTGAGATGTTGAACGGATGGCACAAGAGTAGTAGGTTGATGTAAATGTATTGATGACATTTGTTCTACAGAAATCTGATTGGTGCTGATGATGTGAACAATGATGATAATAACAAAACATTAATAACGATAATAATGACAAAATATTAACAACCATAATGGTGTCAAAATATTAACAACCATAATGATGTCAAAATATTAACACCGATAATAGGAACAAAACATTAACAACCATAATGGTGACAAAATATTAACAACGATAACAGTAACAAAACATTAAAAACCATAATAGTGACAAAACATTAACAACGATAATGGTGACAACATATTAACAACGATAATGGTGTCAAAACATTAACAACGATAATGGACACAAAACATTAAAAACGATAATGGTGACAACACACTAACAACGATAATTGTGACAAAATAGTAACAACCATAATAGTTGTCGCAAAATTGGTTTCAAGTCATTGCAAACGAGTTCAGTTAGATTTATAAACCCGTCAACGATCGATTGAGCGCTTTCAAAATGGCGGCATATCAGCGAAATGTGTATCAGACAGAGGAAATCGCCAAGGATAAATAAAAGCAGAAGGGAATCAGTATGAAAAGGATTTTACATTTCAGTACAGGGAAGGATAGTGTATAACTGCATATAAGAAGGAACGGTAGGAAGTTCTCATTTACGGAGATATATGCGTATTTCGGCTGCCCACAGTTACGCTAAAAGCGTGTAACCCACTTCTGTTCTAAATATTAAAATCAACAAATAACAGTTTGGGAATTTACATGGATAGGAAGATAGAGTTTTATCAGCTGTATAAAACAAGATAAGATGGAACAATATGGATATTATATATGCCGAGACTGAGAAAGGCAAAATTTCAGTCGACGCACAGATCGGCTGAAATCACTGTTCGGGAAGGATTTTTCAGGCTTAGGTTTAAGCTGTGACGTCGGTACCCTCCGATACGTCCGCGCTATACGTATATATAGCGTATCGGTAAACTGAGACAGAGACAACGAAAGAGGTTTGAGACAGACTGGAGGCAGAGTTTCGCCACTACCCATGAATTGTGAGCGGATCGCCAGAAACATTTTTAAGTCCAGTATCTGAAGTCTGAGGGTAAGCGAAATTATGATAACTACCGTGTAGAATCTTTGTTATCTCAGGTTCATAGAGAATTCACAAAATATGCCTGTATAATAGTCATTGATATAATGTATTGTATTTTTATATGATCAGTGTTACTAATAACACACGGGTGCATTGTGGATGATTGTTGTGGATGATTGTTGCTTGTACAAAAATTAATCACAAATAGCCCCACAGCCTAATGAAGATATATTTATCATATTGCTTTATCGCTTACGAAGATAAAGGCAGTCCCATGGCAGAGATTGTCATAGGAAATGAAGTGTTAGAAACTTCTTCATGGAAGATCCCCGTTTACGAGGTTAAGGTGACTAGTCCCCTTCCTCGCTGCCTTTGCCTTCCCTAGTTCGAGTGCACAACTTTGTACCCATTGACAGCTGGTAAACTGGAGTGTTCTACAGCCAGTTTCAGTAGAAAGCAACCTGATCACGTGGTCACTCACTTTCTTTATTTATGTATTAATTTTGTGTAGATGCTAAGAATAGCATCAGTATTTGAATTTGTACTTGATATGATTTGGAAGGATCAAGTTATAGAAAGGGATGTATAGGAGCGGAATAAACCAGATGATGTTTATTACTGATATGTTAATATTAATTCTATATCATTGAATTGATGTTACTTGCTATGACTGTATAACTTTGACACCTGATGACTGACTTGTCTGACTTATGTGCTAGTCAGTTACACTTAATTGAAATGTTAATATTAATGCTATATCACTGAAATGATGTCCTTACTTACTATGATTGTATAACGGTGACATCTGATGACTGACTGGTCTGACATCTGTGCTAGTCAGCTACAAGTCTAGCCAGATACTAGCCAAGGCTGATATGTTGCAGGTTCCATGAAATAACTCAAACCAGACTGTCCAGTATCAGAAGCCTGTGTCGTTCATCAGAGGCAATCCCACAAAAGTGCAGGACCCCAAAGAGTGAACTTCAACTGGTCATTGGCATCCCTACTGTTGGGCCTACCAAGTCTGATATCAGCAAAGGACAGTTCAGTTTCAGCAGTATCAAGTTGGAAAGATAAGTGTCCTGTTTGACACTGACCACCTATACATGTGAAACAGCCAATAGTTGAAAACAATAAGTAACCATACAGAAACTCAGTCAACTGATGACAGTTATCCTTAAATTCAAAGGACTAATAACAGTGATTTCAGTAACTTTATTATTTTAGATCTTGAAGTCTAAACAGACAATAATAGTAATTGTGTGAATACTTTATATATATATATATATGTGTATGCTCTTTTCCAACTAGTAGAAATAGAATATTAGTGTAATTATTAAACTATTTTAACTGTACCTGAGGATTTATTCACTTCTTCCATTTTGTGGGTTCAGTGAATGTACATTTTACTTATCCCCTAGAATATAAGTAATCATAAGATAGTCACAGGGAGGAGACACCTTAAATCCTGGTACTACTTCTTACCAACTGGGCCAGGGTTTTCACAGTCTGACTATTTTTATGATAACAATACACCAGTGCTTATTTCTAAGACTGGGGTATTACTTGTAAGGTCAGAACTCTTTACTGGCATACTCTTACATAATAAATAATTTTAAATAACCTCCGGCTACAATAGTGACAAAACATTAATAACGACAAACGTAATCCATCACCATCATCAAGTGAACGTCATAAAAATATTGACAACTCTTATAAACAATGACGTGTCTTTTCTCTATAGATATGACTATCACGCTCCTCCATTATCTCCTTCATGAGCTTGTGCGAACAGTGCTGTTTTCTTAGTCCTGTTGATTACATTACTCTGTCCAACATTGGGGTCGACAACCGGTTGATTTCGATCTGCAGGTAGATCTCGGGGGATGATTTGGTATATCTTTGGAAGACGGAGCAGGAAATAAGAAAAAAATATTTAAGCTAGGGAAATTTCGGAGTAGCCCTCGCCAGAAAGCACTGAAATGTTTCCAGGTTATATAAAAGCTACTTCTTTCTCGTTCACAACGAGTACACTTGAGGTAGCTTTACTAACATTCACTATATTAGTGAACTGTATAAGATATGTGAGCGATCTCTCTCTCTCTCTCTCTCTCTCTCTCTCTTTCTCTCTCTCCCTCTCTCTCTCTCTATCTCTCTCTCTCAGTGTTTTAAGTGAAGTTAACGTTCGGTAACAAATCATTCAATGTATATTTCTCCACCACTCTGTAGATGGCAATGCAGGAACAGATCAACAGGTAGCGATACAACATTAAATATATTCTCTACTTATTCCAAATTCCCCAAAAGACTTTGAAACTGAAAACAGACATGGTAGATCTTTAGAGAGCTCAGTAGTTGGTCAATGAATCCTAGCAGCTCCTGGGTTGTTTACTCCTGGTCTAACCAAATCCTCTGTGTATCTCTTCTCTTACTGCTAACAATAATGTTGTTCTGAATTCAGCTTTGTTAACCGTAAATCTTCGTCTTGATTCCTTTTTTTTCGTAATTGTGGGCGCAATCACAAAAATTAAACCTCCCCATCTCTTGATGATATCTTTGAATCTATTTACGTATCCAAAGCAGGACACGAATTTTACGCGAATTAACCGGTTCACTGCTCAACTCTTCTTAATCCGCTTTTATTACATTCTCTACTGCCCATTAACGTAGTCAGGACCGGGTTATCTATTAGGTTAAGTAAGCTGAAGGCTAGGGCCCAGAACTCTTAGGGTAACAAATAAATGCATAGATTTAGTACAAAAAGAAAAGTTTGAAGGAAAAACAAAGATCAAAGCTGGCTATTCAGCTTAAATAGAGAAACATCAGAGAAAAAGACAAGTTTAACACTTCTTATCAGTAAATGACCTCTACGTAAAATCCACGTGTTGTTGTGCTAAGGAAGGTTTTAGAATAAAGGTTACATGCCCATCATTGAACACTTGTCAATTGCCTTGTAAAAGAGGCTTGAAGCTATACCATAGTGTCCACGAAGTTTAGAGTCCTCTGCATTATTTTTTTTTCCATGGGTAGTGATGAGCTTAAACAAGCGACTGACCAACTCATATCTGTTTACAAAAATGATCTTGGTGTCAGTTTAGTTGATGAAGTTAATCATTTTAAAGCATATTTTGGGGGAGTAGATGGGGTTAAAAAATGAAAATGGAACCAATAAGTCTTCAATTGCCCTTCGAGATTTAGAACCCTTGTACACAAAAAGTCTTTCCAAATGCATTCATTTGTCTTCGCATCGAGTTATCATCACTTTTGGCAACCTACTGCTCTGGAGAAGGTCATTTTCTGCACTCAAACGGGTTAAAAACTATCTACGATCCACCATGAAGTATGTTAAACTGTACAATGTGGCATTGATGCGCAGAAAATCTGCTGTTCCTAACAAAACTGATTTCTTGCTAGGTATTGAAGAAATTGATGAAAGAAAAACACGAAAAGTGTTTCAATAAAATATGTTTGTTATGTTTAACGTAATAATAATAACAATAAAACAACATTAAAAAAAACAATAACTAATAAAAGATTGAAGCAATATTAACAAACTAACATACCAAACTCTTAATACTCTACTAATATATACAATCATTTTCCTAAGGGGTTTGTTAAAACACAAATTATTGCCTATTTTAAGTAAAAGGGGTGGGGGGGGGGGGGCAAACAGCAAAAAGCCTAGAGGCTTTTCTTGATTTAATCCGTCCCAGGAGACTAGTCTTTGATTGTCTGCTGCCACATATTATAATACGGACGTGGCTGAGAAAAGTATTGAAATAAAAATCAACAGGAAAACAACAAGAGGTGTAATGTCAACTATACGACAAGAGGTGTAATGAGAACTATACGACAAGAGATGTAATGTCAACTATACGACAAGAGGTGTAATGTCAACTATATACATCTTTGAACCCGTAAGTGATCCTTTGGTTTGTGACAATCTATTGATTATGATGGTTTGGTAATGTCTGCAGAATGAGAGATGATCAGCTACCACGGCAGATATGAGAAAACAGGAGCCAGGGATCAATACCTTCAGGACGTCCCAGAGTTCGCTGAGAGGACAACTTTAGACAATCCCTGAAGGAACGAGTCTAGATTAGACCCAGGCCAGGAGGAAGACAGCCGAAAAGATAGTAAGGCGCTCTATCTGGCAAGACTATACACCCATGGTAGAAGAGGAACGATTATGTAAGTAAGCGAACAAGACAATCTTTTTACAATAACATAAGATTTCTGGAATACACAGAAACAAACGTTCGATGTTTAAAACATCAGAGGAGGTAATTTGTAAGTGGGAAGTCAGAATTTGGTTCTAGAACTTCAGAACTAAGAATGAGGCAGGAAAACTGAGGCAGAACACAACGAAATGAGAAAATACAGATTACATATCTGTCACGTGATTTACATCCTTTCTCTGCAGTGATGGTCCATACGTAGCTTAAATTCAGAGTATCTACTGTGGGTATTCAAAGTTGTCTACCTTTCGCTCAAGATAACTCTTGGCAGAGATGTGAATTGAAGAATGGTGCTTCAATTCTTGGAAGCCTCGTAGGAATTTAAGACATTAAGTACTACGGCTGATAGGATGCAGACTGTGCAAATTCTAAATACCATATATCCTAAATTAGAATATACAGTTAGTGCATAAGTAAAGATCGGATAGTACTAAAAATTCGGCATATTTGTTTCAATATAGAAATACAACAGAAGTGATTGCGTCATTAATAGGCTGAACTGCCCATGGAGGACTTCTGGTGTCGTGTATTGTGGTTCGCACTGTTGACCTGCCATTGAAACATCATTTTTTTGATGATGCGTAGATGGCAGAGCGGATAGTGTGATTCGCTTGCATGGCTAGGCGGGGTTGTCGCACGGAAGGTCCAGTGTTCAAATCCTGGGTAAGCCACTCATGTCTGTTGTTTTTCTGTTGTCTGGTGTTCTACTTCTTTATTTCCTGCGAGTGCCTGATAACATACCTTTATATTTGTTTCATATTAATTTACTGTTTACAGGCCTCAGGTTTCCCTCCCTTATTTGTAATAAATGTTTGTACAATACCAAACCTACCCACTATCCTGTTCTCACTGTTCTTGTTCTTACTAGCATTTACTGGACACAGTGATTTATGGTACTTGTCTTGTTGGATTCGGCCTATACTGCTTGATAGAAATACAACAGAAGTGATTGCGTCATTAATAGGCTGAACTGCCCATGGAGGACTTCTGGTGTCGTGTATTGTGGTTCGCACTGTTGACCTGCCATTGAAACATCATTTTTTTGATGATGCGTAGATGGCAGAGCGGATAGTGTGATTCGCTTGCATGGCTAGGCGGGGTTGTCGCACGGAAGGTCCAGTGTTCAAATCCTGGGTAAGCCACTCATGTCTGTTGTTTTTCTGTTGTCTGGTGTTCTACTTCTTTATTTCCTGCGCGTGCCTGGATAACATTTCACTTTATATTTTGTTTTCATATTAAAATTTACTGTTTTACAGGCCTCGGGTTTCACTCCCTTATTGTGTTATAATTGTTTAGACTCTTATTGATAAATATGAACCGTAGGACTCTCGTATTTAGTTTCGAAAATTTCAGTGGAAAATAATTGAATACGGGAGGTAGTTTGAAAAATTAAAACACTAACTTAGAAAAAAGATAGGAATTTTGGAACCAAAGACACTTAGCCCCATAAAACCATCATATATTCATGTACCTGAAGCCTTGTTGACTAAGAAAATATGTAGTTAGGTTATCTTAAAATAGTCCATTAGTTAATCAATTATTGGTTATAAATTTTGACATAGGAGATTCGGAGTTTAACTTGGTCAGGGTCAAAGTCATATCTTGCTTAGATTGGATAGTCATCAATTTTGGGGGGGGGTAATAACATTAGGTGGACAGAAAGGTTAGGATGGTAACGATGAAGGGGACTTGGTGTGAAATTTGAAGGAAGCCGTAATATTATTGGCTGACCTAATATACCAAATCTTAGTTGGGTAGTAGTAACGGCTATAGTGCTTTGATATTTTTTTTTTAAGAATTCATTCAAAAAAAAAAGAGATGCTTGGTCTCATTGGCTAAAAGCCTTTTACTTTATCGAAATAGTAAGCTGCTCGGTGCCATTTTTCAAAATTATTCAGAGGAGCAAGCAACGATAAGTAGACCTGTGCTTTTTAGTAATAATACTACCATCTTAAAGCAGTCTGAACAGAGGCAGTGATAAATGTGTGCCATATTCTATTGCCTAAATTCATCGTTACTTGTTTATATTTCCTTGATATGTGGAAAGATTGAATTTTATTGACTTTTTAATTAAAAAGGGTTGTGTGGAAAAAGAAAAGGCCATGTAAAAGATGGTAATTAAATGGTTCCATGGTAGACTTAGGCATGGCCTAGATGTTGATCCATCATATAAGGGACTAAATCTAAGAATGTTTAAAAACTACAGGAATATATATAAATGATGGTCATATAGGAACATTACACCTATCTTATTGCATGGAAAAGATTACTATAGGAATGACAGAGGCGTAGCATCCATTAGGGAAGAGAAAAAGAAAACTGGTACCATTTGTTCCATCAAAATAAAGTGGAGAAGCAGGGTTGTCAGAAAGAGCTGACCATGTTCTTTTTTTTATTGAATTTATGTTTACATGTAAATTAGGAGGTATTAGTTCGATATTAAGACAGGACCATAACTTGCATCGACAGGGGTTCTTGCTGGCACTTTTCTGGTGCTGGTACTCGATGATAGAGAAATTCAGCACTATTTCTAAGAGTCTCTGGCACCTACTGGTATTAAAGAAGTGCAAGTCCAGAGGAGACTGAAGTGTTTGGCCAAACCAACTGCAACTGCTGTGATTCCAGGACCCAGATAAGAGCAATATCTGGCCTATGACAACTTATCACTACTAAACACAATCCACTATATAGACAAAACCATTCCTCTAAAAGACTAACAATAAAAGATTATAGTGAAAACAAACAGAAACATCGGGATGATGTAAATCCCCAACCCTCATCTCCGGACCAGTAGTTAAATAGAGTAATTATCATCAGCTTGAAAATTTGTAACAATGTACTATGGACATATTGTCTGTTGTATGTAAATATCTTTATATATATTTGTAAAGATATCTATCCATCTAAATTGATTCTAAATGAACTGAAGTCCTGAGCAAAACAACTTCAGGCTCAGGACTAATAAAGTTTAACAAAAGAAATTTTAAATATAAACGTTAATAGCTGGAGTTGGTTGAGTTTATCATAGTATTTAGTATATGTTTGTATATGTTATGAATTGAGATTCTTTAACAACACTCTTACAATACCCTAGACACTTTATGTAGCTTTCAGTCACGCTAGTCAAAAAAGAATATAACTTAGAGTGAGATCGTAAGTATGGTAACAAAGAAGGTACTCTGTAATACAGTTGTTCATTGTTTACCTCAGAGACCTTCATAGTTGACCTCACTCAAGTACAACTATATGCACACCATTCTTCTTAACATCTGAACACACCACACCACCGACCCAAACTTCTTTGGGAATACAGACTGACTTCTGGCTCAGAGAAATAGTTAAGGGTACTTGATTAAGATCCCTCTTACACTTGGTTTGGGTTCTTACTTTAGAACTCCCACTACGAATTGGTGTTCAGGTTGCTAGAATTCCGGGCTTTCTGTATGAATGAAAGTAGGGATTCCATGGATACAAGTTCACAAGATGCTCACGCACGTTGTCCGGTCCTTTAACGTGGAATCATGATCCTATTCCTTACTCTGGCTTGTCTGGCTGTCTTCTTGACGAGTTGAATTTCACATTGCGGTAAACTCACAAGGCGCTAAATTATAAGCCAACATTCGGCGCACATCCAGATTGCTATTATATGACAAGGCTTCAATAAGAAATGTTGTATTTTACATTTCAAATGCCAAGCATATAGCATGCAAGATGCGTATATTTCCCGTTCTCTTACCAAAGATTTCTACATAACAAATGCGAAAATACATATGTTGTTTACAATTACCTTATATGGTATGCCAGTTTCCGTCTATTATCGATCACGTTTACACTCACGACTTCAACATTTATCACAGGTAATCTCTTTAATTAGGATCATTATTCTTCCGACAAGTCTGTCCGGACAGGATTATCTCAGTTACTCAGTTTAGCCATCAATTAACAATCTGGTCAGACAGGACTATTATCAGTTGATAAGATACTCGACTGCGGTCATCCCAAGGTTGTTTACTTATTAATGGATTACACATTAGTAAACCACATTTCTCTCTACCGATCCCAGGTGTCAATACGGGTCCACGCGAAAGGGATTGATTACCCTAATTAGCAAACAATGGTCGCTGAAGTCATGACATAACTAAGTTGGGCTAATGGAGTGTAAACAATGACTGAAGTGAAGAGCGCACAATGAATTATAGGATGGCATAGGTAAATGTCATGTTCTGTGTTATTCTGTCACAATATCA
This sequence comes from Oreohelix idahoensis, assembly GCA_024509875.1. Classification (NCBI taxonomy): domain Eukaryota; kingdom Metazoa; phylum Mollusca; class Gastropoda; order Stylommatophora; family Oreohelicidae; genus Oreohelix; species Oreohelix idahoensis. The sequence goes on from JAMPIV010018125.1 coordinate 69,314, forward strand.
TGAGGATACGTGAGATCAGATAGTCTGGGACACGCGGAATAAAAACTGCAACAAGAGAGACAGTACTTTAATCTGGAAAAGATGACGGACAAAATAATGAAGGCATAGCCATAATTCTAAAAAAAATAAATAGAAAGGTCATTACTGGAATGGAAAACATCAACAATAGATTGATAAAAAGAAAACTGGGGGAGAGATTCACCAAAATCACAATAATACAAGAATATGCACCAACAAATGACAGCAATGAAGAGGTCAAGGGCGAGTTCTATCAACAGGAAATGGAAACCGCACCTAGATACGATCTTATCATAGAAATTGGAGATCTCAATGCGAAAGCTGGAAAACACAACACTTATAATGACAGAGTAATGGGGAAATGCGGCAGCGGAACAGAAAACGAGTATGGAGATAAACTAATAAGCTACAGCAGCAGTATAGGCAAGAATGGCTAAAACAGTGGGCTACCTCCCAGACAGGGCGTCTTTTCTTCAAACATCAAGCGAAGCCACACTCTCAAGATCCAGTTGAACAACTGAAAAGAAGAGATCAGAGTCTAATATTACAGCTGAGAACAGGCCATGCCGCCGTCAATAAACATTTAAATAGAATAGACCCACTACGTGAACTAAACTGTAGGCACTGCTACAGTGCCCAAGACTAACTGACCTGCGACACCAGCTACTCCCATTGCAGCCAACCATCCAAAATACACTCTACAAATCATCACAACAACTGAGGAAGACTTGTGCCTAGATCAGAGAGGCAATGGGCTGTCATGCGCTATTTTCTCACATCTAAAGGGACTATATTATCATCATCATCATCATCACAGCAGCATTAACAGCTTGGTCATTTCTGGAACGCTTTTTCCACACAAAGAAATGAACAAATTAACATTTGAATCACCGAACGGAAGATACAGACACCCGAATGGCCACTTTATGATTATTGGTAGATGGGGGAATTCATTACAAGACGTGAAAGTAAGAAGAGGTGCAGATGGAGGAAGCTATCACCACTTAGTAGTAGCAAGATTGAAGGTGAAACTCAGAACTGCTGGAACAGTTGTAACTAAACGAAAAAGGTTTAACATCATCACACTAAATGACCCCCTTACCAGAAAAGCTTTTGTGGCTGGTATAAAGAAACAACATCAAATTACCAAGAGCCAGGAAGAGACAGCGACGGTTGATGTTCACCAGAATATCAACACCATGTCAACAATATATAAGGAAAGCAGCAAGTCATACTTGAGAATCCAGGAAAGGATGAGACAAGATTGAATAACACCAGAAACATTAAACGCCATAGCGATGAGGAAAGAAATGAAAATGAAGAAACAGAAATAAATTCTCCCAGATTAAAAGAAATGTATAGCGAGCAGTACAGTCAGCTGGACAAGGAAGTAAAACGTAAAACCCAAGCAAGAAAAAAAAATGTCTGGACAATCTTGTAACACAGACAGAAGATGACCACTGAGAACTGAACAAAGCACAGTATATAAACTGAATAAATCTATCAGCGGAAAGCGGGGTATTATCACATAATTGGTCATTCTCCTGTTTTCATTTTCTCCCTCTCTGCCACTGTCTTTATTTTTACGCACATCAAATTGTGCCCAGCCACTCCTTAGATTTAAGTACCTTTTTCCATACTGCTATCGGGTCATTTCATGGCTAACTGACCCTCGCCTGGCAGATTAATTTTATCACCGAGCGAGTGAACCCATACAAGCAAGATACGATGGCCACAAAATGATTGTTGAATTTTTATGTAACTCATTTCCGCCCCACCACACTGTGACAAGATGGATTTGAGGCGACCCCCTTCTCGAACTCCTATTTACTACGGTAGTACTCATTTCATTTGTTGTAAGTACTGATAACCTGGAATTTCCGGGTTGACACATTTATTTCTGCTCGTATCTAGCAGATATTTGATATTGTCAAAACATTTGACACTCCTTGTTGGTGAAAATACATCACATTTGCTAGGCGAAGCACAACTTTGCTGAGATTATCGTAGGTAAAACCCATATCGGTCTGCTTAGTATTCGCGTAGAGTTGAGTGATCAAGCGACAGATAACAAGATTACTCGTCTGTACAACACATTTTGGACAGACACGATGGACATAATAGTTTCCTGTCCGACTCTCACGAAGGCATTACTTTACATTAGAGTAATATGTTGTTATGTAGGAAACGCATTGTCGTATGAGTTTATAGATGTGTTGGTGATTTGGTACATCAGGCATCGGATGTTTTATTGTCGTATATCGGAGACGTGACCTTTGCATCACGCGCAACATTATTCCGCGTCGGAATATTTTGAAATTACCCCACCCAACAAGCATGTTTGAAATGATTGGAGCCCTGAGTAGCTTCATAACAAACAAATGGGGGTGGGAGAGGGGGATGTAGGACAAGCAATAAAATCGGACCAGTTCGCAGTTTTAATTCACTGTGAGAAATCGCTTGCCAAAGACGACACAACCAGATCTTGCCAGAAGTTAGATATCAACATTCCATTTTATCAGACAGGACATTTTCTTGGAGCATTTAAAAGAACTTACAAAACAGCGCAGGAAATCTCAATTTAACAAGGAAATCGGGACTGAGGAAACTGAGAAAACATGGTGGGAATTAATGTTAATTAAGGCGGAAGGTACTAATAGTAAAAGACGTGCCCCACACTTCAAAACTTCAGACACGGGCGAAATCGTCTACTACCAGACTCCTTTGCCACCTGCAGTGTAATACAGTCTGTAGCGCCATTAAAAGCCGGTCTGCATGTATTTGAGAGTAAGAAAGAATGTAATTACATATGTATATATAGTTATATTATTAGTATGTGCCTAAAGAAGTGGCTAAGTGTATGTGAAATCACTGTGTAATTCTTAGAGGGAATTCAAACCTGTGTAGCTCAATTTAATTGTGAAATGAAAGCAGATGGAAGTGTAGATTGTAATGTTCGTTTTAGGAAAGTATTTTGAAGATGTTAAGCTTGCTAGAATGGACCACCTTATTGGAAAGAATTAAAGAAATTATTTTACTGTACAAATTGAGTTATAACATAACTCTTTCCACAAGGCCATATGATTGTAAGGAAGCAAATCTTGCACACATTGTAACCAGAGAGTTACTGGAATAGTGTGCTATTAATTAAAGGGATTATGTTATTTTTGACTTGCTATGATTCTCATGAGTAACCACATCTTGTCTGATCTGTTTCATCTTTCCTCCTGACTGGTTAGGGAGTCAGTGAGAGATACTATGCAGTATATATATATATATATATATATATATATATATATATATATATATATATATATATATATATATATATATATATATATATATATATATATATATATGTATGTATATGTATATATAATATTATATTTTATTTCAGGTTATATCCTGCCTTGAAAAATTTACTAAATTCTACGTGCCTAAGTCAGTTGGAGGAAGCTTTTGGTGTTCTGAGCCCTTGTGAAATGTCAGAGGGTCTTCAACAGTGCCACCTTTAAGATTGGAAGAACCGCAGTTTTGGGATTCTTTCCAGTTCCATTGCTGGACTAGGCCTAGAAGAACATTCGAAGATAAGTAGCCTTGTTTGGGGCTACTTGACTTTACAAAAAACCATACCACACAAAAGAAATTAAAAACTTAAGATTATAAGAATCTAAATACAATGGAACATATACCCTACGAGTTTATTCTCTACAAGGGAACATTGAAATGATGAAACAAGGATGTTGTGGTGGATTTGAGGTTATAGATGTTATTATTTAATATTATTTGTCTACCAAGTGAGGTCAGCTGTGTAGGCCCCTGAGTTTAGTAGTTGATGGGTCAACCAATACCTTCCTTCCAATACTCCTATACTAACCAATCGGATTTTACTACCCTCTTGCCTCTTTTCAAAAATGCGTCCCCAAATAATGTTATGGATAGAATGAGCAAAAACAACAGTCCGTCCGTCTTAGTATTATTTCAATATTTTGGTTATTAATTGGGCTACTATGTATATTAAAACATATTATTGATCAGGAGAATCTACTCTTTCATTATATATGCTTTTTATGGCCCTATTCATTGTCGTTTGGATTTTCATATTTTTCACTGTTAGTCGTCAACTTTATACTTTTCCATAAGTCGGCCATCTTTCCCCCTTTCTCTATCATTTTTATTCAAAATAAAACAACTTGTTTGGGTTACGTCAGAAATACACTACTAGGCAGGAAATGAGAGCTGTCTGTGTGTTTATACACTATCGTCTCCCTATCTAAGTGGTTTTACATTTCAACTGCGAGAATATAGTACGCGGCATGCATGTGGCTTTGCGTCGTTTTATTCAAATCTGCTAAAGGCAATATCACGCGCGTTCTTGACAATTTGCGTTAATTCTTGCTGCAGTTTCGTTCTACAGTTCTGGAAAATGTCCGGATTGCTACTATTAGTGGCGTTAAAGTTAAAATCTTACGTTAATTCAGAACGGCAGTTTGGTGTTGCAGTTCTGGCACATGTTAATTGTACGTCTCAAGGACGAAACTAGGAAAGCGTGTAAGTATTGACGGCGGGATCATTTTCTAAGCATTATTACTGTATAAAATTCAGCGCTCTACTGGCGTAGAAGACGACGATAGGCAAACACACACGGGCGGGTTTATTTATTATCATAGGAGTAAAATCTTACTGAATTTAGCGATTGTTTAACAGATTTCGCTACAGATGTGGTGTTAAAGAACAAGGCAAATGCCAATATAACTTGTGAGATAATACTATTAACATGTGTTCAAGTTTAGCACAAAGAAAGACAGTTGTCATCAAAGATCAAGAAGACAGATAAAGATGAACGTTAATTAACTTTAAATGTAATATAAATAATTGACAGTGAAACTATATATATATATATATATATATTATTTGATCAATTTGATTTCATTTGAAAATCATCCAACAGAACAAAGAAATAAATTATAAATTGTACCAACATTCTTTATTGAATTTGTTAAGTTTGGTTCTAAATTGTTGATGGTTAGTTAAGTACCCCTCGCAGAGTCAGTGTCTAAGGTTAGTCTGGAGAGTGACACCATAGGAACCTAAGATAGCACCTAACGTCTCATCTAGGAACCTATACAGCTTGACTATACCTTTGATGTCAATACACCATTACTCTTTTCAGAGAATGGGGTATTTCTTGTCTCTTATCAGGCACTATCATGGTATCATCTGATACATCTATTTATCCAGTATATTATCATCATTATTATCCTTTCCTCTCGCCACTACAGCTATCAAAGGGTTAAAGAATAGAAAAGCTCTTGGTCACAACAGTTTAAATGCTGAGTTATTTAAGGCAGACTGAACTAGCTGCAGAACTTTTTATAACCCCTATTTGCATAACTCTGGAAGACTAGAAACAACACCCACAGAGTGGCGTAAAGGAATAATTATAAAATAGCCCAAGAAGGGTGACCTTGCAGATTGCAACAACTAGAGAGGAATTACTCTCCTCTCAGTTCCCTGTAAAATACTAGGCAGGATAATTATTCAAAGAATTCCAAAAGCAGCAGACCATAAACTGAGAAAAGAACAAGCCGGATTCAGAAAGAATAGAAAATGTGCAGATAATATATTCACCCCCAGAGACATTATAGAGCAGTGATCAGAGTGGCAGAGACAGCTGTACATTAACTTTGTTGATTTTGAGAAGGCTTTTGAGAGCATACTCAGGGAAAGCCTTTGAGGGCTTATGGAATTCCCAGCTTCATTGTTTTTATCACAAAAAGCGTCTATGCTAACTTTACATGCAGTGGTGGGTTGAGCAGCCTAACTTTTGAGGTGAAGACAGGAATGCCATTATCAACAACTTTATTTTTGATAGTCATAGATGTCGTCAATAAAATCTAGTATTTTCTAAATGCCTTATATCTGACAAAGAAAATGAAAATAAATGCAGGAAATGTACAATAAGCCTAAGGTCGTTCCGTGTTTTCATCATGAACACGAGATGAGAAGATGCTGGAGATGGATTTGACACAGATTAAGGAAACCTACTGAGAGCCTTAAATGGCAGTCATTGTTCTGGAATCCTCATTACATGAACAGTAAAGGCAGATCAAACAAATTCGTAAAGAAGAGAGTTGAAGACAATGACAATTATAAGGAAGCAAGACAGAGAGAGATCTTCAGCTGACGGCACGCGCTACGTCAGGACTTGGGATATGTTTATTTACGTTCTATGCTCCTTGTGGAGCTAACAAATATCGATTGTTTGATTTATTCGATTACGTGTTGCGATGGTGGTTGCCAAGATACCTAGAAATACCCTAGATAATGAGAAAGAAAATATGAATGATCTCAGAAAGAAACGAATATGTGTTTGTCGGCTGACTAAACTGTAAATGAGAACCGGTGGGGTGAGGGAGGAATCGATTTAATCTTTGTGACGAAACCCGACATCAAATTGTCTATCCACTTCTTCGAACAACCCATTACATTGTTGTTACCTTTCTAGACACCATACTACCGCGAGCAGGCGTTTTCAGGTTCAGTCGTATTGCCCGCTCAAATTTCAATCTTGTGTTGGTGCAATCTGAATCAGGTAGCGCATTTTCACCTCTCACTCTAAGGGTAAAATATTGAGCTCTATTGTGTGATTTATTTTTATTATACACAGATATTTCGGTTTAGAAAAAAATATATTATTATTTGTGAAGTTTAAAAAATAAACATTTATTACAAATAAGGGAGGGAAACCTGAGGCCTGTAAACAGTAAATTAATATGAAACAAATATAAAGGTATGCTATCAGGCACTCGCAGGAAATAAAGAAGCAGAACACCAGACAACAGAAAAACAACAGACATGAGTGGCCCACCCAGGATTTGAACACCGGACCTTCCGTGCGACAACCCCGCCCAGCCATGCAAGCGAATCGCACTATCCACTCTGCCATCTACGCATCATCAAAAAATGATGTTTCAATGGCAGGTCAATAGTGCGAACCACAATACACGACACCAGAAGTCCTCCATGGGCAACTCAGCCTACCAATGACGCAATCACCTCTGTTGTATTTCTATCAAGCAGTATAGGCCGAATCCAACAAGACCCTTAGGACCTTAATACTGTGTCCAGTAAATGATAGTAGACTAGAACAGTGAGAACAGGATAGTGGGTAGGTTTGGTATTGTACAAACATTTATTACAAATAAGGGAGGGAAACCTGAGGCCTGTAAACAGTAAATTAATATGAAACAAATATAAAGGTATGCTATCAGGCACTCGCAGGAAATAAAGAAGCAGAACACCAGACAACAGAAAAACAACAGACATGAGTGGCCCACCCAGGATTTGAACACCGGACCTTCCGTGCGACAACCCCGCCCAGCCATGCAAGCGAATCGCACTATCCGCTCTGCCATCTACGCATCATCAAAAAATGATGTTTCAATGGCAGGTCAATAGTGCGAACCACAATACACGACACCAGAAGTCCTCCATGGGCAACTCAGCCTACCAATGACGCAATCACCTCTGTTGTATTTCTATCAAGCAGAGGTGTTCAAATCCTGGGTGGGCCACTCATGTCTTTTGTTTTTCTGTTGTCTGGTGTTCTGCTTCTTTATTTCCTGCGAGTGCCTGATAGCATACCTTTATATTTGTTTCATATTAATTTAAAAAATAAACACATGTTGTGCACTTCAGTATTGTTTATTAAATGATTTTGTATTTAGTAATTATTTTATTATTACCATAATATTATTTTAAATGTTTAGACATTATATACATATATAAATTGAAATCACTGGACTACTGAGTGAGGATTTTCTGATATTACGTCCTACTTCTTTTTCTTCTTGGATCCTTAGCCCCTGACTGACAAAGCAGTCAGTGGCCATGACGCCTAGTCACGTCTTGTATGGCAGCAACAAACGATCCCCATTTTTCTCGGTTGGTGGCCATTCTTTGTGCCGTGCCCCAACTCTGGTTCATGTTTTGCATCTCAGCATCCACTTTCTCCGCCAGGTTGTCTTTGATCTGCCTCTCTTTTGCCGTCCTTCTGGGGTCCACAGCATAGTAGTTCTGGTGACGGTACCTGGGACCTTTCTGACATGGCCAACCCAGTTCCAGCGTCTACCTGCAACGATGGTGTGCAGGCCTTTTTGACTGTACCATGTAAGTACTTCCTGATTTGGTAATGGTACTCTGCCAACAAAATTCGAAGAACTTATATCCTTCTACAATGTTATTAATACCGCTGTATACATGAGCAATCGCAGACTATTGTTTTTTATTTAGCAATACAATTTACCAAAACAAATATGATTTCTTTACAAGGCACGAAGCATTGCACTGTTGGTACTGTGTTTTGAAACAGGAAAATTAATAGTTTTGCGACACACGTTATCGTCGTTTCAATCTTGCGATATCAAAACACTCGTTTGGAATAATTGTTCTATAATATAGAATCTATATACGTATATATTTTTTTCATTACCGTTGCTGTCACAGTGTGGCGCACATATGTGTATAAGTGTCGCAAAATTGGTTTCAATACATTGCAAACGTGGTCGAGGAGTTTACAGTTAAAGCCACCGATCGATTGTCAACAAAGCGACCGCTGTCAAAATGGCGGTGTATCAGCGAAATATGTATCAGACAGAGGAAATCGCCAAGGATAAATAAAAGCAGAAGGGAATCGTTATTTCACGTTTTAGTCCAGGAAAGGATTGTGTACAAATGTGTATAAGAAGAAACGGTAGGAAGTTATCCTTTACGGAGATATATGCGTATTTCGGCTGCCCACAGTTATGCTGAAAGCCTGTAACCCACTTCTGTTCTAAATATTAAAATCAACAAATAACAGTTTGGGAAATTACATGGATAGGAATATAGAGATTTATCGGCTGTATAAAACAAGATAAGATGGAACAGTATGGATACTATATAAGCCGAGGATGAGAAAGGAGAAGTTTTCAGTCAAAGCACAGATCGAGTGAAATCGCTATTTCGAGAAGAGATTTTCGGCAGCGGCGTAAGCTGTGACGTCAGTACCCTCCGATACGCCCGCGCGGTGTGTATAAATACTCGTATCATTAAACTGAGAGACACACATCGAAAGAGCTTTGAGGCAGACTACGACAGATAACGCCACAACGCTACATCCATCTGAAGTGTGAGCGGATCGCCAGAAGTTTTAGTCAGTGTCTGGAGTCTGAGGGTTCCATGAAATAACTCAAACCAGACTGTCAATTATCAGAAGCCTGTGTTGTTCACCAGAGGCAATCCCACGAAAGTGCAGGACCCCAAAGAAAGAACTTCAACTGGTCATTGGCATCCCTACAGATGGGTCTACCAAATCTGATATCTACAAAGGACAGTTCAGTGTCAGCATTGTCAAGTTGAAAAGATAAGTGTCAATTAAGACACTGATGAACTATATATGAAAACAGCCACTAGTTGAAAACAGTATTCCAACCAGTAAGAAATTCAGTCAACTGATGACAGTTATCTTTAAATTCAAAGGACTAATAACAGTGATTTCAGTAACTTTATAATTCAAGATCTTGAAGTCTAAACAGACAATAATAGTAACTGTGTGAATACTTGTATATATATTTTTTTGCTCTTTTCCAACTAGTAGAGATAGAATATTAGTGTAAAGATTAAACTATTTTAACTGTACCTGAGGATTTATTCACTTCTTCCAGTTGTGGTTACAGTGAATGTTCATTTTAATTATCCCCTAGAATATAAGTAATCATAAGATAGTCACAAATCCTTAAATCCTGGTACAACTTCTTACCACCTGGCCAGGGTTTTCACAGTCTGACTATTTCTATGATAGCCATACACCAGTGCTTATTTCTAAGACTGGGGTATTACTTGTAAGACCAGAACTCTCTACTGGCATACTATCCTGGTAGCCTATGACATACCTGGATTCCTATATAGATAACTAAATCTAATTAACCTCCCGCTACATTGGGGTCTCGTCTGCGGGATATCTTTGATATTCCAGAGCCAACTTTCTATTTCTGCTGTGTAGAAAAATTTTTTTAGATTAATTGTTGGAAAGAGTTAACACAGTAGGAAGTAAATATTTTTTTTTAGGAGTACCATTGAGTACAGATAAGAAAGCTGTTTCATATATGGTGAAGTCAGTTTAATTAACTTTAATTTTAATTAAGTTAATTATATTGTAGTAATTTAGTTTGAGTAAGACAGCTTACCCTACTAGACTACAGATACATCATGGCTGACTTGGTCAAGTTTAGGTCTGCCACACTGCAGGTGGGAAAAGAGCTTGGCAAGAGTGGTGATGCTCTGGTCCAGTATGTCACGACGGAATGGGAAAAGTATTTGGACAGAGAAGAAAAGAGATTGGAAGCAGAGAGAGAAGATAAGAAATTAGAAGCAGAGAGAGAAGCCAAGAAATTAGAAGCAGAGAGAGAAGCCAAGAAATTAGAAGTAGAAGCAGAGAGAGAAGCCGAAAAATTAGAAGCTGAGAGAGAAGAACGAAGGTTACAAGCAGAGGCTGAGAGAGAAGAATGGAGGTTACAAGCAGAGAGAGAGACCATGAGCTGAAAATGAGACAGCTTGAACTGGAACTTCAGGCTGGGACTATTACCCATGGTAATAGCTCACCTCATTCTGCGAATAGCTCTTTTCAGAACACGGCAAATGGAGCCATGAGTTTCCACCTAGATCCATTTGTTGAAAAGAGGACGCAATTGAGTCGTACCTGGATAGGTATGAAAGGCTAGCCTCTACATATGGACTGGAAAAGGAAAAATGGAGTTTAAAGTTATCTCAGGGATTGAGAGGTATTGCATATGATGTGTTTCTGAAACTCCCCAAAGAAGATCAGGAAAATTATGAAATACTAAAGCAAGCCTTACTTATCCGGTATGAAAAGAACTCAGAGGCATATAGGAAGAAATTTAGAACTTCTAAACCTCTACCTGGGGAAACATATAACCAGTTCTCAGCTAGGCTAGAAACGTATTTGATGAAATGGAGTAGTTTAGGTAAGTATCAGAAAACCTATGAGGATCTGAAAGAAATGGTTATGTTAGAGCAAGTGAAAGATTCCATGTCTCAAGAAATGAGGAAATTCTTCATGGAACAAGGAGCAGAGAGGCTGGAAGACACTTTGAAATTTGCAGAGAGGTACCAAGCAGCTCAAGCTGAACTGGTAGGAACAAAAAGAAAGCAAGTAGAAGGATATAAGCCCCCACCACAAAATACCAAGTTTGACCAAAAGGACTAACCGTACAGAAATAAGCCAAGATCGGATGATAAGGACAAAAACCCTCAGACTCAGGAAAAGAAACCCTACAAAAAGGGAGATAAGTGGTACAAAATTTGTAAGATGAGCAACCACAACACTGTAGATTGTAGAAGGAAAACCCCTCATCACGCTGCATGTATAGCAACAGGGAAAATGACACATATGATGGAACTGACAGGGAGTCAGAATAGCCTCCGTCATCCCCCTGTGAGTGAGCTCCTAACCGTGAACGGGAAACGAGTCATGTGCTTATATGATACCGGCCTGGATTTCGACTCAGTTGTGAGTTCAACCCTAGTGCACCCTGATCAAATTACCACAGACACCGTGGAAATACAAGGGGCAACTAAGAGAACAGCAACCATGACACTTCCTATAGCTAGGATCAATGTGAAATCTCGCTACGTGGAAGGAGTGATAACAGCCGCAGTGATAGATGACCCTGTATACCCGCTGATATTGGGGTGTAGGTATGTATTTTTGGGTGACCCAATAAAACCTGTTGTCCTGGCAGCAGTCCAGACCAGGTCGAGCACCAAAAACGAGGAGGAAAATCCTAACAATACTCAGCCAGAGCAGATGAAAAAGGCTCAATCAGAAGATGACACATTGAAGCCTTGTTTTGGCAAATTGCCAAAGGCCCATAACCCTCCAGAAAAAGGAGACTTGTATATGAAAAATGGACTACTGTATAGAAAAGCTGGTACAGGACCTCAAGGACATGGACAGCTGGTAGTACCAAAATCATACAGGGAGAAAGTTATGGAACTAGCACATGCTATTCCATTTATTGGACACATGGGAATTGGTGCCACTAGTCAACGGTTAGCTTGTCACTATTACTGGCCAGGGATCACGAAAGATATCAAACGATATGTGAAATCTTGTCCAGAGTGCCAACGTGTAGCCCCCAAGCATGGGACTGCACCAGCAACTCTAGGAGAAATACCAATCATGGGTATTCCATTCGAGAGAGTTGCAGTGAATATTGTTGGACCCTCACTAGGACTAAGAGAAGGAATAGTTATATCTTAACTCTAGTTGATACATGCTCTATGTGGGGAGAGGCCGTAGCCATGGCATCTATAGATTCTAAGCATGTGGCAGAGGCACTGTTGACAATATTCACCAGGTTAGGGTTCACACATCAAATATTGACGAACAATGGTTCTCAGTTCAAGGGAAAGCTAACCCAAGAAGTGTTCAGGATATTTCAAGCCAGACATTATCATTGCTCTCCGTATCACCCACAAGGAAATGGACAAGTCGAACGTTTCAATGGTACGCTCATTTCTATTCTCAGAAAGCTGGCAAGTGAAAAACCTGAAACATGGGATGAATACTTACCCGCTGCATTATTTGCATATCGGGAAGTCCCACACAATTCCACAGGAATGGCACCGGCCACATTGTTGTTTGGTCGGCCTATAAAAGGTCCACTGGAAGCATTGCTGCGGACTTGGACAGATGAGAAGGCAGAGGAAAGTGTCACCTCATCAATTCAGTATGTAAATGAGTTGACAACTCGACTGAAAATGGGCTGGAAATTGGCTAATGACAATCTTCGCAGAGCCAGAAAGAAACATACTGAATTCTATAACAAGAAAGCAAAGGATAGGGAACTTGCTGTTGGAGAAAAAGTGCTTCTTCTATTGCCCAGCAGTAACAACAAACTGCAGATTGGTTGGCAGGGTCCATATAACGTGCTAGAGAAAGTATCGAGGACTAATTACAAAATTGACAAGAAGGGCAAAGAAAAGGTGTACCATGTTAATCTGTTAAAGAAATATTATGACAGGACATCAACGGAGGTAGCCCATATGATGACTCTCGCCATCGCAAAGGAAATGAAGCATGAACCACTTACATCAACCGAGTATCCATTGAGACCGACTGAGACATATGAACAAGTCAAAATTAGTACTCAGTTAACTCAGGAACAGAAGGAGCAAGTTAAGGAGGTTTCTAAAAACACATGCAGATGTTTTAACTGATAAACCGGGATGCACCAACTTATTGACATATGATATGAAGGTCATCGATCCAACACCGATCTGCATGAAGACCTACCCTATACCATATGCCAAGGCACAGGCATTGAAGGAGGAAATTGATTATCTGTTGCAAGAACAAATCATCTCCAAGTCAGAATCACCTTACAGTTCAAGTGTTGTACTGTTGAGAAAACCAAGTAGAGAACACCGACTCTGTATCGATTACCGGAAATTGAATGCGATCACTGAAACCCAAGCTGATCCATTACCGGATACCAATCAGCTGTTCTCGACACTAAGTACTGCGAAATATTTCTCTAAGGTCGATTTAAGTAAGGGATATTACCAGATTCCTGTCAAACCCGAGATCCGACACATGCTGGCTTTTAGCACTTCGGATGGCCACTACGAATTTAATGTACTACCATTCGGATTGAAAAACGCACCAAGCGTTTTTTCAAGGATGATGAGGAAATTGCTGGAACCCTTGAACAACTCTAACATCACCAACTTTATGGATGACATTCTCATAGCCACGGACACATTTGAGGATCATCTACATTCTCTATCAATGTTACTGGATAGACTCAGAGAGGCAGGTTTGACTGCTCGTCCACCCAAGTGTGTCATCGGATGTCAGGAATTAGAATTTTTGGGACATACAATTTGTCAGGGAAACATGTCTCCTGATCCCATAAATATAGAAAAGTTAAGGAATGCACCTAGACCACAGACAAAAAAGGATGTGAGGTCGTTTGTATCCTTAGGAGGATTTTATCAAAAGTACATCAAAGACTTTAACACCTTATGTGCACCTTTGACGGATCTGACAAAGAAAGGAAAACCTGACACAATAAAGTGGACTGCAGAGTGTGAGCATGCATATTCAGAATTGAAGCATAAACTCACTAGTATGCCTATTCTGAAGTTGCCAGATATGACGCAAGAGTTTATAGTACGGACTGATGCAAGCAATGTAGGAATTGGGGCCGCGCTTTTGCAAAAGTCTCAGACTCAGAATGAGGAAATTTTTCCTGTTGCGTATGCCAGCCGCAATTTGAACGCGGCAGAACGGAATTACTCTACTATAGAAAGGGAATGTTTAGCATTGGTGGGGGCCATCAATAAGTTCCAACCCTATCGGTATGGCAAACCATTTGTAATCCAGTGCGATCATCAACCCCTGTCATTTTTGGCATCATCACGTCATGCAAATACTCGCTTGCTAAGATGGTCATTATTGATTCAGCCATATTCTTTCAATATCTAATATATTCCTGGAAAACAGAATGTGGGCGCAGATTTTCTCAGTCGCCATCCCACAGAGTTGGAGCAAGATAGAAGCAAGGAAAACTGACCTCGGAATGGCCGATTTGCACTTGTATTGTACCCAATAGTTAAGCTAGATATCATCCAGCTTAACATATGGGGGAGCTATGTCGCAAAATTAGTTTCAATACATTCCAAACGTGGTCGAGGAGTTTACAGTTTAAAGCCACCGATCGATTGTCAACAAAGCGACCGCTGTCAAAATGGCGGTGTATCAGCGAAATGTGTATCAGACAGAGGAAATCGCCAAGGATAAATAAAAGCAGAAGGGAATCGTTATTTCACATTTTAGTCCAGGAAAGGATTGTGTACAAATGTGTATAAGAAGAAACGGTAGGAAGTTATCCTTTACGGAGATATATGAGTATTTCGGCTGCCCACAGTTATGCTGAAAGCCTGTAACCCACTTCTGTTCTAAATATTAAAATCAACAAATAACAGTTTGGGAAATTACATGGATAGGAATATAGAGATTTATCGGCTGTATAAAACAAGATAAGATGGAACAATATGGATACTATATAAGCCGAGGATGAGAAAGGAGAAGTTTTCAGTCAAAGCACAGATCGAGTGAAATCGCTATTTCGAGAAGAGATTTTCGGCAGCGGCTTAAGTTGTGATGTCAGTACCCTCCGATACGCCCGCGCGGTGTGTATAAATACTCGTATCATTAAACTGAGAGACACACATCGAAAGAGCTTTGAGACAGACTACGGCAGATTACGCCACAACGCTACATCCATCTGAAGTGTGAGCGGATCGCCAGAAGTTTCAGTCAGTGTCTGGAGTCTGAGGGTTCCATGAAATAACTCAAACCAGACTGTCAAGTATCAGAAGCCTGTGTTGTTCATCAGAGGCAATCCCACGAAATTGCAGGACCCCAAAGAAAGAACTTCAACTGGTCATTGGCATCCCTACAGATGGGTCTACCAAATCTGATATCTACAAAGGACAGTTCAGTGTCAGCATTGTCAAGTTGAAAAGATAAGTGTCAATTAAGACACTGATGAACTATATATGAAAACAGCCACTAGTTGAAAACAGTATTCCAACCAGTAAGAAATTCAGTCAACTGATGACAGTTATCTTTAAATTCAAAGGACTAATAACAGTGATTTCAGTAACTTTATTATTCAAGATCTTGAAGTCTAAACAGACAATAATAGTAATTGTGTGAATACTTGTATATATAATTTTTTTGCTCTTTTCCAACTAGTAGAGATAGAATATTAGTGTAAAGATTAAACTATTTTAACTGTACCTGAGGATTTATTCACTTCTTCCAGTTGTGGTTACAGTGAATGTTCATTTTAATTATCCCCTAGAATATAAGTAATCATAATATAGTCACAGGGAGGAGATGCCTTAAATCCTGGTACAACTTCTTACCACCTGGCCAGGGTTTTCACAGTCTGACTATTTCTATGATAGCCATACACCAGTGCTTATTTCTAAGACTGGGGTATTACTTGTAAGACCAGAACTCTCTACTGGCATACTATCCTGGTAGCCTATGACATACCTGGATTCCTATATAGATAACTAAATCTAATTAACCTCCCGCTACAATAAGGGTGGTGTTCTTTCCCTTTTCATAATTACGTATTTACTTATTACTGTGTCCTTTACTAGTATAATCTTAAAAATGGAAAATGCAAAGGAGCCAGTTACATACCCATTGACACTCATTGGGGCAATTTGGGAGTTTGGTGTTAGGCCAGTATCTTCTTGACCATCGGTAGATTAAGGGCGATGTGGTCAGCATCACGCCGGCTGCCTTAATCTTATCAAAATTGCTGTGGTACTCATGAGGCTGGATCAACCCCGAGCAGTTTGAGGTCTAAAAATGCACCCTCAACTGGGGATCGAACCAGGACATCCGATCTGGGAAGCCAGTATACTACCCACTGCACTACCGTGGTATGATCTTATATTTCCATAATATATTAATAATACGTGTTTTACACGGAACATAAATATTCCTGTCCTTTGATGGAAGTGCATAATATTTTATATATACAATTTAGCTATTTTCTACAGTTTCGTTGCATGTGTCCAGTTCAACTACCTGTTTAATCCTTAATGTTTATACTTAAACAATACCAAATACAGTCCTGGTTTCATGTGCAGTTCGTAGAAGCCAGTAAATCTCAAGATGCTCTGACTGGTAGTCACAAACACTGTTCAGCCTAGTTGAAAACCCACACCATATTTCACCTGACCGACCGTCACTTGCTTCGGGCTGTCTTCAATGACCTGAACGCGTCGATCGATCCTGTTAGGCTTACTACTACTACATTTCTTCTTCTTCTTCCATCCTTAGCCATCAACCGGCAAAGCAGTATGTGGCCAGAACGCCTAGTGGCGTCTTAGGGCAACAATAAATTGATCAATCTATCACTGTTTCCACCACGCCTAGTGGCGTCTTTGTGGAACAAAAACAGACCAAACAATCTATCATTGTTTCCGTAATCAGATTGGTTGGCAAGCAGGTGATCAGCCCACTGTGCGAAGTTTTTACGGGATGGGGTAAACAGCCCCATGCCCATACTCTCCTTAGTCGCTTTTTACGACATGCGTGGTAGGGTGCAGTGTTACTATTCTTTGCTCCCCTTTCGGGCCCAGGTAACACACGGGTGACTACTACATTTATATCCACTTAATTCCTGAGATATTCGTCGCCCTTTCAAATTATATATTGAAATAGGGCATCGCGTTTAGAACAGCAAGAAATAAATCAGCATAACATATGTCGAGTCAGTACAAGTATTTTTGTGCGTTCTTTTTCTTCTTTTTCACCGTTCTCGCATCAACGTTTTCCTGGGTCAAAAGTATTGTGAAATATCGTAATAACAATGAGAGTAAATGTGTGAGGCTGTATTTATTATTTGTGAGTTAATTTTCTCGCTGCGTTTTCTTCTGCTCATTTTTCTGTAAAACAAGTGGAACTGATAATGACAACTAATCACCTCTCCCCTTCCCAACCCCACCTTTCATAAGACTTCTTGATCTGTTCATTTGTTCTTTTTCACATGTTATTATTGAATATTTCTTGTATAAGTTGTGCGTGGAAACCACATCATAATTGCTCTTATTACATTTAGCGCGGAAAGGGATTGGTTTAGAGCAATTTCGTTATTTCTGCTTCCGTCCAATAAAGAACTTCGCGTTCTGTGAACCTAGGTGACAAAGTTCGCTGCTTCTAATGTCTAATGAACATCGTTGCGTGTGATTGTTCTCACTACTGATAAGAATAGATTTCTGTAAAAGAACTAATGTGCTGTCAGATGATCTTTCTACAATACACAAAACGCTCTGACCTGAGTTTTCAGTTTTAGCTCCAGAGAAATTTGCAACTTAATGCTTATTGTGGCAGTGCAGTTATTTGTGCGTAGGTCGCGGCATCAAATAGTATCGTATTACCGGGCTGTGTTTATTACATCAATGAAAGAATGTGCGTGTGTCTGTCAGCTGACCGGGTCAGTTTCAGTTAATGGTTGACCGCAGGTAAATATTTTGAAGAGCGCTAACTCTTGTACGTTTCTTGGTTCAAGTCGTTACAGGTCTGTCCGCCTGAGTTGGAAATTCGTGACCTTGTTTTATTCTTCCTTCCCAGAGTTCGTTCGTACCCTTTTTTATGGTTAGTGAAAAGCAATGTCTTGTATAGTGGTTATGTCAAAGTATCCAACTGTAATATTCCAAAGAAAACTCAGCAATGTAAAAAAAAATAAAATATAGTTTATTAACGTGATTGGAACAGCAATGTTATTGACACAATAATGAAGCACTTATTTCTTTCTTACCCAAAGTAGTGAATATCCAAAACAAAATGAAAATGGAAATCCACAGGAATAATCTATCTAATATAGTAAAACACAAACTTGTCTACTTAAAATATACTGGTCTAACTTGACAACTTGTCAAGTTAAAAACAACTTGTCTTGATAATCTCAAAGAAGAAGTTCTGTAAAAATCCTCTCGCCTAACGACTCCTAAAACCTGTACAAGCCTTAGATCCTGTCAATCACCCACGTCTCTTCTTTATATACAGCCCACTCTTTTTTTCCCGCCAATTTTCACACGATGCTTTATTTTTAACACGGCACCAAACATCAACATTTGCACTCCGCTCCTCAGCTTTTCGACTTTTTTGCACACGACATTCTGTTATTTCGACTTTAGCAACGGAAAAAACCATGACTTGCAACTTCTCCCAAATTTTTCCATTCAATAAACAGGCACTTACTATTTTGTTGTTCTGGAACAGCTTTCCCGAAGCCGTGAACTTGTCATGACACTGTATTTTGTGCACAAATGTCTTAACTGCTTTTAACTTTGTTATTTCTCATTTTATGTGGTTTTTAACACGTATTAATTGCAGTGTATGCCAAGCGGTCATACAAGTCCCGGGGCCACAAAAATGTATCCCATGTGGAGACATTTTCGTCCTATCAACTAAAAAAAATCAAGTCCCTAACATACATACTGGGGCAAAATATGAAATGGGGGCATATATTTATGAAGCAATTGGCAATGGACAATTGTTGAGAAAAATGTTTGTTACTGGTATAAGTCATTGACTGGGGGCATATATTTATGAGCCAAAATGAGAAGAAAAAAAAAACTACAAGGTCTCAGTATACATGTGAGCCAAAAAAAATTTCAAAATTTTTTTTTCAAGATGTCAGTATACATGTGAGCCAAAAAAAAATTTTTTTTTTTTTTTTCAAGATCTCAGTACACCTGTAAGCTAACTTAAAAATGTATTACAAGATCTCAGTATACATGTGAGCCGAAAAAAAGGAAAAAAATTATAATTTCTTAAAAGGAGTGATCTAGTAGTTTCATATTGCCGAAAACGGGAGAGACATACAAGTTGTTTGTACACTATGTCATTAAACAGTAAGGGATATGGATAGCAATGTGCAATACGCAATGTAAATTGTTAATGTATTAATACAATACTTATATAATCTTTACTTAACACGCTAATAATAATACATAAAAACATGGAGTTATGATAGTAAATATACATAATTAATGTTAAACTTATTGAACTTTTTATTTAAAGTCGACACATATAAGGTTTGGTCATGTCAAACAAAACTCGAGTGTTAATCAACACTCAGGACAATAAGTGAATCCTATCTTAATATTTACATCTGAATGGTAACTGACCATAGCTGTTTACCTGTGACCATGGCTTTCGCTAGTGTGAACGGGAGCGGTGAAAGGTCACACTTGATATTTCTTCTTCTTCTTCTTCCTCGTTCGTCCTGAAAAGGACGGTGGTTGCGTTGTGTCTGTTTACGCCTAAGCTGTGATATCTGCACCTTTCGGTCGACACATCCGACTTCTGCACGGCATTTTTTAGGACCGGGTTTGCCTTCCCATTTCGATCCACACTCGCTCAGCCAGACTGCACAGCTGCAGACTGTTTCCAGGACCACCACGTGGAGGTGGAGTGCGGTCTTGACCAGCTCTGGTTCGCTGGTCCTGACGCAGGCAGTCAAGCTATGAGTCGCTGACTGCGGTCTCTATTGCTGCGTCTTGATATTTGAACTCTCATTGACGGCACAGTGTGGCGTCAACTGAAGGAGAGGGGGGGGGGGGGGTTATAGTACAATGAAATAGCTGGGGGGAGTAGAGAAAGTAGTTCCTGTGTTGGATGGATGAATGAACGCGAGGCGTGGGAGAAAGGTAAAGACAAAAAAATAGAAGAAGAACTCACATGGGGAAATCGACACGGGGGGAAGATAAAGGTGGTGAAAACGAAGACTGGATTTGACTTAGCGAAAAACAGCGAGGTGGTGTTAAGGTGACGTGTGGACAGTTTGTGCGTAGGGAAAACGGAGTAGGGAGGTGTGGGTCAACATTCCAATTATGCATTAGAGCTTAAATAATTTTTACTGGACGAGTACAACATCTGTGTGTCTCAACACAGTAATTTGTTAATGTCGTAAATTTATTTTGAGAGAAAAGAGTCTTAGAAATAGTGGTCCGGTTTAGAGTGAAATGATGTTGGAAAACTCAGTGATAGAAAATGTAGAGATTAAATAGTTGCTTCACAGCGTGCTGGAGGAGAGTAAAGACAGACTTATTTACGACAAATCGTTTCTCTCAATCTTCTCTTCCGCTCTCCTGGTCAAACAATTATTTGCCAGTTTTCCAGACACACCTCTGCGCGCAGACCGATTTGGTGTTTTCAAACACACAGACGACGTAGATACAAACTATATTAAACGAATAGGGGAAAAGTTGGGATTTGGGTATCTCCAACACAGTACTCAATGAGTTTATGTGATTTTATTCACCTTAAACATAAATCACTAACAAATATCAGGTATTACATAAATTATCATAAGTACACAAATGCAAATAACAAGTTTGGGAGGGGTGAAGAAGATTGGTATCGACTAAGCCCTTCCCGCTTATTAGACAAAGATAAACCCAGTCCAGAGATAGATAATATCAGGGACACGGGTACGTTAACCTAACAGTGAAGTTAATTGCTCTGAAAGAGGTGTTACAAAGTTAGGTATAGGTGATAGAAAAAACCTGTTCTTCCCAGCTGTTCTTCCTTTTACTAAGCAAATGGAAAGGAGGGGGGTTTAAAACAGAGTTAACCAATTATCACCTCCCCCTTAAAGGAACAGTGCAGGGAGTACAGAAAAATTATATTACCAGGCACGAAAGTTAACAGAAGTGTTACAAGAGAAAAAAAGATTAAATTTCCTGTCATTCATGCACACGCGTGAGGATCCACACTCATATACTCACACACTTACCGAATGCAGCCTCAGACGATCCATAAAAGTATATAAAACAGCAAGTATTCTCTTGACATGTGAACTGTCTAGTCCTTCGATGTCCCGCCCCAGATGTTTGCGAGATTTTGCTGGTAACAAATATTCTCACTTATCGCAAGACTTGAAGACTAAGAGTTCTTGTGTTTTTTTATTATATAAAAAAGGAGTCTAGGGGATGGCACTGACACAGTTCGGCACAGGGGTGAAAATGAAGTGGTCTCTTTTAATCTTCCGCTATGGTAAAATTCCTTCAATGCGTGATGATAGTAACTGACCGGAAAGTTTTATTAAATCCAATTGAGGAAAAACTAGGCTCAGTCACAGTCAGGAAAATATGTACTCTCTCACAGTAAACAGTAAATATAATATCGCTACTGGCGATGATTACCTTCCAGTTTATCTTACAGGTTTGTAATGGTAATTTGATGATTGTTCTTTACAATGTTCTTGGGTGGGCTTTATTTCATTTAATTCTGACAGCTAGGTCGCAAAGGACCGCCACAAGATTATATTTAAAAGAAATGTTTTTTCAATATGACTGGGAGTTTATAGGATGATTTCTTTATTTCTTTCTTTATTTAGCTGGGACCGCAGGTTACGATCACTCTGTGTGAAAGAAAAAAGACATGTAACATACCGAAAAATCAAGCGCGATAAATTTCCCGTTAAGCCTATAATACACTCGAGTATTTAATTATGTATTTAATAAACACTGCGCGAATTCTAGTGGTTAAAAACACACATCTATAAAACTAGGACTTAACTGAATTTATTAATTATAAATTCCTTCGCGACTTTAAAAGTTAATTTAAGCATCTATTATCTTTTGAAATAATATAATAGATAGATCATTATATTTACAACTGGAACTATTGAGATGGTTTAATTTAATAGATTTAAATTAACACAAAATCCATTGAAATAGAATGACTGAACTAGACCACTGATCACTTTACACAATATATTACCGCTTTGCACAGAATAGAAATCACTGCAAATATATATGTGGTAGGGTGTGCGAGATGATGATGATGATTATGTTGTGATTGTGATATCACTCTCTTGTCACACTCGCACCGACCCGAACAACAATAAAACTCTTGATTCTAGAGGCAGGGGCTATATTTATTTTTACAGCCCATTCAGTGACAAAGCAAACATTAAACAAATAAACTAGCGAACTAAAACGAAAACTCAACACAACAAAACACCCAACAGTGCCCGATGCTAATGTGCTCAAGGCATTTACAGCTTGGCTCTGTCGTCTGTTCTCTCTGGCGGCTGATACTAGGAAAGGTCCGCTGGTAGCTCGCTATCTCTTTTTATAGGCACTAGGCTAATCACTCACTTTACTGCGCTAGGCGTATTAATCTTGGCTACTTAAACAACACTCGCGATATTTTGCTCTAGAATGCATGAAAACACAAATAAAACCTACAGCTATTTAATATACCACAATTCTACACCACAACTTAATTTAAATGCATTATTATGGCATTTTCATCAATCTTGAATAATTTACATCCAAGCATGCTTCGCGCACATCGAAAATATGGGCGATAAATCTGCCTAGAAACAGGTAGGGGGCGGGCGTCTCCTTTTCGGCCCCATCACACATCTCCCTCCTGATTTTTGTTGTCGTCCCGACAACATCACTACCTCCGACACTTCTGTAGAAATCTCTTAGATCGTTGGTGCTGCGTTTGATTATTTCTCAGCGGCGATGTTTTGGGCTTAGATTCTGTATCCGGTACAACTCGGCTGGGAACCCTCTTGGTCGTTATGTCCCCAGTTGTACGTTGTCGGGCTGGCAGTTGCTGTGGTCTAGAAGACTCGCACACCTGTGCCGCATCGCTGCCTGCCCGTGACGTCTGCATGTCAGTGCTTGTAGCTGTCGAATCTGTAGGGGGATTGCTCCTGACGTGCTTAACACTCGTTTTGTGTGGACGGTGGCTTACATTCCCCACAGTCTGCTTTTCATGTGTCTCCTCCTCTGAACCTTGACTTGCACTCCCTCCTCTCTGCTTAAGACGAGTTTCCTCCCCTAACCGACTACCAATCTTCTCGGCTCCCTTAGGGTGACAGTTGTCACGGTCATCTCTTGGCTTGCACCCGGAAGGAAACCTGGTTGTGGTAGCACGTCTCGGGAAAGAGCTCTTTGAGGGACAGGCGGCTATCAAATGTTCAGTTGACTTGCAATGAAAACATCTCTTCGGAAGCGGGCCTTGAGGGCACTTGGCTGCCATGTGGTCTGACAAGTCTCCACAATTGTAGCATCTTATCTTTCTGGGCTTCCTCTGTGCCATGGGTCGCTTTCTGCTGCCCTTACACTCTTGACCGCCAATGCCGCATACATAAATTGCTTCCATGCCCTGGACCGATGGTTTGCTGTCAAACTCTACTCTCTCATTTCTCGCCAGACTCCGGAATCCCTTTCTGAAGATCTTGGTCTGATGTACAAATACATCAATACCTCCATCATCTGGCGTGATGAATCCCCATCCCCTGCGGACACTGTACCACTTGCAAACTACTTTTCGCCTTGTCGGTGCAGCTGCACTGGTCGGTACTGTCAGCTCACTGCTTTCGTTAACAACAGCTTGACTCTCACATACCAGAACATGCACCTCCTCGTCGTGCTTTGGCTGCTTTCGCGGTTGGCTTGGTGCTTTTTTTCTCTGCACCTCCTCTTGTGCTGGCGAACTGGACTCTGACATCTGTGCTATCTGGGACTTTAGGAAGGATAATTCTGCTCTGAGTGCCTCCTCCTCCTTCTTAACTTCTGCACTTGATATCTGGACCCGTGTCTCAGGCTTTTTACTTCCACCATAAACAGCATATTCCCAAGGGAAATTCCTGTTCACCTCACTGACTTGTGGTTGCTCGCTGTAGGCTTTTTTGACAATTTCCAGTAACTGCTCAGGGCTGGCCTTGGCTCCGCCATGTATCCGTAATTCTCTAGATACCCATTTCGTCACGTTGTTCCATATCATGTCTAACTTGTCTTAAGCACAAAAAGGCGCCACCTTCCACGCGGCTTCCACATCTCCCACAAACTCTTGCCAAGTGGGCCTCCCCTCTCCACTAAACAACCTTATCTCTGGCTCCTTCACGTACACTATCTTCACAGGCGCATTAGCCATCTTGCGGCAGGAATGCACTGCTGGGTGTTTACTATATTTGTTCGTTCGCTGCTTGCTCGGTGTCACTGTCTGCCTTATCCTGCCGACGACGCCAATTGTGATAGGGTGGGCGAGATGATGATGATGATTATGTTGTGATTGTGATATTACTCTCTTGTCACACTCGCACCGACCCGAACAACAATAAAACTCTTGATTCTAGAGGCAGGGGCTATATTTATTTTTACAGCCCATTCAGTGACAAAGCAAACATTAAACAAATAAACTAGCGAACTAAACGAAACTAAACCAAACAAAACACCCAACAGTGCCCGATGCTAATGTGCTCAAGGCATTTACAGCTTGGCTCTGTCGTCTGTTCTCTCTGGCGGCTGATACTAGGAAAGGTCCGCTGGTAGCTCGCTATCTCTTTTTATAGGCACTAGGCTAATCACTCACTTTACTGCGCTAGGCGTATTAATCTTGGCTACTTAAACAACACTCGCGATATTTTGCTCTAGAATGCATGAAAACACAAATAAAACCTACAGCTATTTAATATAACACAATTCTACACCACAACTTAATTTAAATGCATTATTATGGCATTTTCATCAATCTTGAATAATTTACATCCAAGCATGCTTCGCGCACATCGAAAATATGGGCGATAAATCTGCCTAGAAACAGGTAGGGGGCGGGCGTCTCCTTTTCGGCCCCATCACACATATATAAAATCCAGGGGAAAATCTATAACAAGATTTCAATAAAGCTAGTGCTTCTGTAAAGGTCTGGCCAGCGAGTGATAAAGTGTCTATTCTTCATTGTCTATTTATCTAAAATGGAATGTAAGTTGAGTGGGACATGAAAAACTTGACAGCTTATTTCATCCCAGGAACTTTTGGGGATCTGACCGCCAAATCAAGGGGAGAAGCCGCCCCCTGGTCTTCGTATCTCCGCTCGCTGCTGCCCGTTTCGGCTTTCCCCGTTCGCTCGGTTCTGCGGTTGACACCGAGACGCGAAAATAGCGGCAAGAAACTGCGTCTCGTATCAGGGACCACTACTGTCTTTGATAGCGCCGATAGTCTCCCCTGAAATCCCTCAGTCTGTCTCTTTGATCGTGGTCGCATTATCTGTTTGATTCTGACAACGCCTCCCACTGGCTAAGTTAATGAAAATAACTGCCTATGATTGTTCAAGAGATGTTAGTGGGCGTGATTTAATCTCTCCTTAAATCAATGCGATGACCAGAATGAACGATAGGTAAACTCTCCGCATATCAATCAGCAAACGTGTTTGCCCTCTGTGTGGAACAGTTGCATAGCTAATGAATCCACGTGAAAGAAGTCCCGTTTTTACAAGAAGTTACAACAAAGTTCAGGGTCAGCCGAGTTCGTCCATCACAGTTAAAAAGGCATGATATATGGTATATTATTATTATTATGGTATATAGTTATTTGTGCGATATAAATGAAATTCAAACAATTTATAACAAATAATCATAACATCGATCCACAGCATATGTCTAGTTTCAGTACCTCCTGAACAGACCAGTAGAAAAATGTGTTTAAAAAAATTTTGCTCTGAGTATCGTTCACCATTTGAGATGCTCCAGCTAATCACATGTGTAATAATGTTTTGGTTTTCCGCCAAAGTCTTAATATTAAGACATAAACTGTCATAGTTGTTGTGGGGTGCAGTGTCAACAAAACTGTAGCGCATTGCCTACAAACGGCAATATCGCCCGTTTTGGTTGATGTGCTTGTCTCATATCATGAGAGTGTAGCTTAAGATCAAACAATGTCTTCTTTAACCCTTGAGATTCTTCCTTAGTGGCAAATAGTACATGCATGAGTGTGGTAAAGTTTATAATGTACAACAATACATATATTTCTAAGTCCAAACAAAATGTAATTTAAATCTTCTAATACAAATATAACGGTTTAAATACTGTAACTGTGCATGTTGAATAGAGTTGCGCCTCTGCAGATTTTTCTCTTCACTGGCGGTTATGACTGCCGCTGATAGCATAAACTGGATGACATAGAAGGTGGCTGGCATCATCAAAAAAACATTTCAGAGCAGCCAGCAGAGCTCGCCGGCCAACTCTAAAATATTTTGTCTCGTCTAGACAATTCTATCGTACTCGGACAAGGAAAATGAAACAATTTAGGGTAACCCAGCCAGAGCAAACTGGAGTAACTCTAAAATATAGCATTGTATCTCCTGGACAAATCTGCTATCGTACACGGGCAAAAATGAAACCATTTAGGGTAACCCAGCCAGAGCAAACTGGAGTAACTCTAAAATATAGCATTGTCTCTCCTGGACAAATCTGCTATCGTACACGGGCAAAAATGAAACCATATAGGGTAACCCAGCCAGAGCAAACTGGAGTAACTCTAAAATATAGCATGCCTCTCCTGGACAGTGCTATCGCACTCGGACCAAAATGAACCCATTGAGAGTAGCCCAGCTAGAGCAACCTGGCTATCTCTAATAGAGCGATTTCTCTCTTAGACAGCCTGCCATCGTACTTTCTCTCAGTGTCTACAGCAGTGACAGTTGATGTAGTGCTGCAGGTAGGGTGTTGCGAAGTTGACGCACTGTGCTGTGCGATGTTCATTGGTTTAGTTCGTCGTTTCGTGTACAGCGTTGCACGAACATGCTCCTGCGGAAGGCGTATAACCTTTGTCAATGGTACCGAGTTGTCTGATGAAGTTGAGTAAGGTCGTTTCGAGGTGGACCGAATGGATGTATCCATATTATCGTCGGTATGCTCGTTATCATCATCGTTATCACTTTGGTGTTCTTCGGTATCAAGGTCTGACTCATCTTGTGTGGAAGTGGGAACGCCAGCATCTCGTTCAGTTAATGAGGCAGACGAAAACTGTGCATCAGAAGATAGTTGTGTAGGTAGATGGGTGTTGGCATCTTGTACAGTCTGCTGTTGTTGGGGTAGTCCTTCCGGTTGTATGCTAGGAGGAATGTTGTCTTCGCTACGTGTAGGCGAATGTGAGTGGTTACAGGTAGTACCGGGTTCCGGTTGCTTTGAAGTACAGTACTTCTGTGCTTTTGCTTGTAAAGTTGAGTTGCTATCCTTTACTGTTGCTGGTGTTTCTGTAATTTGGTTCATTAGTGTAACAACTTCCGGATCTTCCATTTGTTCCTGTAGGATGTCGAAGTTGTCTGTTCGATCTTCTTCCGTATATTTGCGTTGTGGTTGGAGAAGGTTGTGCATAGGAAATACCGGCTGTACATACATTATCCAACCATTCTCGGTTGTTAACTGACACTTCCCACTGTTGATGTTAGTTATGTGCTGTGTCATTCCTTTCTTGATTTGACTAACAAAATCTCTTACAGCTATCCGTTGATGTCTTCTATGTAAACTACTCCTCCAATCTGCTCGTGTTTGGACAGTGTCTCTTTTCCATTTAGGTTTGTATGGTTAAAAATCATATTGCTGTTGCTGTTGCTGGATATTTATTAAGTGTTGTTGTTGGCGCTGTTGCTGGATATTAATCAAGTGTTGTTGCTGGTTAAGCCGCTGTTGCAACGCGTGTGGCTCCATGATAGTGATTAATAGTGATTAGGCCTGTCTGCTATCACTAAAAAAAAGAGGTGGCTGTTCGCTTGCCAGAATGAGTATGCTTTCACAAACAAAAAAGGGGTGGTCACGGCGCCAAATAAAGTTAAGTGTGACCGTGCAACTATTTGTGCGTAGGTCGCGGCATCAAATAGTATCGTATTACCGGGCTGTGTTTATTACATCAATGAAAGAATGTGTGTGTGTCTGTCAGCTGACCGGGTCAGTTTCAGTTAATGGTTGACCGCAGGTAAATATTTTGAAGAGCGCTAACTCTTGTACGTTTCTTGGTTCAAGTCGTTACAGGTCTGTCCGCCTGAGTTGGAAATTCTTAACCTTGTTTTATTCTTCCTTCCCAGAGTTCGTTCGTACCCTTTTTTTATGATTAGTGAAAAGCAATGTCTTGTATAGTGGTTATGTCAAAGTATCCAACTGTAATATTCCAACGAAACCTCAGCAATGTAGAAAAAATAAAATATAGTTTATTAACGTGATTGGAACAGCAATGTTATTGACACAATAATGAAGCACGTATTTCTTTCTTACCCAAAGTAGTTAATATCCAAAACAAAATGAAAATGGAAATCCACAAGAATAATCTATCTAACATAGTAAAACACAAACTTGTCTGCTTAAAATATACTGGTCTAACTTGACAACTTGTCAAGTTAAAAACAACTTGTCTTGATAATCTCAAAGACGAAGTTCTGTAAAAATCCTCTCGCCTAACGACTCCTAAAATCTGTACAAGCCCTGGATCCTGTCAATCGCCCACGTCTCTTCTTTATATACAGCCCACTCTTTTTTCCCGCCAAATTTCACACGATGCTTTATTTTTAACACGGCACCAAACATCAACATTTGCACTCCGCTCCTCAGCTTTTCGACTTTTTTGCACACGACATTCTGTTATTTCGACTTTAACAACGGAAAAAACCATGACTTGCAACTTCTCCCAAATTTTTCCATTCAATAAACTGGCACTTACTATTTTGTTGTTCTGGGACAGCTTTCCCGAAGCCGTGAACTTGTCATGACACTGTATTTTGTGCACAAATGTCTTAACTGCTTTTAACGTTGTTTTATCTTATTTTATGTGATTTTTAACACGTATTAATTGCAGTGTATGCCAAGCGGTCACACTTATCACTCTTGATTCAATAATCATACCACTTTACATACACCAACTATTTATCAAAGAGAAAGTTTTGTAAAGCAAAGATTTAAACTTTTAGTGAAAGTTACTTGAATTAAAAGTTTTTAAATTTTGGAAGCAAGTATAAAGAAATGTCAGACGGAACTAGGATTGTCTGTATTGCATTTGTATAAATTATCTTCGAAAAGACAAGCGGGTTTGCGTTTTTAAATTAGTCACGCCCGTAAATCGCTGGATTTACCGATGATTACTTTTACGGAAAAAGCTAAAATGTTAATGTTTTCAATTACTTCAGATCCAAGAATACTTAGTCTATTATTGTCTTACCCACGTAAGCTTTGATAAACATGAAAATGAAGATAACACGATCATTGTCCAAACTTTTCCAGAAATAAGTTCGAACTTTCACTTTGTAATCTTTCTCTTAGAGCTCATTATACATTTAAAGAGTGTTGACTGTTGTACACTGAAAACACTTTTCTTTTTTTTAAAAGTGCTATAAGAATTTTCTTTGAATGACAACTAATTATCAAGTATTTGTGTAACATTCTGATGTAATTTTCTTACAGTTGAGGTATTACGATCAAACGTCATCGAGAGCAGTCGATGTAACTGTACAATAATAAAAACGTGCTGTTTTTCTTGACAACACATACGAGTTTATTCAGAATACTCTGAATGTCACAGATTTACGTCATCGCCAAATTAGGAGACTGAAATTTGCAATGTTTAAATACTCTTGTTCGTGAAAATTTGCATAAATAAAGTTTATAATAACATTTCGCAGTCACATGCCAACGCACAGCTAGAGGCAAGTCCAGATGAACTCGATTTCCTAAGACTATAATCCCTCAGAGGCAAAGATGTTGAGGAGCACGACTTTAATTATTCCAACTACAGTATTAACTAAACTGTCCGTATTTGTCAGTGACGAAACTGTTGAATACATAGAATGGTCCTTTTATTACGTGCTATTTACATGTACTAGTATATTGGGAATAGTCGGAAACGTGACCAGCATTGTCGTATTGACTCGACAGGGATTCAGGAAATGTTCGAACATACTGCTCGTTGCATTGGCTGTGTCTGATGTTTTCCTTCTGACCGGTTTATGTAACTTTCCTGAGTATATTATGGATGAAAAAGATCCTCTGGGCTTCAAGTTCTCAGAGAATGTCAATTATATTTGGTATGTCTTGTACATTCTTTTTCTCAGTTTCCACATTATTGGAGTTTATTGCTCTATGATAATTCCTGCACTGATTACAGGAGAGCGTATATGTGCCATATTTTTTCCGCTAAAATTCCGATTCATCGTGACACCGCTACGAACAATGTTTGTGCTAACTTGTCTTCTCCTGTTTAGTACCACCGTCGTTATCTACCAGAATGTGTTCTATCTACATTTTAAACAAGTTCTTATACAAGGCATTCCACTTGGACGTGTTTTCTATTCCAATCTATATTACGAGGACCTAAGAAGTGGAATATTTCTGATCTTTCAAAACGCCGTTAACAACATGACAGGAGCCATACCAATTGTTTTTGTAACTATTGGTTGTGCTGCAATTGGAGTTCAGGTTAACGTGATTACCAACCGACGCATGAAGTTGACATCTGACAGAAGAACTCTAAAAGGCGTATTAAAGTCCCAAAAAACAGTATCAAGGACAACTAAAACTTTAATTAGCGTTTGTTTACTGTACATTGTGTGTAGCGGCTTTGGGTTTCTAATTGTATATATTACTACGGCAACTGATCAAACCACTGGGCTGCAAAAAGTTACGGAGTTAATTAAAATGTACTTCTTTTGTATTAATAGCATTGGAAACTTTATTATTTATGTTGCTGTGGACAAAACTTTCAAGGACAGCGGCTTAAGACTTGTTTGTTATTTAAAGAATCAATGCTGCTAGTGTAACCTAAATCCTTTATATATATATATAAATATTGGATCCGTTCACAAATGACCTCACGCAGTGAGGGGGGGGGGGGGGGGGGGGGGAAGGGGGAATCTAAAATTGTGTGACTATAGGGGGAATGTGGTTTGAAAATATGTGATGTCACACAAATAAATACGAAGGAGGCTTACTTCTTACATAGATGATGAGGAAAGAAAATACATTATAGAACCTAATTCCTCAAAGTCTACTTTTATGTACGCAATATGTAACAACAACTTTATGGACGACTTATATTAATATTATATAATCTCAACTAAAATACAAGATAATTATTATAATATTTAACTGTTTTCTATTGGTTTTAATTATAGATTTCTTTTTTTAATGCTATGAAATGCACACCTTTCCCGTAAAAGATGTTGATCTGGGAGGAAATGGATGTCTAGTTAATTCGGTGGTCGGGAGTCTTACTTTGATGTCGGATAAAAATAAAGAACAGAAATAATTCACAGATAACTTCAGTTTTGTTTGTTGTTTTTATTGAGTACTGGCCTTCTATCATAAGTATGAACTTTAAGTTATTGATGTGTTTACTTCACACTCATTTTATTTTTAATTGTCTAAAATTAAATTAGGCAGTAATTAGTGATATTTTTGATACCAGCAAAACAGTTATTGTAAAGGACTGATGTCTGCACTTGTTAACTAATTTACATTGGATTACATTTTTTCTTTTCAGTAGGTCAAAATAAAATAGGGACAAAATGGGGGCGAACACTTGTGACTTCCCATAAGGATTTTTGTGAAGAAGTGAGAAATGGGGAGGGTAAAGGACGGGGGGAGGGGGGGTTTACATGACAAATATTGCGTGATGTCAAATGTGGACGACCCCTTATATATATATATATATATATATATTATATATATATATATATATATATATATATATATATATATATATATATATATATATATATATATATATATATATATATATATATATATATATATATTAAGTGCATTAATAGAAAGCGCCAAAGAGGAGAAGACAAATCTGCACTTGTGCTTTATGGATTAATAATAATAATAATAAATTCTTTAAGCACCAAACACGGCGCATAAGGCAGAAACCAGTGCTCTCCAGGTTGTTCGTTGTGACGCCACTCCTCTTAGCTCTTGCACATTATTTAGGCCCAACGTTCTTCCTTTTCTTATTATTGTTCTTCTGAGTGTTTCTTTTGGTCTTCCTTTTTTCCTCTTCGAAGCTTGGTATGTATATTCAATGATCGTGATTTCCAAATGTTAGATAATCTATTGAAGGCGCTAGCTGCCAAAGCAATTCTAGTATGGATTTCTCTTGTTGTGTCACCATCCTGAGTCATTTTACTGCCTAAATAATTGAAACTTTCAACTTTCTGTAGTTTTTCCCCGTTCAAGATGATATCAAAAGTCTCGTTAGAAAAGTTAATAGCTTTAGTTTTAGAGGCATTTATTTGGAGACCTATTTTAACCGAGAGATGACACAAATTATTTATTGCTTCTTTATGGATTACACAAAGGCATTTGACAAAGGGAAAAATAAAAAAAAATTATCAAAATGTTAGAAAGCATCAACATTGGTGGTAAAGTCTTGAGGATAATAAAGAACATATTCTGGCAACAAACAGCAGCTGTAATAATTAGCAGCCAAATACGAACGTTTCAGCAAGTAAAAAAAGGTGTCAGACAGGGATGTGTGCTGTCACCGGATCTGTTCAATGTGTACAGTGAAAATATAACGAGATCTCTAGAGGACATGCCAGAAATATCATTTGGCGGACATAATATAAACATTTTTAGATACGCTGATGAAACAGTCTTAATAGCAAAAAGATAGAAGTAATGGTCGTCTCAAAGAAAAGAAAAAAAATATATATGTATATATATGATAAGGTGGGCGAGAGATGATGATGCTGTTGTGATATGTGATCCCTTTCTTGCACAATCGCAACCGACTCGATCAACAAAAAAACTCCGATTCTAAGGCAGGGGCTGTATTTATTCATACAACCCAGTAAGTGACCCAAACGTACAAAGCAAACTAATGAACAAACATCAAACAAGTAACCAAACAAACAAAACACCCAGCCAGTGCTCAATTGCTAATCTGAAACGCAAACAACGCACCGACTAGTTAAAATCATAATAGTTAAATAATGAGAAACGATACTCTTACCTGCCAAACAGTCCTTCCACGCCACCTGACACACTCAACTATCACACGCACACTCATGCATGTCGTCCAATGAGATTAGTATGGTGTTGTGCATGAGGCTGACAATCTCACTATGTAACACAGATTGCTACCGAAACCACTACTGCACGAGCACGTGAATACTTTGTGAGGGCTTCGTGTGGATGCCAGCCGCATTGGTGGCCCCATGCTCCATAAGGAGCGAGAAGAGACATAATTTGTTCCCAAGTGGACCCACGTGCTCTCATAATTTATCCGACACATAACAATAACTAATGAATAATGAAATATGCATAAAATAATATTAAACGATATGTACAACGAATATTCTCATTAATGAGCACAAACCAACACCTCGCAACTGATCCACTTAATAGGTAGCGTGTAGCACAGAGATGTTGCAGCAATTGCTAAAGTCTTGCGGAGACTTTTGAGGAGTTAGGCTTCTCCGAAACCTAGAGGGTAAGGTAAAATTGTGGAAGGAGTATAAAGAACGAAGTGAGTTAGCAAGCAGGAGTTAGAAAAAAACAAAAAAAAAGAAAAAGAGAAAGAAGAGAATCTTTGAGAGCGGTTCATCGCGGTTTTAAGTACAAGATAAAGGCGATAGCTAGATCTTGTAGAAGGGCATAATAGGGTCCTAACGGACCTATGCGCGTGATGAGTTGGGAAATACGATAATGTATATATAGTAGAGCGAGGGGTGAAAACATAGATATGCAGTGGCGGAATGACAAGAAGGTAACTATAGAAAGTAAGGAGTAAGAGGAGAGGAAAGACTGAGAGAGTTGTGTTTATTAGTAGTAATAGATTACATTGGAGGAGACGAGTGTAAGCCGAGGGGCTGAGCCGTGGTTGAGGGTTAGATGTTGTAAAATTGTAAATTAAGAAGGTTAATAATGTTGTTAATCATAAGTATTAGAAATTTTAAAGGAATTAGTTCAGTATTGTAGTTAGTTCCGGGTTACGTATAAAAGGAGGCGTTATAGAGTCTGTGAGAGGTATGGCCAAAGTAAAAATGCTGTCTTGGACATCATTTGTCCCTGGGGTGTACATGTCACAGGAGTAGTGACATACGGTCAGGAATGACCTAAAATAGAGAAAAATAGGTTGGCTATAAGAAGGAAAGCAATACTCTCAGAGCTGGTTACGGGAGAGAGAAATGAAAAGTGGGTACGACGTCACAGAACAACGATGACGAGATAAAGAGAGACGCAATTAAGCCAAGATGGAGACAGGACCCCTTTCACCAACGAGTCCAGGAGACAGGACCCCTTTCACCAACGAGTCCAGGAGACTGGATCCCTTTAACCAACGAGTCTAGGAGACAGGACCCCTTTCACCAACGAGTCCAGGAGACAGGACCCCTTTCGCCAACGAGTCCAGGAGACGGGATCCCTTTCACCAACGAGTCCAGGAGACAGGACCCCTTTCACCAACGAGCCCAGGAGACGGGATCCCTTTCACCAACGAGTCCAGGAGACAGGACCCCTTTCACCAACGAGTCCAGGAGACGGGATCCCTTTCACTAACGAGTCCAGGAGACAGGACCCCTTTCACCAACGAGTCCAGGAGACAGGACCCCTTTCACCAACGAGTCCAGAAGACAGGACCCCTTTCACCAACGAGTCCATGAGACAGATGAAGAGAACAATCCAAAGTAATTTGACCTGAAGATAAACTGCCATTGAGAAGAAACAGCTAAACGAATTCAACCAGAAAGCAAGGGTTAAGGAAAGCGGGAAGCGTACTCTTGACTCGAGTAGAAATACTAGAAAAATATCACGACCAGAAAGATGTTTATTAAGGTCGACATTATAACAACTAACCTACAAGGGATGAAGGTCTACGAGGGTAGTCGTATTTCCTTTAATTCAGGTTGGTAGATGACCTTGGGTTGGCTGCAATTTTGTTGAATATCATTGTGTTATAAAGGAAATAGATAATGAAGAATCGTGTAATGAGATATTTCGGAATAATAATGAAGGAACGTTTCAAGGGTGATCCGTTAGCTTAGGAAACGGAAGTTAGAGATGAGCAAAAGATGGATCATCCGTCGTAACTGTCTTCTTTGTATTTAACATAACTGAACCACAAGAGAAATTAGTTGACGCTAGAACTCAAGAGTGAGATTCTATTTGTACCACGTACTTTTATAAAGTAACATAACTGAACCACTAGAGAAATTAGTTGACGCTAGAACTCAAGAGTGATATTCTATTTGTACCACGTACGTTTATAAAGTAACATAACTGAACTACTAGAGAAATTAGTTGATGCTAGAACTCAAGAGTGAGATTCTATTTGTACCACGTACTTTTATAAAGTAACATAACTGAACCACTAGAAAAACTGTAAGGCATGAATCAGAGGTGCTGGAATGTTCTTCCTTGCCAAACAGTCCCAAAGTTTGCTCCAGTGGACCCTGTCAAATGCCTTTTCCAGATCTATGAAACAAAGATGAATCTCGCTCTTATACTCAAAGACCTTTTCACTCAGCTGTCTGAGAGTAAAGATTAGGTCTTGAGTACTTCGCTGTGCTCGGAATCCACACTCTACCTGATACAATTGTAGCTCAGCTAGGCTTCTGAGTCTCTGCTCTAGGATTCTAGGGTAGATTTTACCAGGGACACTGAGAAGGGATATGCCTCTATGGTTTCCACATTGTCGATTGTCACCCTTTTTGAAAATCGGTGTTATGATGGCAATCTCCTAATCTTTTAGTATGATCTTGTTGCACCACGCTGCCTCTAGTACCCTTAAGAGTAATAGATTGCCTGCAGCTCCCATGTACTTAACCATTTCTGGTGTTATACCGCCATGCCCTGCTGCTTTGTCCAACTTAATTTTTTTCCAGTGCTGCCTTCAGTTCTTCCATCTTTATGTCATCTTCACCACCATTTGTTTTCTCTTCTGTGTTAGTGGTTATCATTTCTGAAGCTTGAACTTGCTCACCATCAAAGAGTTCTGAGAAATATTCTTTCCGTCTTTCCATTACTTCCTTCGGGGCAGTAAGCAAATTGCTTTGCTGGTCCTTTATAAATTTGAGAGGGCATTTTTTTCTTTCTCATGTTCTTTATGGTCTTATAGAACAATTTCTGGTGTTCTTACGCATCTTTTTCTAGGGTTGAGAAACACTGCAATAGTAATTCGGTATTAAATATAATTGTTCTTTTCCGGAATGACTATTATGCCTCAATGGTTCTTATCTTGTTAAATTGGCTTAATTAGGTCGAAAGTTGTATTAGCCCGTTCCCGTCGTTCTCTTGTTAAAACCCAAATGATTATTAAATCTGTTATATGTAAAAATACACACTTAACGTCGATTTAATCATTTTGAATGTACTGCATGTTTGTCTCAGTCAATTTACGAAATACACTCTAAACAGAGCTGTATAATAATAATTCCGTTGCGTGGAATTATGGTGGGTGCTTGAAGGAGCTGAAATTAAAATTTGCATAATTCTTCATAAAAGGCGGCGGACCGATATAAGTTAACAATTGCCCTGCCACTGCAGCATTGTTCATGACTTCGGAAATATCTTATGAATTATTCGTTGAGATTGAAGTATCATTATCCTTCTTTCTACAACTCTGCTAAGGTAGACACATTTGAAGACCTCCATTAGATACTCTTGAGTTTTGGCCACTGTTGGACCACTACTGCAAAGCAGGGGATGCAATTCCGTGATAATATATATATATATATATATATATATATATATATATATATATATATATATATATATATATTGTATATATATATATATATAATCTACATTTTCTAGGAGACTATCAGCTATCTACCTTCCTTCTATATATAATATAAATATAAATAAATAAATAAATATATATAAATTGTGAGGCTATTATGGCGAGTAGAAATATCTTTATTTGATACGCTCACTATTTGTGGTGAAAGAAAGATAGATAGCTGATAGTCTCCTAGAAAATGTAGATAATGTATGGTAACAGTAAAAAATGTAATAACTCTCCAAGAAATGCCTCAATAAAAGTTTATGCTAGTGACGTGAATAAGAAATCCCTGACAAAAACTGTGTAACATCACTTAGAGAGAGCGATGGACAAAGAGAACGAAGAATAGACGACCTGATCCAGGTCTGTATCTCTACCACAGCTATTCCTGAATTATCTGAGACCACTGCATGTGGATCAGGTCCGAAAATTAGTTCCGATAGACTGTGACCCTATCATGCACTCTACCTAATCCTGTAGTGAAAGAATAAATGTAGTTGAAATTAAGTTATAGAGTCAAGGATTGGTGAATTTGTGTTCTATTAATAAGATGGGTATTAAATAATGACACCATAACTTTTACAACATCAAATTATGAATGGGACACTACTCTGTAGTTAAATTATAGAAATGTAACAAATTGGGACTATTACATTAATTCTACCCCTAGAGCTATGCCAGTGGGAGTTTTACTCCTGGAAGGTTCTACCAAGCTGGACAGGTTTGCGAGGGCAGGGGTCAGACTAAAGCAGACACCCTGGTCCTCCAGGTTGGGGGTTTTAGCATAGGGCTGAAACCCCTGTCTATGTAAAAAGAAATGAAATTACGGAAACGACAACAAATGAACAAACTTTGCTGCGGGACGGACATCCGGAGTCTGAGACTCGTATGACTGACAGTGGTGAAAGCCGAAAGGAAGCCACTGACACGAAAACGGACGTCCTGACCGCAAAACGTGAAACAAGAATAGGATTTTGGAATGTCAGGACAATGAACGAGACGGGTAAACTAAAACTGATCACAGCAGAAATGAGGAACTATAGATTACACATTCTAGTGATAAGCGAGAGCAGATGGACAGGGGCAGGAAAAGTAAAAACAGCAACAGGAGAAACTGTACTTTACTCTGGAAGAGAGGATGGACAGCACTATGAAGGTGTAGCAATTATTCTACAGAAAGGAATAGAAAGGACATTACTGGAATGGAAACCCATCAACAACAGATTAATAAGAATACGATTGAGAGGGAGTTTTACCAACACAACAATAATACAATGCTACGCACCAACGAATGACAGCGATGAAGAGGTCAAGGATGAATTCTATCAACAACTGCAGAAAGAAATGGAGGACACACCTATATATGATCTTATCATAGTGATGGGAGACTTCAATGCGAAAGTTGGAACACACAATACATATAATGAAAGAGTAATGAGGAAATGCGGCAGCGGAACACCAAACGAAAATGGGGATAAATTAATAAGTTTCTGTAGCCTTAACTACCTGGTCATCGGAGGAACACTTTTCTCACACAAAGAAATTCACAAATTAACATGGGAATCACCAAATGGTCGGGACAGAAACCAAATAGACCATATCACGATTAATGGTAGATGGAGACATGCATTACAAGATATGAAGGTAAGAAGAGGTGCAGATGTGAGAAGTGATCACCACTTAGTAGTAGCAAAACTAAAAGGGAAACTAAGAACGGCTGGACCAACTGTAACTACACAGAAATGGTTTGACATCAGCAAATTGAAGGACCCCCTTACCAGAAAAGCTTATGCTGCTGATATAAAGAAGCGATATCAATTTGCCAAAAGTCAGGAAAAGACATTGACTGTTGATATAGACCAGAAATTCAACACCATTTCAACAATATACAAGGAAAGCAGAAAATCGTGCTAGGGATTCCAGTAAAGGAAGAAGCAGAACTGGATAACACCAGAAAAATTAAACACCACAACACTGAGAAAGGAAATGAAAAGAAAGAAAACAGAAGCGAAGTCCCCCAGGTTAAAGCAACTATATAGCGAACAGTACAGTCAGCTGGACAGGGAAGTTAAACGCCAAACCTGAGGCAACAAAAGGAATTTCCTAGACGATCTTGCAAGACAGGCAGAAGAGGCAGCACTGAGAAATGAACAAAGCACAGTATACAAAATAACTAAATTCATCAGCGGAAAACGAGGTGCAAACAATTATTACATTAGTAAGAGATAAGCAAGGAAATCTCATCACGACAGCAGAGGGACAGGAAACAAGATGGGCAGAGCATTTCAGAGAAACTCTGAACACGGAACCACCAGAGACACAATTGAATGTTCCTGAGGCTGAAAATGATCTAGAAGTTAATACAGACATTCCACGAAAAGAAGAAATCATCATAGCAATCAAAGGGTTAAAGAATGGAAAAGCTCCTGGCCATGATAACTTAAATGCAGAGCTATTTAAGACAGACCCTGAGCTAGCAGCAGAACTATTAGAATCACTCTTTGCACAAGTCTGGAAAACAGGGACAACACCAACAAAGGAATAATTATCAAATTGCCTAAGAAGGGGGTTCTTGCAGACTGCAATAATTGGAGAGGAATCACTCGTCTCTCAGTTCCCAGCAAAATACTAGGCAGGATAATTATACAGAGAATTTCGAAAGCAGTAGATCAGAAACTGAGGAAAGAACAAGCAGGATTTAGAAAGAACAGAAAATGTGTAGATCATATATTTACAAGGTACACCCAGGAACATTATTGAGGAGTGCTCAGAATGGCAAAGACAGCTGTACATTAATTTTATTGATTTTGAAACGGCTTTTGACAGTATACATAGGGACAGTTTGTGGAAAATACTAAGGTTTATGGAATTCCAAGCTGCATAGTGCCAATCATAAAAAGCCTCTATGCCAACTTTACGTGTAGCGTTGGGCAGAGCAACCTTACCTTTGAGGTGAAGACAGGAGTACTACAGGGTTGCCCCTTATTAACCACTCTATTTTTAACATTCATAGACTGGGTCATGTGCCAGACAACAGAGGGCAGTCCAAGAGGAATAGGATGGACCACATTTTCTACATTGGAAGATCTGGAATATGCAGATGACATTGTGCTACTAGCACATTCACATCAACACATCCAGGTGATAGACTTAACAAGTATAGCCAGCAGGTGGGCTTGAACATCAATCTAAAGAAGTCAGAGCTTTTGACGCTCAAAGTGAGCACAAACTTAAGATTATATCAGAGCTGTGTGCATTCTGTGCTTCTCTATGGTGCGGAATGCTGGAGAGTTACAGAGAAGGAATGTCGAAATTGTCCTCTTTTTACACAACATGCCTAAGAAAAATTCACCGAATCTTTTGGCCGAATACCATTACCAACCAAGATCTGCTCACTCGGAGCAAGCAAGAGGACATGCACACCATCATAGCTGGCAGACGCTGGAACTGGGTTGGCCATGTCCTCAGAAGTGACCCCGATGCCATCACAAGAACAGCAATTCAATGGACCCCTGAAGGAAAACGAAAGAGAGGGCGACCAAAAACAACTTGGAGGAGGACTGTGGAGGCTGAGATGCAGGGAATGAACCAGAGTTGGGGCACTGTAAGAAGGATGGCCGCCGACCGAGCAAAGTGGAATCAATTTGTTGTTGCCCTACAAGACGCCACCAGGCGTGATGGCCACTGACTGCTTTGACGGTCGGCTGCTAAGGATCAAAGAAAAGAAGAAGACATTAATTCTGGTTCAACAATTTGAAACATAATAACAACATTAATTCATACTAGTGATCATGTGACAATAAAATCAAATTAAATATATCATAATTATTGTTTTCTCTAATATTAATTTGATTAAATCATTCTAGACAGGGGATGAAGGATGGTAATTGTACTAATTTTGGAGAAATTATATCATACTTGCTTGTGTAGAGTTTAAATGTATAGTTGAAATACAAGTAGCTGTGAGTAGTTCTTGAGTCCCATGAGACTGTATC
This sequence comes from Oreohelix idahoensis, assembly GCA_024509875.1. Lineage (NCBI taxonomy): Eukaryota > Metazoa > Mollusca > Gastropoda > Stylommatophora > Oreohelicidae > Oreohelix > Oreohelix idahoensis. The sequence goes on from JAMPIV010018125.1 coordinate 110,506, forward strand.
TGCGCTTGGCTGATCCTTTCTTGATGGCTGTATTACCAGCACTATGTTTGTGTATTGCCAAGGGGTTTGGGTTGATTCTCTTTTCCTACAACCAAATCGATCTGTTTCCATGATGTGATATCGGGACAATGTGTTTGCTTTCCTAGACAATTTTTCTCTGGTTCCCACACATATGTCTGTAAAACATCAGCTTCTGATGTCAACAGAGACTGAATAAAATGTATTTCCGGTCACCAGTTAGAGATTTACCTATATGTTACGATCGTATTGTTAAATATTAAGGCGATGTTCTCCGTGGCCAAGGTAGACTCTAGGGGCAGTCACACAACCCAAAATCAGCATAACTGTACTGAGTGAATCAACACCTCCTTCCCAAAAATTACAAACATGCAGTTTATTAGGTTTGACAAACAGCTCCATGGTAAGAGATAAATACCCCTATCACGAAGTGGATTAAGGTTTAGAGTGTGTCTGAGTATACAGACAAGACCCTAGAATGAGAAAGACTGAGAAGATAGATTTAGAAGAGAAAAGATAGTGAAAGTGGACAAATGAGACAATTGGCTTCGAGGGTGAGAACCGAGATTGACTCTCCCTCGCCACTTCTGACGTATTGGATAGCTATAGGCTCACCACCTCTGACTACTACTAAATGAGATAATAATAATAAATTCTATAAGCGCCAAACACGGCGCATAAGGCAGAAACCAGTGCTCTCCAGGTTGTTCGTTGTGACGCCACTCCTCTTAGCTCTTGCACATTATTTAGGCCCAACGTTCTTCCTTTTCTTATTATTGTTCTTCTGAGTGTTTCTTTTGGTCTTCCTTTTTTCCTCTTACCCTCAGGAACCCAAGTGAGCGCCTGTAGTGGTATTCTGTTGTTTTGCATTCGTAGGACATGACCGATATATGACCATCGTCTTTTCCTTATATAGTTGGAGACATATTTCTGCCTAGAGTCTTCTCTTATTTGTCGATTAGTCTTGAATTCTTTCCAACTGATGTTCATGAGTTTTCTAAGACATTTGTTCTCGAATGTATTCAGCTTGTTCTCCAATGATTTTGTTATTTTCCAACTCTCATAGCCGTATGTTAACACTGAGATAACATTTGAATTAAACAGACGAAGCTTGGTATGTATATTCAATGATCGTAATTTCCACATGTTAGATAATCTATTGAAGGCGCTAGCTGCCAAAGCAATTCTAGTATGGATTTCTCTTGTTGTGTCACCATCCTGAGTCATTTTACTGCCTAAATAATTGAAACTTTCAACTTTCTGTAGTTTTTCCCCGTTCAAGATGATATCAAAGGTCTCGTTAGAAAATTTCATAACTTTAGTTTTAGAGGCATTTATTTGGAGACCTATTTTAACCGAGAGATGACACAAATTATTTACTGCTTCTTGGGATTGTCTGGGTGTTGAACTTAAGAATGCTAAATCATCTGCGAAATCCAGGTCCCCCAGGAATTTTCCATTTGTCCATTTTATACCTAATTGTTCCTTGTGGGTATAGTTTCTCATAACCCAATCAATAGCTATTTGTTGCTGTCATTTTTGACGGAGTCATCTGTCAAGTTATTTGCTTATGTTTTTATCATAAGAATAATTGTGTCTTTACCTGCGATGTCAGGTTGATTAGGGGTTGTCTTCCCTTGTTTATTCATTTATTGTGTTTGACCTTTAGGGTCAAAGGTAGACAGTTCGGGCGTATGCCCATGGGCAGGTTTTTTTAAGCGGGAGTTGAGTTAGACTTCCGGCAAGCCGGGGAGGGTCCTGGTTTCTGAAGAGACGAGAGTCCATTGTGTTTTTCGGGGAGAATCTTCGAAGTGGCTGCGATGGCAGTTTTTCCCCAGTGAATCTCTGTGCGTTGGAATGACAGCAGAGTTCCTTGTTAAGTTCCGTGGATTCGGTTACAGGTAATACCGACTTTTTCCATTACTATGCTTTCGGTAGCAGAACATGTTAGAAGATTGCCTAGTCTGTGAACTGCAGCTCACCGGTCCTCCATTTCAGAACTTATATGTTGTGCTCAAGGTAGCCATCCAAGACTATTAGTCTTCATACCATCCAGAAATCCAGTGACGAAGATATATTGTGGGAGCCGCAGATTGGCGGCATATTTATGTCTACAATAAGCATTACTGCAGGGTTGATGGTAACCTGCTTATCAGAAGTACACAGCTGACGTCAGAACGAGGCCTGTGTTTTCGGCTATTATACTACAGCCTGATAATGTGCAATTGGCGGGGAATGCCAAGTTGCACCTATGTGTCAAAGTGATTAAGGTATCTGACGCGTTTAGTCAGTAATCCCAGGGCGACGCCACGAACTGTCCTTATTGAAGAACATTGTATTGACCATGCACGAATATTCAAATGTTTACCAGCTTGCTGAATGCCTAATGTATACCTATCGATTTCCGGTCAGCATGACCTTGTTTACAATGACTGTTCCTGTTGGTACCATGTGTGTTCTCGTCAATAAATGTTTTGAAACGTGCCGGCAGTGTCCAAGCATCCTTGACTACTGCATGTGAGTGTATGGGTTGCAGGGTCTACATATATACGAGCCTAAACACATTCGCGCCTTCATTCGCACCCACACTCAGTTCATCATCCGCTCGCACTACACACCTAACAACATGTATACTGTCTTGGGCCAGTGATCACCTCAACAAGAGAAAGTACAGTTACATTTTTGGTGGACCAGTTACGTGGGCTCTTCTGATACATTTCTGGTGGACAGAGCGAGCAATTAACATTATTGATGACATTAATGTGGTCCAGAAATTTACATTTCATGGGGCTATTTTCGTGAGAAGGACAAGTACACCTTACATTTGTGGGTTTAAGCCGGACAGAGCGAGAAATTAACATTTCTGTGGACTTATGCTACATTTATTATGCCTCCAGTGTTGTCCAGAAATTTACATTTCTACATGTGCTACATGTCATGAGGAACAAAGTGGACAACTGAGAATAACACACATACTCTATGCTTTCAAGTTTTGTCTAAACAGGACAGAAATAGGTCATCAACTGTTGACCCAGATAAACAGTGCTAGCATTTATGTTATAATGCTACATAAACTACAACAGGACAAGTACTGAAGTTAACATCTAGGCATTTGCTACGTGGACCACAACTGCAAGTCGAGTCCCTTTTTTGTAAACGGTACCGCTGGTCGTTTATACGTTTCAGTCAACAACAGACTTTTCTACGCCCGAGCATTCAAGCTATATTGTTCGAGGTCAAGTGTTTGTAAACAGTACGTGGAAATTGTAAACATTCAATGTGCAAGTCCTAAGTCGAGAAGGTCATATTAACTTTTGTTCGTGAATACCACTTTATGCTACAGTGGATTTGACATTCAGTGCGCGCTTGACATTTTGTTTCTGTGTTCGCAAGGAGCAAGCAATTTACTTTAGTTTCAGCTGTGACTGAACTTGTTCTGCAACACATTGAAATACTAATTGCTATATATATGTTTATGTTACTTCTACTGTTTTTGTGCATTTTTCTTGTGTCTTTTGCGGGTTTTCGGTTGGTGGGTCTTACAGTAAATAAGCCACTTAATCGAGGGTTACTGTAAGCGTTCTGTAGGGATTGCAATTTTCTTCATTGAAATTTGCTAGCGACTTTTGTTGCTATTTTTTTTTTTAGCTGTGACGACATCAGTTAGTGTTGTTTTCGTTATTTTTCCGTTCTTTGATTTTCGACTAATTTTGTTTGTATCTGTTCTTCTTTCATTCCTTCCGTTTATTTCTTTACACCTTTTCGTTTATAACAGTGTTGCCATTTGTCTTGTTTATTTTTCGCGGTCATCATTACACATTTGTGTAACATTTTCTTTACTTTTTGCTGTATTGTTTATTTGACTTCCGCGAACGTTTTCGGTCATTGTTCTGTATTTTTGTCTTTGTATTTATGATTGTTCTACATTATTGTCATACACAGTCTACATACATACACTTGGTCATGTATTATTATTATTATTGATAAGGTACACTCTTCATATAGAGATTGTTAATAAAATATTATTATATAAGATATTTATACAAGTTCTTTGATAAAAGACTTGTTATCCTCAAAGATTGAGACAAGGTGAAACACATATTCAAGTTCTTTAAAAAAAAAAAAAAAGACTTGTGCCCATAGTGAGTGGGATATAAAGGAATTATTTTCCACAGGTACTCAAGTGATTTTTTGTTACATTATAAACAAGAGGACCATATAAGGTCTTTGTCTAAGACTAAGAGAGTGAAATAAAGTGAAGTGAGTATACAAGTCTAGCATTTCAGACTTGTCTCCCATTGAAGTGGGATAAGGTAATTAGTTAATTTTTTCAGGTTTCTGATCTCATTAGACAGAATGTCTACATTGGATTTCTTCATCCAGCAAGGGTTGACCCTTGGTAAGTCTGGTAAAGAATTGGAAGAATATTCATCTAATCAATTCGCCATTGCATTAAAGTCAGATGAAAAGAAACAAAAAGAGGAAATTAAATTGAAAGCAGAAGCTGAACAAAGGAGAGCAGAAGCTGAACTAAAGAAGCTAGATGCTGAGAATAGAAGATTAGAACTTGAAGAGAAAAGGTATCAAAGAGAAGCTGCTGCAGAGGAGAGAAAACTTCAAGCTGCTGCTGAGGAGAGAAAAGCTCAAGCTGCTGCTGAGGAGAGAAAAGCTCAAGCTGCTGCTGAGGAGAGGAAAGCTCAAGCTGCTGCTGATGAAAGAAAATTCCAGATGGAAATGGAAGACAAAAAACTTCAAGCTCATGCTGCTGCAGAGGAGAGGAAAGCTCAAGCTGCTGCTGAGGAGAGGAAAGCTCAAGCTGCTGCTGAGGAGAAAAAACTCCAACTTCAAGCTGCTGCTGAGGCTGAAATTAGAAAAATGGAACATGAGGAAAGAAAACAGAAAATGGAACTTGATGAAAGACTCGCAACTTTGGAGTTAGAGAAATTGAAATTGGCGAGTCCAGGTGCTCATCAAATAACTTCGAGTACGACAAAGGAGTTTGTAAGTAGGATCAAACTACCTCATTTCAATCCTTTAAAGGATGACGTAGCAGATTATCTAGATAGATACCAATTTTTATGCGATACGCATAACATAAAAAAGGAAAAATATGTTGAACAACTGATGGAATTTTTTACAGGTGACACAGTGACTACTCTTATGACAATAGACGAACATGACAGGACTAATTATGATGTTGTCAGAGCAGCATTGCTAAAAAAAATACCAACTAAAAGAAGAAGACTATCGTCTTCGTTTTAGGACAATGTTGCCAGAAAATGGAGTAGATTTCTCTGATTTAGTTACAAAAATACGTCGTACATTTACACGATGGGTTGAGTTGTCTCAGACTGAGAAAACATATGAAGGTCTAATGGACTTATTATTGCGAGATAAGGTTTTGTCATCTGTTAATGATTCTTTTCTTGCATTCCTTCATGAGCGTAAGCCTAAAAACTTAAAAGATATGGAGGAATACTGTTGTCAGTATGCCACCGCGCATCCCCATGCTACAGTTAGCAATTCTAAAGTGAAAGAAGGGTTGCCAGCTGCTTCAGCAACACCATATGGCCCTAATTTCAAAAAAATTTCAGGGTGCTCAACAAAACTGGAATAGGGGAAGTAATCAGAATTACACTCAGAAGCGGAGTAATCCAACACACGATGGTTCTTCGTCTATGAATTGGAGACAAGATGGTAGTTCTCGTAATTTTAATGGTAATAATCTTAGTCACTTTCGCAAGGGTTATCGTAATAATAACCATTCGAGCTTTCGAGATAACTATTCTCGACGTCAAGATTATGACGATGGTGAATTTAGAAAAAGGGATTCAAACCGGAATGATGATTACAATAGGCAATATGATAACAATTACAGGGGAAATGATAGTCGAAATAATTACAGGGGAAATGATAATCGAGGCAGACCTAGGTTTAACAAAAAAAGACCTTTCCAACAGGCAAACTCTGCACAACAAGAGTTTGATGGAGCCTGTAATACAGTAAATAATAGTGGTAACTCTAGGGCTATCACTGGTTGTGCTTTCGATTTTGGGAGAGCAACTGAATGCCCCCAATGCTTAACATTGTTCGACTCATCGACTGTATCTACTCTAAGTTGTGGTCACCCTCTTCCTGCTCTACCTGCTACAGTTGCGCATGATGGGAGAGGATTTCTCATCTTACATAAAGGTCTAATAAATGATAGGCTAGTCTCAGTACTTTTCGATTCGGGATGTACTACCGTCGGGGTTAGGGAGTCTCTGATAGATCCTTGCTGTGCCACTGGAAAAACAATCAAATGTGTTACATTTGGTGGTACTATGGAAAGTTATCCTACTGCTATTATTAGGATTGACACTCCCTTCTTCACAGGAGATGTCCATGCATGTCTTCTTCCTAATCCTATTGCGGATCTTATAATCGGTCGTATTCATGGGGTTAAGGAATGCACCCCACAACAAATTTCTAGTTGGGAGAAAAAAAAATTCAAACGGTCAATGCAGTGGTGACAAGAGCTCAAGCTCTTAATCCCCCAACTTCATCGGATAATAGTAATGAAGTTGATAGCCAAGACGAGCACTTGGTGATTTCCCATGACTCGTTTGTTAAACGTCAAGAAGAGGATCCTTCTTTGAAGAAATTCTTCCTTCTTGCAAAGAAAGGGGATCCAAATCAAAATACTAATCACAAATCGTATATTACTATGAAGAATGGTATATTGGTACGGATGGTACAACACTCGGACAAGTCTATGCACTCGCAAATTCTTGTGCCTAAGTGTATGAGAGCCTTAATTCTTCAGCATGCACACGATTTTCAGTGTGCTGGACACATGGGGTTTTCCAGAACTAAAACTAGAGTCCTTGCGTCCTTCTTTTGGCCATTCGTGAATAAAGACATCCGAATTTATTGCCGATCTTGCAAAATTTGTCAAGAGGTCAAGTCTAGAGGTCCGAGACATGCTGCTCCTATTCAGGCTGCAGATATTCCGATTCGGCCGTTTCAGAAAATGGCTATAGACATCATTGGTCCGTTCAAGATTAAGTCAGCCAGAGGACACCAATTTATCCTCACTTGCGTGGACATGTGCACGCGTTGGCCAGAGTCTATTCCTCTGAAGAGCATATCAACTGTCGATATCGCTGATGCTCTTTGGCTCATATTTTCTCGTCTGGGATTCCCCGGAGAAATACTGTCGGACCACGGCACTCAGTTAATTTCGGACGTTATGTCTCAGGTAATGGCTACGCTAGACATTAAAAGGTCTCTCAGTAGTATTTATCATCCAATGTCCAATGGATTGGTAGAACGTCTTAACAGGACACTAAAAAACTTACTTGGCAAGATAACGGAGGATCATCCTGAAGATTGGGACAGGGTTTTACCTGCAGTCCTCTTTGCCTATAGAGAAGTTCCCAACGAGCATACAGGGTTTTCTATTTTCGAACTTGTCTTTGGTGCGCAACCGCGCGGTCCGATGTCCTTGTTACACGATTTGATAACTTCTGATAATATTGACGATGATACACAATCGTCATATGAATTTGTAATTTCTCTTAGAGAAAAGATTATCGAATCGTGCAGGTTAGCAACTTCATCTTCCGAATTTGCGAAAGAAAAAGCTAGGCGATTTGCTAACAAGAAAAGACGCCTACGTCAACTTTGTCCTGGAGACAAAGCATATGTCTTACTTCCCTCAAGAGAGAATAGACTTCTCATTTCATGGAAAGGTCCATACACTATAGTCTCCAAAATTTCCGATGTCGACTACATCGTCGATGTGGATGGAAAGCATAAAACCTTCCATATAAATATGCTAACAGAGTTTATTGAACGTCCAGACTATTTGCAGCCTATTTTCCAGGCGATAGACGACTCTCCAGTCCAACATGGTCACATCTCATCCCTGTCCGTCATACAGGATGAGGAAACTATTTTTTCTGACGTTAACTTACCTCTTCCTGCGATTCCACTGAATTCAACGGAATCGTGGAGGGACGTTACAATCTCTTCGAACTTGTCTTTTGAGGAGCAACGTCAAGTATCCTCTACGCTACAATCATATCAGGATGTCCTTACCGACATTCCTGGACACACAGATGTCATAGAACATGACATCATACTTACTGATCGTAATCCGATCAGAGTAAGACCATACCCAATACCTATTCATTTTCAAGCACAAGTCGAGAAAGAATTGGATGAAATGATTCAGCTGCAAATAATTGAACCATCCACTTCAGCTTATTCTTCGTCGATAGTTATTGTTCGAAAGAAAGACAATAACATACGTCTTTGCGTTGACTATCGCAAATTAAATCAAGTTACGAAGTTCGATGCTAACCTATGCCATTATTAGATGATCTACTTATTAGACTTTCTAAAGCTAAATTCTTTACTAAACTAGACTTGTCGAAAGGTTATTGGCAAGTCCCACTGACGGAACACGCCAAACCTCTCACTGCTTTTTCGACACCTAGGGGTCTGTTTCAATGGAATTTTATGCCTTTCGGGCTTATGAACGCCCCAGCGACTTTCGTGCGCATGATGCGACGAATTCTATCAGATCGTGCAGATGTCATCGCATATTTAGACGACATCTGTCTTTTCAGCGATACTTGGGAAGAACACTATTTGGGTCTAAAGGAATTGCTATCTACTCTACGTGAGCATAGTTTGACTGCAAAACCCTCTAAAGCTTTTGTTGGGTTTAGTGAAATTTCCTTCCTAGGTCATCGAGTTGGTCATGGTCTGTTGAAGACAGAGGACCAAAACATTTCGAAGATATTAAATATCTCGGTTCCGAAGACAAAAAAGAAAGTGCGTGGTCTCTTGGGATTGATACAATTCTATGGAAGATTCATTGAGAATCTGCCCTCCATTATGGCACCACTTTCATCGTTATTGAAAAAAGGTTCTCCTAATATGGTGCGTTGGTCCCAGGAATGCCAATCTTCATTGGATCAGGTTAAGAATTTGTTCTCATCTCATCCTATCTTAAGACTACCAACGATTGATAAGACTTTTGTTCTTCGTAGTGATGCCTCTTCCACTGGGATTGGAGCGGCACTAATGCAAGAATATTCAGGAACTCTGCATCCTGTAATGTATATTTCTAGGAAGCTAAATGCGGCAGAAAGGAATTACTCGGTTTTAGACAGTGAATTGTTGGCTATGGTTTGGTCCATTTTTAAGCTACAAAGGTTCCTTCTGGGCGCGCATTTCTTTATGGAAACCGACCAAAAAGCTCTTACGGCTATGCAAAGTAAGGATTTGAAGAGCTCGAGATCTACTCGTTATGCTATTGCTCTTCAGCCTTTCCATTTCACGGTGCGAGCTATCCGTGGTTCGGATAATGTGATGGCGGACATATTGTCCAGATGCCCACATGTCCAGTTACATCTTGTGTCCTAGTTTTTCCTGATACACTTTCAGACTTTTGTCTGTCCTTAATATCCTAATATGTTGTAATACAAATGTATTTGGATGATGTTTAGATAATTTAACAAATTTCATTTTGTCCATCCATCAATGATATGTTGCTAATATAGCATTGTAATTCATGACATTTGTATATTGCTATAATTATAGTATTTAGTAATGTTTGATATATGATTGGTATTGCCAGCAACTTAGGTTTCTTTAATGGTACCCCCTTAGTTTGTTTGGCTTAAAGGAGATATTTTCTCCTATGTTGGGAGATGATTTGTATCCTCTTCAGACGCTTTGTTTATGCGTCTATTGTACCTGATATTAGGTTCATTTTTTCATGAGCACATAAGTGATACTTGTGCATTCTTGCTCATGAACATATTAAAAAAAAAAAATTTCATTTTTTTTTACAGGGGGGGGGTGGTAGTAATATGTTGCTGTCATTTTTGACGGAGTCATCTGTCAAGTTATTTGCTTATGTTTTTATCATAAGAATAATTGTGTCTTTACCTGCGATGTCAGGTTGATTAGGGGTTGTCTTCCCTTGTTTATTCATTCATTGTGTTTGACCTTTAGGGTCAAAGGTAGACAGTTCGGGCGTATGCCCATGGGCAGATTTTTTTAAGCGGGAGTTGAGTTAGACTTCCGGCAAGCCGGGGAGGGTCCTGGTTTCTGAAGGGACGAGAGTCCATTGTGTTTTTCGGGGAGAATCTTCGAAGTGGCTGCGATGGCAGTTTTTCCCCAGTGAATCTCTGTGCGTTGGAACGACAGCAGAGTTCCTTGTTAAGTTCCGTGGATTCAGTTACAGGTAATACCGACTTTTTCCATTACTATGCTTTCGGTAGCAGAACATGTTAGAAGATTGCCTAGTCTGTGAACTGCAGCTCACCGGTCCTCCATTTCAGAACTTATATGTTGTGCTCAAGGTAGCCATCCAAGACTATTAGTCTTCATACCATCCAGAAATCCAGTGACGAAGATATATTGTGGGAGCCGCAGATTGGCGGCATATTTATGTCTACAATAAGCATTACTGCAGGGTTGATGGTAACCTGCTTATCAGAAGTACACAGCCGACGTCAGAACGAGGCCTGTGTTTTCGGCTATTATACTACAGCCTGATAATGTGCAATTGGCGGGGAATGCCAAGTTGCACCTATGTGTCAAAGTGATTAAGGTATCTGACGCGTTTAGTCAGTAATCCCAGGGCGACGCCACGAACTGTCCTTATTGAAGAACATTGTATTGACCATGCACGAATATTCAAATGTTTACCAGCTTGCTGAATGCCTAATGTATACCTATCGATTTCCGGTCAGCATGACCTTGTTTACAATGACTGTTCCTGTTGATACCATGTGTGTTCTCGTCAATAAATGTTTTGAAACGTGCCGGCAGTGTCCAAGCATCCTTGACTACTGCATGTGAGTGTATGGGTTGCAGGGTCTACATATATACGAGCCTAAACACATTCGCGCCTTCATTCGCACCCACACTCAGTTCATCATCCGCTCGCACTACACACCTAACAACATGTATACTGTCTTGGGCCAGTGATCACCTCAACAAGAGAAAGTACAGTTACACTATTCCAAAAAGTAGTGGTGACATAATACAGCCTTGTTTCACCCCTGTTTCTACTGTAAACCATTCTGTATTCCCTTTATTTGTTCTAACACAACATCTTGCATTGTCATATAGCGCTTTGATTATATTCACATATTTTGTTGGAAAACCATAGATTGTAAGTATCTTCCACAATGATGGGCGGTGTAGACTATCAAAGGCTTTTTGAAAGTCGACGAAGGTGATAATAAGTGGCGATTGAGATATAAATGAGATAAGGTTTAGTTAAAGTCCACAGACACACTATACAGACAATTATATATATAATTAACTAAAAAACTAAGCCATACTTAAATTTACAGGCTGCCTCAAGACCGTTCAATCGAATGCCAAATTTGTATACAGCATCTGCTACACCAGCTCAGTAAAATTAAATACACTACTCTTTATTTAAATAAACAAACAACACACAGAGGTAGTTATCAGGCACTCAGTGAGAAATAAAGAAGTAGAAGACCAGACAACAGAAAAACAACAGAAGTGATAGGCTTACCAGGATCGAACCAGGACCTTCCGAACGGCACCCAACCGCCTAGCTATGGTAGCGAATCGCCACTTATCCACTCTGCCAGCTCCGCATTACAAAAATAATGCTTCACTGACAGAGGTCTAGCACGAACACTTCGTGACCCGGATATGTACCATAGGACGACCTAGACTAATTATAGACGCAATCACTTCTGCAGTTCCAATGGGCGTGTAACGGGATCCTTTACCTTTTATTTTATCCCTCTCTCAGAGTCAGTGGGTGTATTACTTTTATCAATGTTACCCAACATATACTGTCGGACACACAAAAAATTGCTGTAAGTCTGGCGCTATGGAAAATTGTCACTGAGAAAGCGTCGTCAGATTCGTATTGTCAGAGTATACGTGTGTATATATATATAAATTTACAGTGTCAGAATGAGAGACAATTAAGACGCAGATAAAGATGTACTTTTTTTTTACAATGACATAGCTTGAAAGAATCAAATCCGACCAGGCGTGGCGGGTGATGGTGAGAGAAGGTATGTTTCAAGGTTTTATTGGTGGCGCATTCGCCGGATGTAAAACGCATGTAAAAGTTCAACAGGGGATATATTTCCGATCTCGAACATTACATAAAAAGATTTATGTTAATATATAAAAGTATGTTCTAAAGCCAACGTTTGTTTTAAAAATTATACTTGTTTTAGATAATAGCCAGATTACAATTTAAAATTATTAAAATGTAAATAGTTTAAGTAAAGCATAAAAAAAGTACGAGCTTTGCATTGTAAATTAATATTACCTACTGGAAAATAAAGGTTTGCAATAAATATTTGCCCTAAATATACATTCCTTGTTTCTGGGGAGGTTCACTCCCGTTCTCACAAAAATACCGCAATGATTTCCCCTGCACAAAGAAACGTGCTCACACATTCAGTACATAAACAACACTTAAAGTTCTTTCCATTCCAGATACGGTAGCAGCTGTGCGAGGTGTTAGAGACTTCATTATACTTCGTCCAGCTTATGACTGGGTGACCAGGTCTATTCATTCCTCTGTACCTTTGCCTTCGTAAATTTGCGTTGCAATCATGTCCGACAAACCAGGTAGATTAACAAACACATACAACATGTTTGAATAATATATCCCCTCCCACCCCCCTTCCCCCCCCCTTTTTTCCCCTTTTCCCCTAGAATAAAAGATGCGTAGGACTGAGTGATAAACACTGAGACACCACTATAGTGGTATTTGGTATAGTAAATAAACTAACTCCGAAAATAAACTTTGCGTACCAAAAATTTTCGGATATAAGACTGGCGTGTTAAAGACTGTACCTCTACTTCCATCACACAGACAGAGAGGAGAAGCCAGCGAGATAGGATTCAAGAGAGATTTTGTCTATTCTATAACCTAGTGTTAATCTTTGACCTTTTGGGTTAATATTTTCTTTTGAGATCTTTGTTTTCTGAACAAGGGGGGAGGGCACTTATTGGGCAATTTTCCTATGTCTGTAAACATGATTATATTGATTTTTATATGTTTTGATGTTGTAAAGTTTAAGTGATAATAAACTAAACAAGAACTTAACTTGTGTGTTGGTCAGACCCATATCCAGGTACCATAGTTTTTCACGTTTATGTGTCTTGTTGTCACATAATTGTGTGTGTGAGTAGTAAACTTATAATTACATTTATAGGGAGGTTTGACAGATCGTCTTATACTAAAGAAAGTCGTATAGATAGGCTGGACTAGAGAAACCACTAATTCCAGAGACAGATCTTCACCTTAATCTATTCACTCGTGGAATCTATTCTAACACCTTTCTTTCTCATATACCCCTGTCGCGAGAGGTTAGAGATGTTATTAAGAATAAGCTATCCTGGACATAAAGATGTATCAGATGATACCAGGATAGTGCCAGATAAGAGCCTTTTCTTATGAGTAATACCCCCTTCTCTGAAGAGAGTAAGGGTGTATAGACAACCAAGGTAGGGTCAAGCTATGTAAGTTACCAGAGTTAATGGTAAAGTAATACTCTGATTCCCTAACTGCTACCTCTCATGATCCTTCTTGGTTAATATTTTATTTAATGTTATTGACTATGCTATTGGTATGTATTTAGATATACATATATAGTATTTTTATATTCACCAACACCCAATAAAATTCAACTTAAAGAACTTAAGAACGGTCTTCTGGTGAATATTTACAATTTTAATAAAAACAAATACTTTTTCTGTTTGAAAATGTTGAACTCAAATATTTTACAGTAGGAAATACATAATACTATTTAAATAAATGTTTTTCTTTCTTGGTTCACAATGTCTATCATCTCGTAGACAACTTTTCTGGCTTGATTATTCAATGGTAGAATTGTTTATTATTTTACTATACAGTTTTTCAACACTATCTTGCTTTAGTCATCCTTAACTGGAGAATAAGTGTTATTAATTGAGCTGGATAAGCTTGACAGTTGCAGTAAGCAACTTATCTGCATCATGGCAGCTGTCTCCCTTTTGAGCTGGAAACACAATTTTTGCTGAACTTGTTCCAGTAAATGTTCACGTGATGTCGGACCTGTTATCACCAACTGGCACTGCATACGTTGAAAATCATGGGAATAGTGGCCTCTTCAGCTATTGACAGCTTGTATTTACAGAATTAAACCTGCAATGAATTGAAACGCACTCCCTGTATTTTCTTTTCATACCCCTCCATAACACTGACGGGGACGATAGACACGACAGTTTTAGAAAAGCGTGCTAGCAGATGCACCAGGATAGTGTAGTCAACAACAATCATTTTTTTTTATACACAGTGATCCAATTTCTATTCTACCTTTCAAATTATAAATATTTTCCCATGATTTGCCTCCCTACAATAATTTGGATGTGAGCAAAACTATTTAACAAGATGTCAAACGATACTGTGAATCAATCCCTTTCATCCTTCTATATGTCCCTGTCAGGTGTCTCATTCTATTCAAGAAATACTTCTTTAAATACAGTTCCCAACTTACAGACACAATTAGCCATCTTTCTCAATATTTTTAAATATTTCCGATGGCGGCTTTGCCTCTAGAAGTACACATGAGCCTGTAAGTTTCATCACACGACACAGTCCATTCCTACACATCTTATACACATCGTATCGCACAGTGGATTAATTAATATATTTACACACAATTATGTACATTTATTTATGAATAAATTTGGTCTTACCCCCAGGCATACATACACATATTGGTGCTCAATGGTTTGAATGAGGTCTGCTACAGTTGCAGAAAGGCAAACGCTGGCATTAATCTATGCACTGCTTTCCCCCGCGTTCTGTGTTTTTCAAATCTTGACTGACCGAAGTTTGTTAGGCGATTCTATTTATAGTCTCGCGTCGTGCGTATGAGACGGGGTTTCCCAAGAATGTAATTAAAATCAGAAAATGTATGAATATTTTGCCTATCATTTAATGTAGGACAAATGCTTTCTTTAATATCTCCGTTATTCCTGATGCGATTTTGGTAAAATAAAGTTTCGCTTAAACTTAGACTTAGGCTTAACCTAGATATATATTAATTTCTTTGATTACTACTTGCATTTTCTGTTATGCATAGTTTAAACAGCTAAACCTAGATGAACCTGAAACCTGCAACTACATTTAACCTAATATTTCTCCCGTCCTATAATAGTCTTAGTAAAAGAAGTACTACTTACGGATAGAGTGGTATACCTAATATTAGCTTGATACCTTCTGCCAAGTGATACTTCTTTTATACTACCGTAGTTAAATTCAGAAGTTAATAATGTAACACAAAATAGGGTCTGGCTATTTTGATGCTTCCTGCAGTTGTAAACAAGCGTGATCATTGGTCGGGATATCATATATTGTTATAATGTATGGCGCGCCGTTAAGCCCAGAGTTTTAAGAATTCGGGATGTGAACCAGAAGTCATTTCTCGACAACCCCCCACCTTCTGCTCTACTGAGACGGGACCAAATATATCTCTCTACCTATTTAAAAATGTACGACAGATAAGATTAGGAGTGCGACAGGGATGCCTCTTGTCTCCATTTTTTTTCTTACTAGCAATAGACTGGGTTATGAGATCATCGACAACACACAACAGAAATGGAATCCAGTGGACTCTGAATAAGCAGTTGGATGATCTGGATTTTGCTGATGACTTGGCTCTTCTGTCTCATAACCGTAATCAGATGCAGGACAAATTGAAAACACTCGATGAGAGGTCACAGCAGTTGGGTCTGAAAATACACAGGGAAAAGACAAAAATAATGAGAATAAATGCAGGTAATGATAACAGGGTTGAACTTGAAGAAACACCAATACAAGATGTAGAATCATACACATATCATGGCCGCAATATAGAACGAACGAACGAACGAAATCTTTATTTCATCAGGGTAAAGAAATAAGCATAATTGCCTTTTTACATTTCTACCCTGCAATACAATTTTCAGCGTTTTACAAATTAAAATTAAAATATTAACAACTTCAGACCGGATTAATTAATAGTATCATCACAATCAGAAACTGAGCATACACAAGTACATTTACTCATAGTCATTCACGCACATAGAGGGATAGAGAGAGAGAGAGAGAGAGAGAGAGAGACAGAGCGAGAGAGAGAGAGAGAGAGAGAGAGAGAGAGAGAGAGAGAGAGAGAGAGAGAGAGAGAGAGAGAGAGAGAGAGAGAGAGAGGTCAAGCAATAAAGCTACTTAATATAAAAAAATTCAATTTAAAAAGAACATATTGCAAGGACAGTTAAATGCTCGTAGAAACGTTGAAATAACTGAAACAGAATTGTCGTTAAATGTGTGTACAAGATTTCATGACATGTCTTTTGAATGAGACGTAATTATCAGTTTTGACAGACTTGGGTAGGAAATTCCATGCTCAAGCACCTGCATAACTAAAACAACTTCGGAAGATCAGTTCGAGGTTTTGCAAGGTGCAAATATAGGTCGCCACCAGTGGCGTAATCTCTATGTGTGCTGTGCGTGCTGCGCACACCTATGCGCGAAGGAAAATAAAAATTTAATTTATTATTCTATAAAATATTTCTCTTCTAATGTTCTGCTTTCGGACCGCATGCATCAGGATAACGGATTTTCCCGCATAGAATCTACGAGTATATCTAGTTTCAGTTTCACAGACGCGTTTTATAGTGCAGTTTTTATTGGTTGTAGAAATCGCCAGAAGTTTCTCGGGTAATTCCGTCACAATGCGTGCTGGACCTTTCGGATTCACGTCTAAAGAATGGTTTGTGTGAATCGGGTCATGGCCAGATACGTCAATACAATGCAAACATGCGTGCGGTGGTCTTGCAGCTCTCGAGTTGTAAAAATCGGCTGTGTCCGTCCAGTGTATTTTGTGATTAATTTTTGTTAGTTGCCGGGAATTCAGATTATTACAGTGACAGTGAGTTTCAAGTTGTAAGTTAATTAATATTTCAGAGATAATTGACATATACCCCTAATAACTATCGTTGCGTAATTGAATATAGTTGGTTTTTAAATTAAGAGGGGAAGAAGTTAAATAGAAGGCGTACATATTCATTTTAAGTAGCAGCACGCCTAGCTCGCATTACCAGGATACGCCACTGGTCGCCACGTATAAAATATGAGCAGTTTTTATAGCGAAAGACCATTTGCAAGTATGTAGGCGTTCTGCCGTGTAAAATGTGATGCACAAACAGGAGATCTTGGAAGAAGAAGCATTTTTTAAGAGGAAGAACATTCAGCTGTGAAAATAGCTGAGCACTGGGAATGTTATCATTCAGGCAAACAAGTCGTAGCGCCCTTTTATGTAGGGATTCTAGCCGTTTCAAAAACGACAAGCCACAGCGACTCCAGATATTTGAGCAATAAGAAAGGTGACTTTGAAAATGTGCATAATAGAATATAAGTCTATATATTGAGGACGATGGCGATGGACAGGACAACAGGACACACACTGAGAAACCTGTTGATAGCATTACAAGGCAGTCCTTTTTCTGGAACCGCCAGGACAAGAGAGGCAGAGGTAGACCAAGAAAAAATGGAGAAGAGAGCTGGAAACAGAGGTGAAAATGATGAGGAGAACGTGGAAAGAACTTGAGATGATGGCACGTGACAGGAGGATTTGGCATGTGTTTGTTGAAGGCCTATGCTCTTTGAGAGTGGAGGGTTATTAATGAATAGAATAGATATCCCGTGTTTCTTTAATTCATGTTAAATATATATACATTCGTTTTTTCTTGAAGGTAAATATTTCCGGTACCGGGATGCTCTGAATTTTATTAAGTGAGCCACTATACATCACCACTAAGTGTTAGCCAGTCAGGAAGAGTGAGCCGGTGTAAAGTTAATTTTTACCAAGTTTTTTTCTTACACTTCTTTGTGAGTAGAATAGTGCTCTTTGATACATATTGAGTATACGCTAAATTTGGGTAACTCAGTCAGCGTGGTAACTTAACTGCGGGGGCACTTTTTACTACAGTGTTGAGACCAGGTGTATGTGTGTTCAAATATATTCGCTGTGGGTCGCATTCAGTTTTGCGCGAGCAGACACGCTGGCCAAGCGAACACGTGGCTGGATTTACCTGTGTGAACTGTTAGGCTAACTAAATCAATGAAAGCAAGTGAGAGAAGGGCTTGTTTTGATTTGGGGAGAGAGAAAGAGAGAGAGAGAGATAAAGAGAGAGAGAGAGAGAGAGAGAGAGAGAGAGAGAGAGAGAGAGAGAGAGAGAGAATGAGAGTTGGAAGTTGTTTTGTAAGCAACACGAGGATGGCTGTTACAGAGGTTAACGAGATTTTTGAATTGCTGCATATTTTTGGAGCCTTGGTCAGCATTTGTTTTGTGGTTCCTGATGTGATTTGCTACTGATAGGAGATTACAATTTCAAATAATAAATATCACCAGGCAGTCTACGTCATACTGCCAGGTTTCAGTTATAAGGCCGCTTTGCGGATTACTTAACCAACGTCGATTGGTGAATGTGTTTATCGCTCCAGCACATACGGGCTGTCGCCTTTGCCATGCAGTCATTTTTGGCAACACTCTCCGATCCATTAACAGCTAGTTAACTCGGAGTATACTAGCCGGCCGACAGAACGGATTCTTTGATGGTCAGTACTTGTGAAGCACACATTACCCGTGCTATTTGGTGTATACCATCATACATCGATTTCTTTTACCTACTCGTAAGCAGTAGCCTTGCGTCCTGGATTATATACCTACAGCACATATTGCCGCCAAGTGCAGTTAACCATCGTCTTAACACATACGGGCTGTCGCTTTTGCAATACAGTCAGTTTCGGCAACATTGTCCGACCCATTGATATTGGTTACCTATGAGTTTACGGACATAATGACCGAGAGGAGTAGTCAGTTGCCAGCACTCGTCGCCCGTTTTATTGTTCAAGTCTTCATTATCCAGTATAAGAGGTGCCCCAGCGCACCTAATGGATACCCGCTCACCAGCAAAAGTCCACGTCGTTTGGACAGATTGGAATCAGTAGGTGAATGTATTTCTGCACTCGTTTTAATTTCCTTCACCTGCTAGTGTGGCGACTAGCTGTAAGAAATTGTTAATGCATAGGATTTATTATAACACTGTTACAGAGAGAGCTTATTTCCATAGCCTAGAATTTCCAATCTAGGTGGAACAGTGTAGTGTTTTTTATTCTAGCAGATAATTTAACTTACTTACCAGGATTGTTACCATAAGAAATGTCCGTTTCCTGGTGAAACTAGGGGCTTAACCAGTTTAGTTAGATTTTCTTGAGAGTGAGAAAGTGTACTGGTATAGGTGGTTTGGAGTTAGACGTTGTGTCTGATAGATTAAGTGATATCTTGTGTTATTTTTCTGTGCTTGTGATATTGATACATTCCCCAGCCGTTCAGAGCTAGTGAAGGCATTGGTAAGGTTTGCTGTTTGGTTCAATGTGTGCTTTCTTTAATAAATAAATGTACTAAGCGATCATAATTCACTATATTATCACTGACAATAATGGTTGCTCGTGTAGTCTTTATTGTAGTAGATTATTCTATTTAGCATTGAAGGACGGGCTAGGGTATGACATCCTAAACAGAGTCCGAGTATGGCTGGGAAATAGACCTAAGATATTTAATTATATCTCTCTTCTCTCCAGAAGGTTTACCTCTTTCAATATTTCTATTAGTGACTTTAACTTTCTCTATTTTCACGTTTTTCATCCAATTCTGTCTAAACTCAGACATTCTCTATTTTCGTACTCGAGAGAACAATTATACGTATCGGAAGGATTTTTATGACCTAAAATTTGCTAGAAAATGATCAATAAAAAATGGTTTTATGACCGAAACAAATAAACGGAAAAATGTCGTTTAACATAAAAGAATGACCTAAAAGAAAAACTGTCTATTTTAGTTTCCGAGCTAAACTAAAATTATTTTGTATTATTAAAAGAAGAAAATAAACTACTTAATACAAAACCAAAATGAACCTAAAAATATAATCAAATGTTTATTTCCTGTTATTATGTCAAATTGTTACCTTCATGTTACTGTGTCAAATTGTTACCTTCATGTTACTGTGTCAAACTGACACCTTCATGTTACTGTGTCAAACTGACACCTTCATGTTACTGTGTCAAACTGAAACCTTCATGTTACTGTGTCAAACTGAAACCTTCATGTTACTGTGTCAAACTGAAACCTTCATGTTACTGTGTCAAACTGAAACCTTCATGTTACAAACAAAAAACCAGTAAAACAAAAGAATGAAAAAATATAGAAAAATACTTCATTTGTTTAGTTTCTGTGCACAAATTTTAAGAAACAAAATGAAGTCTAAGACACATTTACGCACATTTACACCTTAACAATGCAATTTAAATGGTGCAGTGTTAGTGACAAACTGAAAATTTTATTTTTATTTACAAAATAATTCCTTATTTAAAAAAAAAACACATACACAAAAGACATAACATTATAACTGATTATTTTTACTATTTCTATGGCAAACTGAAGGTTTATATTTGATGAGTTCAGAATTACTGTAGCGAAAGGTTTTTATGAGTATAGGGGTCAGTAGTAGTTACTGAAAGAACAGAAAAGAATTCTGTCTGAAAGAGTATAGTCACAGTGTCAGAAAAGAGCACTGGTATCACAGGATAGTCACGGCTGTGAAGGTCTCAACTTCAGATAGTAATCAGATTAAAGTTACAGCCTAAGATGGCACCTTTGCTATGTAACTAACCTATGATAATCAACAATTCAGTAAAAACTCAACTGCAACAATATAAAATTGATAAGTCAGAGGATTACAATTACTGAATCATTTATTACGTAGATCTGTCTTTGGTTTTCGTCTTGTGCAATTATGAATGATGAAAAATGATGAAATTGGATGAAATAAAAGATTAATTTCACACATATTCAAAAGAGAAGTTGTAATTATTAATTAGACAAAAAGTTTTTCAAAAAAAAAACAGAATGTTCCTTCAAATTTACTTCAAAACTAAATGGCACTTGTCTTGAATCTTGACTTAGAACAGTTTATCATCATAACACTTATACTTTTGATCTTTACTTTTGACCGCGCACAATGGTTGGTGAATATTCATATATTTTACTCAGCTTCAGTGTTCTGGTGCAGCTCTTCTGGTCCACACAAGTAATACTCACAGCAGTTGGTTATTGACTCTGCACTAGGCTAACCAACACCTGATGGAGCCTACCACATGAACAGAATCACACCGAGGTGATCCTTATTGTTGAAATGAGTCACGAGTGGATTTCAGTTGGAGATCCTGCTGTTCCAAACCAGAACAGTAACCTGGAACAAAGTGTGACATGTGGCTAACCCTTGGACGTAATAGCCCAAAAATCTACATGTCAGTGAGTGAAGGTGTTCAGAGTAATGCACGTGTTTGTTTGACACATGGACCTGTATAACAAAGACATTACATGTGTCTAAATATAACATTTTCGTAAATAAATATAAATAAACTGTTAGTGAAAATCACGATGCTGCAGTCGCCTTCTACAGTTATAGTACTTGCAGTCATCTATAAAAATATTCTTATGGATTATAAGCTTTTGAACATTCATGAGTGTCCATTCCGGCTTAACCCTGGTAAGTATCGTGTTCGTTTTGTCATCCACAAATTAAATCCCACTTTAGTCCTCACAACTCGATTCTTCTTCTTCTTCTTCTTCTTTGATCCACTGTCACTGAGCGTCGGCTCTTGGTGACCTTGATGCCATTATATGGTACTGCGCAGTTCGTATAAGCTGTTCTGAGCTGCCATACAGTGTATTGTCTATGGATGGGTTGTGTGGTAGCAGTTGTTGTCTCAGTCCCTGAAGTGCAGGGCACTGTAGTAGGTGGTGTTCTACTGTCTCTAACGGGTTAAGGCAGTGTCTACATTTTGCTATATTTTGTGAACTTAGTCTGTTTCTGTGGCCATTTAGTGTAGAGTGGCCTGTTCTCAATCTGAAGATTTTGGTTTGGTACCTTCGTTCGATATCGTTCATAGCATCTTTCTTATTTGGGGCTGTTTGGTGAATGAAGAGTCTTCTTCCTGTTTTAGCCTGTGCCCACGTGTTCAGCCAAACTTCTTTACAGTTGTTTTTGACTATTTGTTTAACTGTTAAAATACTCAGTGGGTGATCAATCTGTGGCATTTTTGCTCCCTTCTTTGCCAGTCTATCAGCAACTTCATTTAATGTGATGTTTATGTGGCCAGGTATCCATTGCATGTATATTTCTGTTCCGTACAAGTTCATAATTTTGTGGCATGTTTCTTGAACCTTCTGGATAGTACTGATTGAGTTGGTTTTCCAGTTTCCTATTGCCAAGAGGGCAGCCTGCGAGTCTGAGAACACCACAACATCATTTGGTTCCATTTCGTCTGATTCAAAGAGTTCAAAAATTCTAGTTAGGGTTTTCTGGATGGCGACTACTTCGGCTTCGTAGTTTGTGCACCAGATACCACAGGGACCTGCAATTTTGACGGGTTCTTCAGTACTGGGTGGGATGATTATGGCCCCGTATCCAGCATTTATTACTGCTTTGAAAGCTGACCCGTCTGTATAGGCATGGATAATGTCTTCATCGTACTGACAGATGGTTTCCATAGCAAGTGTTTTCAGCAGCGTAGGTATGAGGCTTTTATTTGCGGGTTGTAGAAGGTTTGTACGTATTATTGGTCTTTTTAGTTCTACGTGGGGTGGTAGGTCAGGCACAATTTGAGTAGGTAGTCTAGTCTCTGGTATGCAGTGTTTCCCTGAAAGCTCTTGGTACCTTCTAGTGAAAGATGTCTTTTTAATTCGGTACCTGGAGTTGAGGTCACCGATAATGTTTTTGCAGGGGTCATCTTTGTCAGCTCGCAAGAATCTTTCTGCCGTGATAATGACTGATTTCTCTCTCCTTAGTTCTAGGGGTTCCACATTGGCGGAAATCTCACATGCGCTGGTCGGAGTAGTTCGCAAGCCTCCACAGATGAATCGGAGTGCCTGGTTTTGTATGCGATCTAGTTTCAGTCTGAGCGTTGGGCTAGCAGTGGCTTGCAGGGGTAGAGAGTAATCCATAACTGAGCGAACGTATCCCAAGTACAGTTGTCGTAGGGTGCTCTGATTGGATCCCCAATCAGTGCTTGCCAAACGCTTTATGAGGTTTAGCCTTCTAGAGGCCTTAGCAGTTAGGGACTCAACATGTGTTTTGTATGTGAG
Organism: Oreohelix idahoensis; assembly: GCA_024509875.1. Classification (NCBI taxonomy): domain Eukaryota; kingdom Metazoa; phylum Mollusca; class Gastropoda; order Stylommatophora; family Oreohelicidae; genus Oreohelix; species Oreohelix idahoensis. The sequence goes on from JAMPIV010018125.1 coordinate 133,773, forward strand.
TCTGGTATCTAGCTGTATCCCTAGATAAGTCGGATTGTTCTCTTTAGCTAGCTTTGCATCATCAAGTTTTAAATCCAGTACTTTCTTTACTGTTTTGTTGCTGAGTGTGAATATAGTGTAGACTGTCTTACTCGTGTTGATCACCATTTTCCAGAAGCTGCAGTAGGTTGTTAGAGCAGCCAGTGCACGGTTTAGTTTTCTTTGCAGTTGCAAGTGGGACTTCCCTTCTGCCCAAAAGACCAGGTCATCAGCAAACAAGGCGCTGGGTAATTCAAGGTAGTCTGCCAGATCGTTTATGTATATGAGGAAGATTGTGCAGCTTAGGGCTGAGCCTTGTGGAAGGCCTTCTTGGATGGTTCTTTTCCCTGATGTTGCTCCGTTGACCGTTGTGGAGATGGTTCTATTTGTGAGGAAATCTTTTATCCAACGAAACATTCTTCCTTCTATGCCCATCTTCTGCATCTTGAAAAATAGACCGTCTCTCCATACTCTGTCATATGCCTGCTTGAGGTCTACGAAAACTGCGGCCACATGATTTTTATCCTGGAAAGCATCGGCAATATGTTGTACCAATCGGATTACCTGGTCAACAGTCTGTCTTCCTCTTCTAAATCCTGCTTGGTTAGGATGGAGGGCTTTTCCTTTCTCTAACCACCAGTAGAGGCGTGCATTTATCATACGTTCTGCCATTTTCCCAACGCACGAAGTCAGGGAAATGGGCCGGTAGCTACTGTCTTCGCTTGGTGGTTTATCTTTTTTGAGTATTGGGATAATGTTATCCGTTTTCCATCCTGTAGGTACAGTACTGCTTCTCCACGTCTTGTTTATGAATTCCAGGATCGTCAGCAAGCCTTTTCCCCCAAGTTTGACTATCATGTCGTTGGTAACCTGGTCTGGCCCTGGTGCTTTTTTGGGTTTGGTCTTTAGGAGACTGGATTGCAATTCAGCTAGCGTAAATTCCTGATCAAAGATGCTGTCCACAGCCTTGTGTGCTTTTAGCATGCGTTTTGTAAGTGTCTTGATGGCTTTATCTAGATTGGCTCTTTTGTATGTTTTATTGACTTCAGCAAAGAATCGATTTAGGACTCATGCTTTCCCTCTGTTGGAGGTAGCTGTGTTACTGTTTGGAAGTTTTATAGGGATTGGGTTTCTCTTCTGGGATGTCCCTGCCATGCTGTCAATGAGTTTCCATGCTTTCTTCCCTTCTTTATTTAGGTCTAGGTTTTCGCATTTTTCTTTCCAGGTTTCCATTTTGGCTTTTCTGCTCGCTAGCTTAACCTGTGCAGTGAGTCTGTTGTATGTGGTTTTGTTTTCACGGCTAGGATTTTTCTGAGCGATTTTCCGTGCCTTGCATCTTAGTTGTACTAGGTGTTCTAATTCCTCATTCCAGAAGATGCTGTATTTGACACGACTGCCTTTGGGGATTGCCTGTTTGGCTGCCTGCAGTATGGCTGTAGAGATCTGATCGTTCAAGGTATTAATGTCTTGGTTCATGTGTATTTCAGTGAGGAGCTGGTCTGATATGAGTTTGTAGTGTTCCCAGTTTGCTCGAGCATAGTTCCATTTCGGCTGTCTTTTGGTTTCCGTTTTTGTTTTACCCTGCGAGATGGTGGTGAGGATGGGTAGATGGTCACTTCCTATGTCCTCCAATACCCTCCATTTATACCGGTTGGTGAGGTCTGCAGACACAAGTGTTAGGTCTGGTCGGCTACTGGTTCCGCTGGCTTTATGGTAGAGGGTTGGTGGGGATCTTTCGTTTTGGAGGACTATAAGGTTGGAAGTGTTACATAGCTCTTCTACTGCCTGGCCTGAGGTGTTGGTGTCCTGGTATCCCCAGAGTGGGGAGTGGGCGTTGAAATCCCCTGCTATGATTGTTCTCTTGTATTCGATATCATCAAAGTAGATTCCATTAGTTTCTCTGGGGGGTCTGTAGACATTAAAGATTTGGAAATGTCTGTCACTTCCCCAGACTGTCACTCGTTGTATGTCAGTTTCATCATCGGTTCGAAGACTTTCGACCTCTGCCTGTACATCATTCCTTACCAAGGTTAGGATTCCTCGACAATTATTATGGCAATTACATTTGTACATTGTGTAGCCTGGGAAGTTGATGGATTTGTCCTTAAGAATGGTTTCTTGAATCAGTGCAATGTGAACTTTCTGGTCCTTCAGTAGTTTCTTTAATTCTAACGATTTAGTTCTTATTCCATCTATATTTAACTGTAGAATGTTAATATACTCCTCGGTAGCACACTTTTCGCCAGGAGCAGCGAGGGGCGACCTGCTTGGCGCGGACCTTTTGCGAGGCGACGTCCGAGCTCGTATATCTTAGGTTGTATTAGTGTCATGGCATCATGAGTAGTGGGGGGTTGTGATGACTTTCTTTCATCCCGGTAGTTATCCTCTTTTTTCATGCGGGGTGTGCAAGGCATGGTGGGCACTGTACCATCATCGGTGGGGAAGTATTATTTTTCCCTGCTGTCCTGTTCGCCTGATGTCTGTCCTACCCCCTGGGGGTAGACAGCCCCAATACCATGTTGCACCACCTCAGTGGGGTTCACCGTTGTGCAGTCCCCGCCACCAAATGACCGCTGTTTTCTGGAAACATCCATAATTTGTCAGCTATTTAGTCAGCACTAGCGCTTCTAGTTGGTCAAAAGGATCGTCACGTCGTGCACCCTGGTGCCTTCACTATGAGATGCTGTGGATGGTTTGTAGCTGTGTCACTCTAAGTTGGAGGACAGTCACAGGTAAAAGCAGGGCTTTGCAGGGGCGCTCAACATAGTTTGGTCAGTCGGTCGAGACTGTTACCGGGGGATGGCCGCCACTATCTTTGTGGCTTCTGGGAGCCATATGTCAAGCTTGGAAGGTCAAGGTGGACCGGTGAGTTTGAGCCACTGGTTCAGTTCTCCAGTGCGACCGCTCTTGCCCAAAGGTGCTACCACTCTTGGCCTCCCCCAATCCCCCCACAACTCGATTAAACTTATCTAACCTGAAATGAAATTGAATTGAATTTATTTACAATATATATAATTATAAACCTAACAAATAGCCTCTAAAATGTGGTGATGATTTGAATTGCCCAGCACGCAGATGGAGAAATATGTTTTCCTGGCACGCTGCTATCTCAACATCTAGCAGTCTGTCCATCTTCTGATTTTATTTTGCGATCTGTACGATTTTGAAAGAACCAACGCTTGCTTTTATAGGCTGAGCGTGGACGAATGAGAGGGCACAGTGCCAACTACAGGTTTAATTTTCTTTTCTCTCGCTGATATGGGTAATTTGTGCTCAGCATGGTTCTTAAAACGTGCTCGTCCTGTTCAACCAGATTATGGATCACTGTCATTCATGTCTCCTTTTTATGTGTACGATCGTTAGCTTCTTGTATATATATATGGTTGTCCTTAATAGGTTTTGTCTTCGAATTATTGTTAATATCTGTATTCGATCGAGAAAGATTCCAGTCGATCTGGTCCAATTACGCTCGAATATCTCATGAACGAAATAACATAGCCACCTGTTCTTTGACATTCATATAGTTAGCCTTCTTCTTCGACAAACGAGACTAATTGGGCTATTGGTTATATTAGGGAACATTTGTTTTCAGGGGTTTAAGGACAATTATTAAATAATAATAAAGAAAGCAGAAAAGTAGAGAAAATTGTGGAAGAAAAACACAGTAATTTTTAACACTAAAAAATGCCTACTTTTATTGAATAATACCTAAATATACAAAGTAATGACTCAAAAATACCAAATAGTGCCTTAAAATTGCAAAAAGTGCCCTAACATTCCAACAATGGCAAACAATGCAAAATAATGCTCTTAAATCAGCTTAGTTTTTTTATGAAACACATTTATGTTCAACTGAGCAAATGTTTCGTTTATGCAGGGCTCCCTCGTACACATCGTACACAAATGCTCCAGCCTTAACCCGTGTTGCTATAGCTATCCAGGGTATCAGGAAGGATGTGCGTATTTTCAAGGTGGTTCATTACTTGTGTAGAATCTATCTTTTCAAGTAATTTACCATATACATGCTGCAGTGTGATACTTCGATAGCTGATGAGCAGTAAGAGATTTTTATCAGGTTTAGGAAGTAGCCGTAGGTAATTGTGTAGCAAATCTTCCGGTACCTCAACGTTCTCTATGCTGATATGGAAATCCCTCACCACATTCATTATTCCTGTGTCGTCCAGCTGTTTTATGTGTTGATAATGTAGACCAGCGGTTTTGAACCTTTTTGAGTCCATGGCTCCCCTGACCAACTACATTCTTTCTGCGGCTCCCCTGTGGGATAACTGGTTAAAAACTCTAGGGATGTTTCGACATTTAGCCTAACTCTTTTTTAGCAGGAGAGCTTTGGAAATGCTTTTAAACAATGTCATTTTACAATATATGACAAAATTGCACGTACAAGAAAAAATATACACAAAGTGCACTTTGAACACCCTTACTATGAAAAAGAAAACAGCACAGATAACGTAGTTTCTTTCTAACATTTTTTTAATATTTTTGTCTGAAAATCATTCACTGATATACTGCACTCATGATTCAATCTCCATAACAAAAAAACTTGTACAGTAAAACTATAAAAAAATTATGATGAATAAAGTACCAGTCACCTCAGTGTGAAACTTGAGCTTACTTGTTGTTACACAGCTTGTCAAATCTTGGCACCAATTGAGATACAACTACCCTCATTTCCTTCTCCACATCAAATCTTCATCTGAACTTGGTTTTTATGACAGCCACTGCTGAAAACCCAGCCTCGCAGAAATAGGAGGTTGCAAAAGGAATTAATATCTTCAGTGCTCTCTTTGAGATAAGTGTCGGTGAATTATAGGAACAATATCAGCACTAAAATATATACTGAAGCACATTAAAAACGCACCACCTGTATAATCCAGGAACAGAGTGTGAAATTTAAATATAAGTGTTTACAAGTTTACATATTTGGAATCTTTATTCATTTTCCTATGAATCCATGCTGGTCATTAATTTGTACATTTGATTGTTATGAAATTCATTGCATTCTGTGCAGGCAAGGGAGAAAACCAAAAATGCAACCAATAAACAAATTCATTCACACTATCCTCAGTATCTGGTATGTCCACCGTGTGCTTGCAAACAAGATTGGCAGCGGCTCCGCATGGAACGCACAAGTCTCTGAAGGAAATTCCGGGGAATCAAGTCCCATTCACGTGTAAGAGCAGCTTCGAGCTGTTGCAGATTAGCTGGAGAACCTTGCCTGTAGACTCTGCATCCAAGCTCGTCCCACAGATGTTCTATAGGGGACATGTCTGGTGATAGGGCAGGCCAATCAATCGTCACAATGTTCTGCTGATGTAGATATTGCTGCGTAATGCATGTGGTGTGCGCACGTGCGTTATCCTGCTGGAGAAGCTGCAAGTCTGGATAATTTATGAAAGCAGGAACAACCAATGCATCCAGAACCTCATCTCGATCTGTCACAGCATTAACATTTCCACGGAAGATGTGAAGAGGCAAGCGATGGTGAAAACTGAATCCTCCCCAAATGTGAATACTGCCACCTACAAATCGGTTGTGCTGACGAACACAGCAATCTGCAAAGCGCTCTCTACACCGTCGCCAAATCCGCATAAGTCCATCAGCAAAGGATATGTTGAATCTGCTCTCGTCTGTGAATAGGACAGCATTCCACTGCAGTCTAGTCCATCTGACATGTTGCTCTGCCCATTGCAGGCGCTGCTGACGAAGTCTGTGAGTCAAGTTTCACACAACATAAGGTCGTCTTGCAGTAAGACCTGTATCTCTGAGTCGTCGTATGACTGTCATTCGAGAGACTTGCCCACGTCTACCCACTATTGCTCTTGCTGTTTGACTTGCCGGGAGAGAACGATTGCTTAGGTGACTCAGCACAATATGACGATCTTGCACAGGGCCACTCCGAAGTCTATCCCGGGCACTGCCAGTGGATCCGTAAAGTTCATTGAGACGTACAATAGTGCTGTGGTGGCAATTTATCCTTCTGGCTATGGCCCGGGAGCTCATTCCGGTCTCCAACATACCAAAGGCTCGTTGGCGGTCGTTTTCAGATAGTCGTGGCATTTCAAGCACATGTACTGGGTGTTTTGTCTCAACGGCCTTTTCATACCGAGTATACTTCCACAACGCGTACACATTTTCAGGGTCATAGCTGTTCGGAATCGTATTGCACGTATAACTATCATTGTTTTCATGTAGCCAGTACACAAACCAGTGGGTTGAATCATACACTTTCCTTTCCAGCAGCCATACGCTCTCTACCTCATGACAAACACGGGGAAAATCCATACCCACACCTATTTTTCCAGCTTCTCGGCATCAGTATATATAATAGTGGTGCGTTTTTAATGAGCTTCAGTATATATATATATATATAAATAAATAAATAAATAAATAAATAAATAAATAAATAAATATATAAATAAATAAATAAATATATATATATATATATATATATATATATATATATATATATATATATATATATATATATATATATATATATATATATATATATATATATATATATATATATATATATATATATATATATGTTATTGAATCACTAATAGCTGGTGCAGCGTAACGCAGTATTCGATTACTAATTCCGTCAAGCCCTGATATTCTATTATCTTCAAGGCCAATAAGATAGTTATACACTTCTTTAACTGTCATAAAAGGAATGTCGAGTGGAACTGAGTTTGTACATTTGTTCTCACAGAATGCTGGAACTTTGTCTAAGTCACTAGAGGAAGGTGGTATTGTGGATTTCAGACTGTTTATTTCTGTTTGAAAGTGATTGCAGAATGTCTGTACAAGTAAATGAAGTGTTGGAAGAGAATGAGTCTGGTGCATTACGTTTTTTCGCTAAGGTGTTAATTGCCTTCCATATTTCTTTACTGTTTGATTTGTTCTGAACCATATTTCTAAAATGATTTTTCTTTTCTTTGCGAATTAAATATTGAACCTTGTTCCTGTATACCCTGTATGTGTTGAGGTCCTTATTTTTGTGCGCTTAATCTCTCTGCCTCATAGCCTTCAACACTTCCTGCGTGATCCAAGGAGATTTAAATTGTCGTTTGACGTGAATTTCCTTAGCTGGTACGTGCGTGTCAAAAACGCTATGAACAATGTTTGTCCAGTACGCAATAGCGTCATCCGAATCTGGAAGTTGGTAAACACGGGCGAGAGGTGCAGTTAGCAAGTCATTTAAAAATAATTCCTTACTGTCATGTTTGAAACTTCTAAATTTAATACTTACCTGTTTATTTTTGGGAACTTTACTGGATAGTGGCCACTCATTGCAATATTAGGGACAGAACATTCTATGATGTTTTCTGTGCAACTTACGTAGATGTGGTCGATTAGTGTGGATGATGCTTGTGTAACTCTTGTAGGCTGGTTTGCTATTTGATTTAAGTTGTACGAAAGTATTATATTTTGCCATATTAGATTTGAATTGTGTGTATCGATATTGAAATCACCAAGAAGAACAACCTCCTTGACCGAGGCAAATACAGTGTCCATCATGGTGGTGAAATCTTCGTACCAGGTAGGTCCTGCACTAGGATTTCGATAAAGATATCCCACCAGAAATAGCCCTGATTTGGTAGCTTTATTTCCAACCATACACATTCTATCTCTGCTGTCTCTAAGTCGTTTCTGCAGCGAAAATTAAGGGAAGTGGAAATATAAACTGTTATACCTGTCTCTTGTTTTTTGCTTGCGTCTCGCTGAATAGTTTTAAAACCTTTTAACGCAATGTCATCGTCTGTTATTCTGTCATTTAGGCGACTTTCTGACAGTCCAAAAATGTGAAAATTCTTATTTAGAATGTGTGTACGTTCGGGGAGTTTACCTAGAAGATGGTAAATATGACCAAGTCGTAGACCATCCTTGTTTAGCCACGGTACATAATTACCAGCCATGTTTGTATAGTAAAAAAGAAATATATATTTAAAAAAATGTAACAGGGTAGACTATTAAGTAGCTACAACTGTTAGCCTTATAGTAAAGTATTTTATGAATGATTAGTTAGATAAATAAACTACTAATCAAGAATCAATGACATCATCAGTCATGACACACATGAACCCATGATGTCATCAAACCTTGTGTGGCCTCCATACAAGTCAGACCGGAAAACTTTTAGATTAGAGAGAACTTTAAACAATGGTTGGTCATCATCACATAGAAACAATAATTTCAGACTAGAGGATTCGTAGCTAGTTAGGTTAAAGATTATTTCAACAGTCCACTAGCCCCCAAGACCAATCATTAGAAAGTTTCCGGTCTCAACTCCAATGAGAAATACTTCCTCTGGAAAGCCATAGCACCAGACAAGTATAAAGACTGATGCATCTTAGTAACCAGCAGAGAGAGACAGAGAGAGAGCTTGAGGCAGTAACTCAATGCTAGTGTCCAACCGAAGGCGTCTTCTTTCTTGAGGTTTGTGTGCTGTGGTGTAGCTGTTCAGCTAACAGCTTCGTTTTGTTTCATTATTTGGTTTTTTCTAACCAAGAGGAATAATTATTATAAGATGGCAGCACCAGCAGTTCCGATTTTCCCTGTCAACATGGAGGAAGACTTTGAAGGTGGAGCTTTCCATAAGCCAGGTACTTTGATTATTAGTGTTACCGGCCCACAGGCAAATAGGGCTTCATATTCTCTGATAGCGAGCATTATCGCAGGGCCTGCAGGTGTGGGCACAGGTGGGATTGCCACCCTATATCGCTTTGCAGGACCTTTCAAATGGTATGCCACATTGACAGTCGCGGCCCAGCTCAAGCATTATAAAGGCCTTCATGGGAAGCGATTGGAATGGACCAACCCACAAATGTCGGTGTATATTGAGCACCAAGATAAAGAAAAAGGGAAGGGGATCCTGAATTGGATTCCACCAACTATGAAGGTTGAGACGGTGCAACGACTGGCGGCAGCAGCTACCGGAGATAAGGACGCCGAGGTAACCAGAATAAAAACGGCCTCTGATAAATGGAATATCATATATAAACCATCGACATGCCAGGTCCCTCATTTTATGCATTTAAAAATAGCGGGACAAGAAGAAAAATTCCAGCGCATATGGGTGTCGTTGCCAGGCAGGAAAATTCAATGTGCAATCTGCGGGTTAGACACCCATTGGGTGAACCAATGCCCCAAGAAGCGGGCGCCACATCCCCAGGTCAAGAAAATGAGGGAAGAAGAGACAGCTGTCGACAAAACACCGGCAGAGCAGGGCAGACGAGCCCCCTACCCCAGATTGCCCAGATGCCAGTGAGGGCTATGGATATAGCAAAGTTGTTAATAACAAGAAAGAAAAGAAAGAAATAAATAGAAAGAGATTCCTGCTCCAGGCAACAGAGCCTGTGAGATCAAAAGAAGTAAAGCGTAGTAAAAGCAGGTCGCCGGGCAAGCCCTCCTCTAGCCGGAGAGACTTACCACCATCACCCAGGGCGCCTACGCCGGTGCCCTCCCCGAGAGGGAACTCGTCGACACCTGTCGCCGACGAGCATGTGATGTCAGCACCTAACAGCAGAAGATCATCACCAACAAGACATGAGGTTCTAGAGGCGCCGACGCCGTTCAATACGCAAGCCTCCTCCTGTTGGGTGGCAACTACAGAAGAGGACGACATGGAGGCAATGTTGTCTCAAGCAGATATCTTCATAGATGGGCAAGCCTTTTGAACATGTGAGTGAATGAGTTTACTACTAGAAGTTCTTTCCCCGTGCACTGAGGCCCAGTGCAGACAGACCTGTCCAGTTCCCAAGTATAGGAAAGCCTTGGTTGCACCTACAACAAGAACAGACAGTGAGCTGCCGGTGTCCGGAGAAATGAACTTTTTTCCTTTATTTCATAGTGATGTAATTTTAAAAGTAAAACGTGTAAACACCTATAGTTTGGGGAGTGTGTATTATTATTATTATTATTATTTAAGAGTTGTGCTTAATGTAAGTAGTTCTTTGATGTTTTTGCTTTTACACACAAACACACACTGCACGTACCCTTAAATGCGCACAGTTGTAATTAAGCAGCCAACACCCCCCCCCCCGTCAAGGCGGGAAGGTCTGACGGTGCGGCTTTGCCTGCACCTGGCCCGAACTATCAGGGCAATTTGCAGAAGGCGGTCAGCCCACAGTCACACCTCTGGTGTGTAAACCATGTGCAAAAAGTGACCAGCCTATCACTTTGCCTATTACAACCCTTAAAACACATGATAAATCATCAACTAGCGCTTTGTTGAATATTTCACCTGTAGCGGGTAGCCAGCCTTAGACCACTACTCTGCTTTGTAATTCAAAAAAGACGAACGGTCCAGTCCCCGTTTTGTCAAATATTTTAGATATGGCAAGTGCCCACTCTGCCACTTTGCCAGGTAGACAGTTTGCAACAAGTGGCCAACCCTCAGATACCATTTTGTCAAGCAGCCTAGTTCTAATATCCCTCAAGTTAAGGGTTTGAGGAATAAGCTAGAGCACATTATCAAACTGATTAAAAAAGATAAACCTGATTTTTTGTTCTTGCAACAGACAGGTATTACGTCCGACTTTTCTGCCAGTCGGATTGTAACTAGGTTAGGACTTAAACACGGCTGGTTCGCCCTAGGCCCCAGGCATAGCAGTGTCGCCATCTTACAAATTAACGAAGATTGGGACACAGTACATTATAGGACAGACGGTTGTGGCAGAACCGTCATAATTCAAATACAGAGCAAACACAATAAACATGACACGCACACGCTCATTAATATATACGCACCCGCAGTAGACACTGACCAACCCAAATTTTACGACGGACTGTATGACACTATAGATAAGCACTACAAAGGAACTAGAATAGTGTTAGGGGGAGATTTTAACTGTGTTTTGGCCAATTTAGACAGTAGTTCCTTAGGCCCCGTATCTCAGAGAAAGAAAATTCAAATACCCCTATCAATACGACATTTACAACCCATTCTTGACAAACATGACCTAGTAGACGTTTACAGAAAACTACAACCGAACACACAAGCTTTCACATTTCACGACAAGACAAACCCATATTTTAGACAGGCCTCAAGACTGGACAGGTTCTACGCATCCAATAATTACAATATACACAAAACTTACCATATAAAAAACACGCTTAAATTTACAGATCACCAAGCAGTATACACAGTTCTAAGTACGGGACACACATATACAAAATTAAAGAGATCCCCGCATTGGAAATTCAACAATAACTTGCTAACAAATACCTTCTTCACAGATATAATAACACAACTCATTCAGGGTTACACACAGGATATCCCCAATAACAACATTGCAGAATATTGGGACCTGCTAAAAACACAATAAGGGACAGAACACAGACTTTAGCAACAACAATACACAGGGCTTTTAAGAGGGAACAAAATATATTGGAAGACGCAATAAGTTTAACTAAACAGATAGACAAATCTAACCCACACATTCATACTTTAGAAGAGAAATTAGACCTGTACAAACAACACACATACCAAGGGGCTCACCTTAGGTCAAAATTAAATACTATTACACAAGAAACAGCCAGTAAACAATATTTAGCGATTGAACAAAATGTACAACACAGTAGGCAGATCCAGGAAATATTTGACATGAATGGGAAACAACAGACAGAAGACATTAATATTAGACACGCTTTTTTTGAATATTACACAAAATTATACGCTAAAGAACCAACTAACGTAAACATACAGGATAAATTTCTACACTACACAAAACGTTTAAGTGATGATGAGAGCAAGAAATTAGACGAAACTTTAACTTTAGAAAACTTAAGGGAAGCGATCAGTACTTTCCAGAAAAATAAATCACCCGGCCTAGATGGATTAACGGCAAAATTTTACTTTTTCTTTTTCCCAATTTTAGGCCCCCTTTTAATTAAAGTATTTGAGGAAGCCTTCCAGAAAGGAGAGCTTCCGAATACTTTAAATGAATCCTTCATTACTTTAATACCTAAAGATAATGCTGACAAAAAGTCAATCAAAAATTACAGGCCTATTTCGCTTTTAAATACTGATTATAAAATCTTGGCCAAAGCTCTCACTCTGAAACTTAAATTATTCATGCAGAACTTGATACACGCTGACCAACAATGCAGTGTACATGGTAGGAACATTTGTAGACATACACACTTCATAAGGGATTTGATTACATACACGCACGATAGACAGTGTCAAAGTGCAATACTATCATTAGATCAGGAAAAGGCCTTTGACAGAGTATCACATTCCTTCTTACATAAAACGTTACAAGCAAACAACATAGGGGAATACTTTAAAACATGGATAGAAATCTTATACAAAAAACCCAATAGTAGAATATTAATTAATCACAGTTTAAGTGACCCAGTTAGGCTGACAAGATCAGTGAGACAGGGGTGCCCTTTGTTTCCCCTGTTATACGTTTTAACACTAGAGCCAGTGCTGGAAAAAATAAGACAAGATGTAAACATCACGGGGACTTTTATACCCGGGAAAGGGGAAAGAAAATCATTAGCGTATGCTGATGATACTTTATTCCTCCCAGCAACTGTAGATTCCATAAGAAAGATATTAGAAACCTTTACAGAGTTTCGATACGCTAATGAATCCAAACTAAATATTCAAAAATCTAGTTTAATGGGATTAGGTAAATGGGCAAACAAGACGGATTTCCCCTTTCAGTTAACGCAAGTTAATAGAATCAAAATTTATGGGATAAATTATTCCTGCAACCCTTATGACCCCAATACAGAGACATGGGTAAAGTTAGTAGATAAAATTCAAAGCATGATAGAGAAATATAAATACAAGACAGCTACTATTTTTGGGAGAAGCATCATAGTGAACTGTTTCATTATGTCTAAAATTATATAAACAGCAAATATCCAAATTACGCCAAAGTCAGTGGTAACTAAAATAAATGTTTTGATTAGGAATTTCATTCTTAGGGGTACTTTTAAAAGTATTAAACATTTAACCCTAATACAGCCCAAACATAAAGGGGGGATAGCCTTACAAGACATCAACACTAAAATTAAAGCTTTAAGGATTAAATATATAGGGGAGATAATTAAAAACCCAAATTTGTACCCCTTAGCACATTATTATATCGGACTTAGGCTAATTAAGTTACACAAACTAGAAAACAACCAACCACATTCCTTTGACACCCCACCACCTTTTTATAGGATATGCATAGAAAATCTAAAAGGGAATGAACAGTTAATAAAACAAGACACTAAACTCATATACAAACTTTTAGTAGGAGCACAGGAACCCCACTTAGGTACACGAATAAAACGGGGGTACAACATCACAATGGATTACACACAGAGTTTCGCAAACATTCACGCAATAGACGTCAAGCCACAAGCCAAACAAGTTACATTTAGATTACTGTACAGTTTAACACTTATCATGAGCAAGCATTCAGCAATGAAAGCAGACAAGGCGCAACCAAGGTGTAAACTGTGTAGTAACAATGCAATAGAAACAGAAGACCACTTGTTTTACACATGTAGAACAGTGGTCCCTACAATAAACAAACTAAGAACACTAATAACTTCCAAAACACCGCATTCGCTCAGCATGTACCAAGTGGTCATGTTGAATATTTTACCTAAGTTACCGAGACAGACAGAGCTTAAACTCTTAACTTTATTAGCAGAATTTAGATACTTAGTGTGGATATGTAGAAATAGGGCAGTACATGACGGCATACTTTACGACAGTAGAATATTTTCACAGATATACGAACAAATAACACAAAACATAATAGAACAGATTTGAAACTTTTGTGTTGTTGTTTAAATACTTAAACCTTTATTGACCTTTCATTTGTCATGCAAAGCAAGGTAGCTTTGCTTGTAAATATTTCACGTCATGTAAAAATCATACTTGAGGCCTTTGGGTCATCATGCAAAGCAGGTTTCTTTGACTGTAAATAACCTTTATTATATACGTCTTCATAAATCATCTCATAGTAGGGTGTCGATGTTCATAGCCTCATTTGCTTCACCATCTATAATAATGTTGGTACTCACTATGATATTGTTTGGGATATTGCTTGGGATATGGTTGGGATGTTTTGGGTTTTGATATGGCTCTTGCTATGTATCCTTTTGTTATAATATTGCTGACTTGTTGTTATTACTTACTTGGGGATAGGGGGAAGGGGGAGGGAGGGGTAGTAGTTCACACTATGTACTATTTAGAATGTATATGAATTTTAACTCTTGTAAATACTATGGATGGTGTAAAATATTGACCCAATAAAGGTTTTTAAAAAAAAAAAATGTTCTTTAGTTTAGGTTTGGAGCAACCTGGCGCTACGACTACTATTGAACGAAAAAGCCCTTGACTCCTACGGTTTGGATAATCATATCCATCTATGAGATCCTCTACCATCCAGGATGGTTAAGTGAACCAGCACTAACCCCTGCTTCGCTTAGAAGTAAGTTCGATTTAGTTTTAATTGAAGTCTCGAGTCGAATTTTCATTTCGTTAGGATTTCCACAGAGATAACAAAACGACTACAGTATATGAGAGATTCTGCAAGCCTTTCGACTTGGAGGCTAAAGCTGGCAGTTTTGCTTTCCCCCACCAGAAATTCTCCCCCTGAACTGCCACTGAATCATCTTTATTTTCATAAAACGAACTGAATAAAGTACACCCTTTTATATAACTATTTGGATCCTGCAAGTAATCTGTTCTAGTGAAGTTTCACTTGACTGTTTGAGTTGCCAATTATATTCAACGCTTTAAAATCAAATTTAGAATCCATCAAAGCACTTATGAGATCTACCAATTACCTGGGTTGTTCCTCCCTTCTAGAATTACTACCTCTAGTGATTAACCAGTATTTACCAGAAGAAACACAATAAAAAAAGTCCTGGGATTATTTCCCTTATATCAAGTGACATACAGATTTTCGTCCCCTTCCACAAAATACTCATCCACTATCACGATAGACACTGTCACACGAGCCTGGACTTTTAGTGCCGTTCCCTCCCTTCATTCCCCGGTCACATAGTCTTGACTTTTTGGTGCCGTTCCCGTCTACTCTCCCGGCTACAAAAATTACAAGTTAAAAAAGCAGTTATGCACACAAAAAAAGAGCAAAGTATTTTTACGAATTAATACTTCACCAAGGAAGTGGAATTCAAAGAACGAGAAAATGCAGGAGATACAATATTAAAATAATTAATACAACTAATAAAAACAATTTCAAATGAGTATTTGAAAATTGTCACAAAACTATCAGGCATACAACATATCACACCAGAACAGCTCAACGCAACAAATTGAAGTTAAACGAGAGACGGAAGGAATTAATAAATGTCACAAGTCAGACAAGTACACAACACTTCACATCTTTACACCGTTAATTCTAACAAATTGAAGCTAAGCGCGATAATAAGAAATTGAAATTGTAGCGAAATAAGCAATCACAGAAAAATCTTAGAGGATATTAACCGATAAATTGAGAATAATCCCAACGGGCTGATCACCCGTTTGCCAGTCACTTTGATTACGGAAACAACGGCGAACGGATTGATTTGTCGTTGCCCTAAAGACGCCATTAGGCGTGATGGGAACAACGGCAAAGAAAATCTATTCGCTGTTGCCCTTAAGACGCCACTAGGCGTAATGGCCACTGACTACTTTGCCGGTCATTGGCTAAGGACGGAAGAAGAAGAAGAAGAAGTAAAAGTCCTGATTATTACCGTTGTGTTCAAATATCAACAAATGTTCAAAAAAGGAGTGAAGGCTTTAGTCACAGAGATGTAGTGAGGCAAAGTGTTTGTTCGTCAATAAATGATGTCTCTGCTGGGCATATAATAGGGGTGACGTTGGCAGACATCACTAATGCTTGTCTAAGGGATGCAGGGCTGAATGGCCTCAAATAGACAAGTTCAGGGTTCCACTGAGGAGGATGATAAGAACAAGGGGAGGAAGCATGGTGATCTCTGATTTTTCCCGTCCTTGTTCTAGCGTTGGTAGGAGTATTCTGAGCCTGGGACATTAGAATACTCTTGGTAAAGGTATCTGAGTGGGGCTGCCTTGTGACCAATGTGGGAAACATGGTATCATAATATTCGGCTTCCTGATTGAAAGCGGCGTTGTGATAGCTGGAAGGCTGTTTGCTTGCAATAGGTGTGCTTCTTTGAGGTACAGGTAGGGTGTGTGATGTATTTTGATTATAGGTTGATGTCACAGTATATTTTTTAGCATTCTCTATGTGGGTTGAGCTGTCTTGTTGCGTCCTTTCTGGATATTTTATGCTTTTGGACAGGATGCTGCTTCCCAGTGTGGATGTGTGAATTTGATCTATGTAGAGTCTTTTCTTATGTGCACCTGAGTTAGATTTAAGGAATGGAGTATTGTTGATGAAGCCGAGGCTGTTTTGTTTACAATAGTTCTGTAGTTTTGTGTTGTAAGAGTCCGTTATGCGTCGTTTAAACCCATAGCATGGTGGTATGATTGATGAAATAAAGATGGAGGCTGTGGGAAATTTTTATGCACTGCTCATTCATGATATCATTAATTCCTAAGTGTAGTGTTGTTTTTGTTATCTTGTGATTAATATTGAACTTATTAATTATGTCCAGTAGTCTTTTAATACCAGCCCCCGGCACTGTCATAACTGAAACGATGTCTTCTCTTGTAGTGGGCATTCTTTCACAATAAATACCTTTCAAGAGGGAGTCACCAATTATAATTTGTGTAACGTCACTACGTATGTCTTCACTTTTTTTCTATTAGATTTATGCTGCTGCCATTTGTGGTGTTCTTTTTGTGGATTGTCGTGATGGGTCTGAGATTTGTGAATTGGGTTTTCGGACACTGGAACGTTGTCTGGTAGGGATGCTGATACCTGCTCATTTTCTGTTTAATAATCCTCAAGAACTTGAAATATGTTGGTAATTTTGACTCCAATAGGATATGTTGTGCTTGTGAGTGTCTCATCGTGTTTTTGTTTACAGTTTGGTGGTGGCCTTTTGGTTGATTTGGCGTATGTTTATTTATGGATTCTTCGCAATCTTCTACAATTGTTTGAGGATGATCTGGTTGTCTTATCTTATAGAGTGAGAAGTCTCTCTGCAGTTTTTCGATGATGTCTTTCATGCTAGAATTTTCTTCCCTCAGAGATACTATCTCACTTTTAAGAAGTTCGTTTTCGGCCTTGAGCGATGACTGTATACTAGACATGAGATCACCAATTAAACTTCGTAAAGTGTCCTCCATATTGTGCATTAGCTCTGGCAGCACGGCACAGGTAACTTCGTGGTGTCTTCTTTATGTTGCTTACGAGATTACAGTTTCAACTTTTTGTTGTTCAAGAGATACAGTTTCAGCTTTTTGTTGTTCAAGAGATACAGTTTCAGCTTTTTGTTGTTCAAGAGATACAGTTTCAGCTTTTTGTTGTTCAAGAGATACAGTTTCAGCTTTTTGTTGTTCAAGAGATACAGTTTCAGCTTGTTGTTGTTCAAGAGATACAGTTTCAGCTTTTTTGTTGTTCAAGAGATACAGTTTCAGCTTTTTGTTGTTCAAGAGATACAGTTTCAGCTTTTTGTTGTTCAAGAGATACAGTTTCAGCTTTTTGTTGTTCAAGAGATACAGTTTCAGCTTTTTGTTGTTCAAGAGATACAGTTTCAGCTTTTTGTTGTTCAAGAGATACAGTTTCAGCTTTTTGTTGTTCAAGAGATACAGTTTCAGCTTTTTGTTGTTCAAGAGATACAGTTTCAGCTTTTTGTTGTTCAAGAGATACAGTTTCAGCTTTTTGTTGTTCAAGAGATACAGTTTCAGCTTTTTGTTGTTCAAGAGATACAGTTTCAGCTTTTTGTTGTTCAAGAGATACAGTTTCAGCTTTTTGTTGTTCAAGAGATACAGTTTCAGCTTTTTGTTGTTCAAGAGATACAGTTTCAGCTTTTTGTTGTTCAAGAGATACAGTTTCAGCTTTTTGTTGTTCAAGAGATACAGTTTCAGCTTTTTGTTGTTCAAGAGATACAGTTTCAGCTTTTTGTTGTTCAAGAGATACAGTTTCAGCTTTTTGTTGTTCAAGAGATACAGTTTCAGCTTTTTTTTGTTGTTCAAGAGATACAGTTTCAGCTTTTTGTTGTTCAAGAGATACAGTTTCAGCTTTTTGTTGTTCAAGAGATACAGTTTCAGCTTTTTGTTGTTCAAGAGATACAGTTTCAGCTTTTTGTTGTTCAAGAGATACAGTTTCAGCTTTTTGTTGCTCAAGAGATACAGTTTCGGCTTTTTGTTGCTCAAGAGATACAGTTTCAGCTTTTTGTTGTTCAAGAGATACAGTTTCAGCTTTTTGTTGCTCAAGAGATACAGTTTCGGCTTTTTGTTGCTCAAGAGATACAGTTTCAGCTTTTTGTTGTTCAAGAGATACAGTTTCAACTTTTTGTTGCTCAAGAGATACAGTTTCGGCGTTTTGTTGCTCAAGAGATACAGTTTCAGCTTTTTGTTGTTCAAGAGATACAGTTTCAGCTTTTTGTTGTTCAAGAGATACAGTTTCGGCTTTTTGTTGTTCAAGAGATACAGTTTCAACTTTTTGTTGCTCAAGAGATACAGTTTCGGCTTTTTGTTGCTCAAGAGATACAGTTTCAGCTTTTTGTTGTTCAAGAGATACAGTTTCAGCTTTTTGTTGTTCAAGAGATACAGTTTCAGCTTTTTGTTGTTCAAGAGATACAGTTTCAGCATTTTGTTGCTCAAGAGATACAGTTTCAGCTTTTTGTTGTTCAAGAGATACATTTTCAGCTTTTTGTTGCTCAAGAGATACAGTTTCGGCTTTTTGTTGTTCAAGAGATACAGTTTCAGCTTTTTGTTGTTCAAGAGATACAGTTTCAGCTTTTTGTTGTTCAAGAGATACAGTTTCAACTTTTTGTTGCTTAAGAGATACAGTTTCGGCTTTTTGTTGCTCAAGAGATACAGTTTCAGCTTTTTGTTGTTCAAGAGATACAGTTTCAGCTTTTTGTTGTTCAAGAGATACAGTTTCAGCATTTTGTTGTTCAAGAGATACAGTTTCAGCTTTTTGTTGTTCAAGAGATACAGTTTCAGCTTTTTGTTGTTCAAGAGATACAGTTTCAGCTTTTTGTTGTTCAAGAGATACAGTTTCAGCTTTTTGTTGTTCAAGAGATACAGTTTCAGCTTTTTGTTGTTCAAGAGATACAGTTTCAGCTTTTTGTTGTTCAAGAGATACAGTTTCAGCTTTTTGTTGTTCAAGAGATACAGTTTCAGCTTTTTGTTGTTCAAGAGATACAGTTTCAGCTTTTTGTTGTTCAAGAGATACAGTTTCAGCTTTTTGTTGTTCAAGAGATACAGTTTCAGCTTTTTGTTGTTCAAGAGATACAGTTTCAGCTTTTTGTTGTTCAAGAGATACAGTTTCAGCTTTTTTGTTGTTCAAGAGATACAGTTTCAGCTTTTTGTTGTTCAAGAGATACAGTTTCAGCTTTTTGTTGTTCAAGAGATACAGTTTCAGCTTTTTGTTGTTCAAGAGATACAGTTTCAGCTTTTTGTTGTTCAAGAGATACAGTTTCAGCTTTTTGTTGTTCAAGAGATACAGTTTCAGCTTTTTGTTGTTCAAGAGATACAGTTTCAGCTTTTTGTTGTTCAAGAGATACAGTTTCAGCTTTTTGTTGTTCAAGAGATACAGTTTCAGCTTTTTTTGTTGTTCAAGAGATACAGTTTCAGCAGTTTTTTTTTGTTGTTCAAGAGATACAGTTTCAGCTTTTTGTTGTTCAAGAGATACAGTTTCAGCTTTTTGTTGTTCAAGAGATACAGTTTCAGCTTTTTGTTGTTCAAGAGATACAGTTTCAGCTTTTTGTTGTTCAAGAGATACAGTTTCAGCTTTTTGTTGTTCAAGAGATACAGTTTCAGCTTTTTGTTGTTCAAGAGATACAGTTTCAGCTTTTTGTTGTTCAAGAGATACAGTTTCAGCTTTTTGTTGTTCAAGAGATACAGTTTCAGCTTTTTGTTGTTCAAGAGATACAGTTTCAGCTTTTTGTTGTTCAAGAGATACAGTTTCAGCTTTTTGTTGTTCAAGAGATACAGTTTCAGCTTTTTGTTGTTCAAGAGATACAGTTTCAGCTTTTTGTTGTTCAAGAGATACAGTTTCAGCTTTTTTGTTGTTCAAGAGATACAGTTTCAGCTTTTTGTTGTTCAAGAGATACAGTTTCAGCTTTTTGTTGTTCAAGAGATACAGTTTCAGCTTTTTGTTGTTCAAGAGATACAGTTTCAGCTTTTTGTTGTTCAAGAGATACAGTTTCAGCTTTTTGTTGTTCAAGAGATACAGTTTCAGCTTTTTGTTGTTCAAGAGATACAGTTTCAGCTTTTTGTTGTTCAAGAGATACAGTTTCAGCTTTTTGTTGTTCAAGAGATACAGTTTCAGCTTTTTGTTGTTCAAGAGATAAAATTTTCAGCTTTTTGTTGTTCAAGAGATACAGTTTCAGCTTTTTGTTGTTCAAGAGATACAGTTTCAGCTTTTTGTTGTTCAAGAGATACAGTTTCAGCTTTTTGTTGTTCAAGAGATACAGTTTCAGCTTTTTGTTGTTCAAGAGATACAGTTTCAGCTTTTTGTTGTTCAAGAGATACAGTTTCAGCTTTTTGTTGTTGTTCAAGAGATACAGTTTCAGCTTTTTGTTGTTCAAGAGATACAGTTTTCAAGAGATACAGCTTTTTTGTTGTTCAAGAGATACAGTTTCAGCTTTTTGTTGTTCAAGAGATACAGTTTCAGCTTTTTGTTGTTCAAGAGATACAGTTTCAGCTTTTTGTTGTTCAAGAGATACAGTTTCAGCTTTTTGTTGTTCAAGAGATACAGTTTCAGCTTTTTGTTGTTCAAGAGATACAGTTTCAGCTTTTTGTTGTTCAAGAGATACAGTTTCAGCTTTTTGTTGTTCAAGAGATACAGTTTCAGCTTTTTGTTGTTCAAGAGATACAGTTTCAGCTTTTTGTTGTTCAAGAGATACAGTTTCAGCTTTTTGTTGTTCAAGAGATACAGTTTCAGCTTTTTGTTGTTCAAGAGATACAGTTTCAGCTTTTTGTTGTTCAAGAGATACAGTTTCAGCTTTTTGTTGTTTAAAAAGTACAATTTCAGCCTTTTTGTTGTTCAAGAGATACAGTTTCAGCTTTTTGTTGTTCAAGAGATACAGTTTCAGCTTTTTGTTGTTCAAGAGATACAGTTTCAGCTTTTTGTTGTTCAAGAGATACAGTTTCAGCTTTTTGTTGTTCAAGAGATACAGTTTCAGCTTTTTGTTGTTCAAGAGATACAGTTTCAGCTTTTTGTTGTTCAAGAGATACAGTTTCAGCTTTTTGTTGTTCAAGAGATACAGTTTCAGCTTTTTGTTGTTCAAGAGATACAGTTTCAGCTTTTTGTTTTCAAGAGATACAGTTTTTTTTGTTGTTCAAGAGCTACAGTTTCAGCTTTTTGTTGTTCAAGAGATACAGTTTCAGCTTTTTGTTGTTCAAGAGATACAGTTTCAGCTTTTTGTTGTTCAAGAGCTACAGTTTCAGCTTTTTGTTGTTCAAGAGATACAGTTTCAGCTTTTTGTTGTTCAAGAGATACAGTTTCAGCTTTTTGTTGTTCAAGAGATACAGTTTCAGCTTTTTGTTGTTCAAGAGATACAGTTTCAGCTTTTTGTTGTTCAAGAGATACAGTTTCAGCTTTTTGTATTTCAAGAGATAAAGTTTCAGCTTTTTGTTGTTCAAGAGATACAGTTTCAGCTTTTTGTTGTTCAAGAGATACAGTTTCAGCTTTTTGTTGTTCAAGAGATACAGTTTCAGCTTTTTGTTGTTCAAGAGATACAGTTTCAGCTTTTTGTTGTTCAAGAGATACAGTTTCAGCTTTTTGTTGTTCAAGAGATACAGTTTCAGCTTTTTGTTGTTCAAGAGATACAGTTTCAGCTTTTTGTTGTTCAAGAGATACAGTTTCAGCTTTTTGTTGTTCAAGAGATACAGTTTCAGCTTTTTGTTGTTCAAGAGATACAGTTTCAGCTTTTTTGTTGTTCAAGAGATACAGTTTCAGCTTTTTTGTTGTTCAAGAGATACAGTTTCAGCTTTTTGTTGTTCAAGAGATACAGTTTCAGCTTTTTGTTGTTCAAGAGATACAGTTTCAGCTTTTTGTTGTTCAAGAGATACAGTTTCAGCTTTTTTGTTGTTCAAGAGATACAGTTTCAGCTTTTTGTTGTTCAAGAGATACAGTTTCAGCTTTTTGTTGTTCAAGAGATACAGTTTCAGCTTTTTGTTGTTCAAGAGATACAGTTTCAGCTTTTTGTTGTCAAGAGATACAGTTTCAGCTTGTTGTTGTTCAAGAGATACAGTTTCAGCTTTTTGTTGTTCAAGAGATACAGTTTCAGCTTTTTGTTGTTCAAGAGATACAGCTTTTTGTTTTCAGCTTTTTGTTGTTCAAGAGATACAGTTTCAGCTTTTTGTTGTTCAAGAGATACAGCTTTTTGTTTTCAAGAGATACTTTTTGTTGTTCAAGAGATACAGTTTCAGCTTTTTGTTGTTCAAGAGATACAGTTTCAGCTTTTTGTTGTTCAAGAGATACAGTTTCAGCTTTTTGTTGTTCAAGAGATACAGTTTCAGCTTTTTGTTGTTCAAGAGATACAGTTTCAGCTTTTTTGTTGTTCAAGAGATACAGTTTCAGCTTTTTGTTGTTCAAGAGATACAGTTTCAGCTTTTTGTTGTTCAAGAGATACAGTTTCAGCTTTTTGTTGTTCAAGAGATACAGTTTCAGCTTTTTGTTGTTCAAGAGATACAGTTTCAGCTTTTTGTTGTTCAAGAGATACAGTTTCAGCTTTTTGTTGTTCAAGAGATACAGTTTCAGCTTTTTGTTGTTCAAGAGATACAGTTTCAGCTTTTTTTGTTCAAGAGATACAGTTTCAGCTTTCAAGAGATGTTTGTTTTTTTTTGTTCAAGAGATACAGTTTCAGCTTTTTGTTGTTCAGTTGCAGTTTTTTGTTGTTCAAGAGATACAGTTTCAGCTTTTTGTTGTTCAAGAGATACAGTTTCAGCTTTTTGTTGTTCAAGAGATACAGTTTCAGCTTTTTGTTGTTCAAGAGATACAGTTTCAGCTTTTTGTTGTTCAAGAGATACAGTTTTCAGCTTTTTTGTTGTTCAAGAGATACAGTTTCAGCTTTTTGTTGTTCAAGAGATACAGTTTTTTCAGCTTTTTGTTGTTCAAGAGATACAGTTTCAGATACATTCAGCTTTTTGTTGTTCAAGAGATACAGTTTCAGCTTTTTGTTGTTCAAGAGATACAGTTTCAGCTTTTTGTTGTTCAAGAGATACAGTTTCAGCTTTTTGTTGTTCAAGAGATACAGTTTTCAGCTTTTTGTTGTTCAAGAGATACAGTTTCAGCTTTTTGTTGTTCAAGAGATACAGTTTCAGCTTTTTGTTTGCAGCTTTTTGTTTCAAGAGATACAGTTTCAGCTTTTTGTTGTTCAAGAGATACAGTTTCAGCTTTTTGTTGTTCAAGAGATACAGTTTCAGCTTTTTGTTGTTCAAGAGATACAGTTTCAGCTTTTTGTTGTTCAAGAGATACAGTTTCAGCTTTTTGTTGTTCAAGAGATACAGTTTCAGCTTTTTGTTGTTCAAGAGATACAGTTTCAGCTTTTTGTTGTTCAAGAGATACAGTTTCAGCTTTTTGTTGTTCAAGAGATACAGTTTCAGCTTTTTGTTGTTCAAGAGATACAGTTTCAGCTTTTTGTTGTTCAAGAGATACAGTTCAGTTGTTCAAGAGCAATCTGTTTGTTTCAAGATACAGTTTTTGTTGTTCAAGAGATACAGTTTCAGCTTTTTGTTGTTCAAGAGATACAGTTTCAGCTTTTTGTTGTTCAAGAGATACGTTGTTTTCAGCTTTTTGTTGTTCAAGAGATACAGTTTCAGCTTTTTGTTGTTCAAGAGATTAC
>JAMPIV010018126.1:0-176980 GCA_024509875.1 Oreohelix idahoensis
ATAGACATTTCTTCTGATATTTCTCTGTGTAGACTGCTTGTACCCGTTTGTAGGGACGTTTTATAGACATTTCTTCTGATATTTTCTCTGTGTTAGACTGCTTATACCCGGGACGTTTATTAGACATTTCTTCTTTTATATTTTCTGTGTAGACCTTAATACCCGGGGACAACGTTTTAGGATTTCTTCTCTGTGTAGACTGCTTATACCCGGGACGTTTATAGACATTTCTTCTGATATTTCTCTGTGTAGACTGCTTATACCCGGGACATTTCTTTTATAGACTGCTTATACCCGGACGTTTTAGACAACATTTCTTCTGATATTTCTCTGTGTAGACTGCTTATACCCGGGACGTTTATAGACATTTCTTCTGATATTTCTCTGTGTAGACTGCTTATACCCGGGACGTTTATAGACATTTCTTCTGATATTTCTCTGTGTAGACTGCTTATACCCGGGACGTTTATAGACATTTCTTCTGATATTTCTCTGTGTGTAGACTGCTTATACCCGGGATGTTTATAGACATTTCTTCTGATATTTCTCTGTGTAGACTACCCGTACTTTATACCCGGGACGTTTATAGACATTTCTTCTGATATTTCTCTGTGTAGCTTGTACTGACTGACATTTCTTATTTCAGACTGGACCGGACGTTTATATACATTTCTTCTGATATTTCTCTGTGTAGACTGCTTATACCCGGGACGTTTATAGACATTTCTTCTGATATTTCTCTGTGTAGACTGCTTATACCCGGGACGTTTATAGACATTTCTTCTGATATTTCTCTGTGTAGACTGCTTATACCCGGGACGTTTATAGACATTTCTTCTGATATTTCTCTGTGTAGACTGCTTATACCCGGGACGTTTATAGACATTTCTTCTGATATTTCTCTGTGTAGACTGCTTATACCCGGGACGTTTAAAGACATTTCTTCTGATATTTCTCTGTGTAGACTGCTTATACCCGGGACGTTTATAGACATTTCTTCTGATATTTCTCTGTGTAGACTGCTTATACCCGGGACGTTTATAGACATTTCTTCTGATATTTCTCTGTGTAGACTGCTTGTACCCGGTACGTTTATAGACATTTCTTCTGATATTTCTCTGTGTAGACTGCTTATACCCGGGACGTTTATAGACATTTCTTCTGATATTTCTCTGTGTAGACTGCTTATACCCGGGACGTTTAAAGACATTTCTTCTGATATTTCTCTGTGTAGACTGCTTATACCCGGGACGTTTATAGACATTTCTTCTGATATTTCTCTGTGTAGACTGCTTATACTCGGGACGTTTATAGACATATCGTCTTATATATCTCTGTATGTCCTGCTTGTACCTATTATGCGTCCATTACCAAAATAAGTTCTCATTTACATTGACTCTACACTGTGTTCTGATAGCCGCCATTGTATAATCATGTGATCTAGAACCATTCCTGTATTACCACTTCCACCTGGTAGTCATAAACGTTCTCAACGTTTCCGGCCGCCATGAAGTAGCCAGAATGATTCAGCATAAACAGACATCAGCTGTTAATTGTTTATTGATTTCGCGGCTGTGGTAGATATATGTCAACTGTTTTAAAAACTGATACGCCTAGCTCATCGTAGTCACTACGTCCTGAAGTAGGTATCAGAAGGAAGATTAAGGCTAAGGGTTTTCCTGCGTGAAGAATATTAAATTAGCCAGGGACAGACGATTTGAAGATACTGTCACGTGTTGATGAAGCCTTGCGTTTGCTCAAGTCATGTCAACAATATGTCTGCTGTATAATGGGAAAATGAGTTGATATAACCGGAACTAGATACTTTGTCCATCATGTTGGTCTCTCGGTGCTTGGAACTTTGGGTTTTGTCATGCGCTAGATTTTCGTGTTTTCTATTAAATTGAAGATGTAAAGTTTGTAAAACGAGGTAGGCGGTGTCTGTTCCTCTACCTCCTTCTTCTCTTTCGCTTTCGTTGTCTTTTTTTGTTTAATCCTTTATTCCGCTTCTTTCTCCACTTTCTTTCACTTGTTTTTTTTAATTGTGCTGCAACTTCTGTTCCTCATTTAACTTTTGAATCTTGGTGTTCTCCTATTTTCCTAACGTTTTCTCCTCTCTTCTGCTTGTTGTGTGAGCTTCTTTTCGCCAATCTGCGGTGGCGCTGTAAATAGCATCGCCACTTGGTGCGATCGGCAGCTTCATCCTCCCACGTTGCTGGATCCATGTCCGGTGCCCTCATATCTCTCTGGCACACATCTTTGAACCTCACCTGCGGTCGCCCAACTGTTCTTTTGCCATCTGCCAGTTGCCCGTAGAAGATATCTTTCGGGATGCGACCATCTTCCATACGGCGGACATGCCCAAGCCAGCGTAGTCTCCGCTGTCTAAGCAATGTATACATGCTTTGAAGGCCAGCACGTGATAACACCTCGTCATTTGTCACTTTATCTTTCCATGAGATGCCGAGGATATGGCGTAGACACCGTAAATGGAAGGTATTGAGCCTTTCTTTCTTGCTTAGCATAGGTCGTCCAGGTCTCGCTGCCATATAGGAGTGTGCTGGTGACGCAGGCGTTATATACCGCAGCCTTGGTCTTCGTTGTGAGTTTGGAGTTTCCCTAAACACGCGATGTGAGGGGGCAACGGTAGCTGCAGCTTTGCCAATGCGGCTGTCCATTTCTGTGTCCAGTGAGAGTTTCTCATTGATGGTAGACCCCAGGTATGTGAAGTGGTGCACCACTGCCAATTCATAGTTATCGATAGTGATAACTGGTGCAGCACCCACATCCTGACTCAGAACATTCGTTTTCTTTAGACTTATTGTGAGGCCAAAGTCCTTGCATGCTTGGGTGAAGCGATTCATCAAGCTCTGAAGCTCTTGTTGGCTTTGAGTGACGACTACAGCGTCATCAGTGAACAACAAGTCCTTTATGGTGACCCTTCTGCTTTTTGTTTTTGCCTTCAGCCTTGAAAGATTAAACAGACGGCCATCTGACCTAGTGTGAAGGCATATTCCTTCAGCTGCATCTCTGAATGCATGTTTCAGGAGTAAGGCAAAGAAGATCCCGAAGAGGGTCGGAGCCAGAACACAGCCTTGTTTAACGCCACTTAAATGCTTATAATTACAGTTCATTTCATAAGACTAATTTTGAAATCAGCTCAGTAGCTGTGACGGTATTGTCTCCCCTGCTCGGCATTAGTGGTCAGACAATGGCCAGGCCTTATAGTATAATGATGAGGGTCATCACAGGTCATCAACATTACTATTGACACAGATATAAATAGAAGAATGAAGCTTCTACTTTAGGGAGCCTCGCGGGATTTTAAAGAAAAGCAAGCATAACAACTGAGATCATTAAGCTGTCATGAATTCATTATTCTCCCGCCCCTTCTGTGAGGAAATATATTTTCGCTAGTATTTCTGAGCCCCCAGCTGAAGGGGATTCAGCAACTATTAATCTATTAGCTCTATCTGGTTATGTATTTAGAACAATATGAGTCATACAGGTGCAGACTTACTTCACTCAATAGTGATTAAACCTGTTACAGTAACATATAAACAGGTTTAATAATCACATATACAGTAGTTTAACAATAAAATCAATAAAGTTGTTTATAAAAAAAGAAGCTATGATATTCATCATAATCGGATGGTTTAAACTGTGGTGCAAATTTTAGAACAGTATGACATGTTCTTTTGTTGTTCTGTTATGGCAGTTAGCTTCCGGTGTGGTGCCGGTTGGCGTCTGCTTCAGCCGCTGTTGGTTCCCACAGGTGCCTTGGACTGTACTTTTCTACAATATTCAAGTATATTGGCTGTAGCACGTCTCATGCCTTAAGGCAGAGGTAACTGAAAGGGTTTCTCAAGCATCTTCAAGACTTGTCTGATGTTGTTGTCTAGCGTTGACTGCTGGCAACTTGTACCACAAACTGAAAGGAGACAAATGTCTCTGCTAAGTATTTGGTTTTTTGACATAGTCATCAGGTCACCTCCGCTTCCATCCACCATTTCATCTTCATCATAAATTTAACCCTCCTTGAGCGTTAATTTTAATCCTGGTGAGTCGGATGAAATTGCTTTTGGACAGCGAAAATCACTGCTTCACAGATTAAGTATTATAATCTCCTCCAAGATATGACTTTCTGGTAGTTGATTATCACAACAAATTCCATCTGTAGGAAGTATTACATCACTGTTTGTGTCTTAATCTTTACTAAGATTGTTATCCTCCTACATTCCAGTGAGATCGACAGTGTATTTGGGCACATCATGTTTGAAAACTAGCACCTCATCATGCGACAACATTATTTCATCATATGTACATGGGGTTGTAGAAAATAGAATAATGTCATTCTATGCATGTCACACATCTCTTCATGCTCTCAGTCAAAACCACTGAAGTGCATCATGATCATAATTCGCTGGTCATGGCAGTTTTAGCTAATGCTTCTATGTTTCTTCTACTCTCAGTTTATGATAAAGTCTACTGTTCGTTCTTGTGGCCGTAACGTAGACTATTTTCTTTGTCTTTTGTCCTCGTAAGAAGAATCACCTTTTTTCGATTTTTTTTCAAACCCTTCCATTGTATTCCACGTCTTACCGCAGTTCCCCTCCACTTCCTCGTTCTTCTTACAGCTGTTCAGGCTATAGATAATATCAACTGAACTAACTTCCAGGATGGGTAATTTTGTCCTGGCTACGCTGTCTTCTACTATAGTCCTCTAACAGTTAACAGAATATGTCCTCTAAGAAAAGTCACCACTGGCCCACCAACACGCGGCTTTATCTACACACGATACTTCTTCTTCTTCGTTCACCCTCAGATGTCAACTTGAGTAAGTTCAAAGAAAGCAGTGGTCACCCTGAGGCTGTTGATATTGTGGTAAAGTGGGATGTTATAAATATTTATAAGGGACTTAGTGTACTGGCTGAGATCAGCTGTGAAGGTATCTGTATCTAATAGGTGTAGTGTTTTACAGATAACCTTACTTGCTACCACATTATTCCTCAGTCAGAATTATTCTGGAATATTGTGATGACTACGTTAAATGTCTAGGGTATGTATATGATGAAGTGTAAGTCACAACAACAACAGACAGATAAACAATTTAATTTATTCCACCACACTTGACAACACTGTGACACTCACACACATGTAACATTCTATAAGACTATCTTAAATGTGTCACTGGTAAATTTTCAAATATCAATATGTATTAAGTACTTTCATTAATATTTATGTCCTGATTCACTTACAAAGTGAACCAGGAATCACAATCAATTTTAATTACAATTTATATGTACAGGATTTATCAATATGAACTTTGTAGTGACATATTTTATTAATATTATCATATGTGTGTCAGTTGTGTAGTAGTAATATGAGGTAATACTGGTTTTGTTTTTTCAAGCTATGTTGTTATTTGTCATCATGACTTCAAGTGTTTGTTTATCTTGTAAGTAGTATGGGGAAAAGTTCACAGTTCCTATCAATTTAAACACTGTATTTTCCCTCTGGTTTCTTATAAAGTCAGATGTTGAGGGGGGGGGGGGGGGGGCATAATGTTGAGCTCCACTGGCCACATAGGCTTATCTTTCGTGATGGCGGCAGGAAAAGACTCCTCTGCTCGATAGCCTCCCTGTGTTCTGGAGACACCTCACTGGTCACTATCTGGACCCAGGAGTATGCTGTCAGCCTCTAGGTTCAGCAAAGCTCAGACCAGGTGCTGCTCAATAACTTTTGGACCACGGTCCCTGAAACAAGAAGGTTGTACCTCCTACTTCATAACTAATTTATAATCAATTTACAGACTGAACACATTACATAACAAACACTGAGTTCAGAGCGGTAGGCCAACTGTCAGCTTCATCTGAAATAATTTACACCAGTATATTCCTCCCTAATAGTTACTACGCCTCTGCAATTCCAGCATTATTTCTTTCTAGTCAATAAGATAGGTGTCAGTGTACTGTTTGGCAATTCCATGCAGTTTTACTTTCCTCCAACACCTTCTGTTCAGGTTGGAGCACTATATAGGCTTTACCTCATGTTCGCTACTGAACCACACATATATACAGACATAAATTATCAATTTACATTCAATTTTCATTAAAAAGATATTGAATATATCAAGCTTACCACAATTCATGGAATAATACACAGTTACGTTGACTGGCAATGAATATAGCACAATTTCGATCTGCCGATGTCCCAGGCTTTTATTTAGAAAAATATGCACTGGTGCTCAACGCACTGGTTCTTTAGTAAGTTTATTTGAACATGTGGTGGTGACCTGACGCCTCTGATTGACTATATTCGCGGGTCTAACCAATCGTGCCATGTTTACCCAATCGTTTGAAAAAAAAGTACTCCTACTCCCGTTTCCCCTGACAACAAAAGATAGTATTTATAGCCCGACTAATCGTGTTTAGCCTTACATTTCTTGCGCTCCAATCAAATCGGATTTAACATGGAGACCCATTTCCCGTACAATGGTGGTGTGAAAATCTGCCACTGAGCGATTCTGATTTTGGTGTTGTCTGACATCCCTCACTATTTCTTTTGGCTATAATTTGGTAATTCCTAGACTATTTGAGTAACGTTTAACATATTCTTTGGCAGCAAGTCTTAAGGAACCCAAATATACAAATTTAAAGGAGCTAAGTGGCTGCGTTCAAAATATGCATTTTCTTCTACCTCCTGTTTACTTCGAATACGATGTGGTGTCTGGGTACTGTAATGTTTTCAAACGTAAACCAGTATAATGTCATGTTTCCTAATAAGTGTTTTGTGAGTTTTTAAAAACTAACTCTCGTGTGTGTAGTGTTTTTTATCACTGTCGATTTAAAAAAAGGATAGTGCTTGTGGCCTTACACGCGTGATGGTAGTAATTGTGTATCGCGAGACTGTGGTAGTATTGCCTGCGTTCCGGCTTCCAGCCTCTCCCTTTCTTTCTATCTTTAGTCCATCTGTCTTTCGTTTTTGGGTAACGTAGTGTATAAAACGACATGAATGGAATTTTAAATCTAGGTCAACTTGCGTATCTCAAGGTTTTTCTTAGAAATGGAGTACACATTTTATTGTGTTGGGGAAACGCGTGTATGCTGCAGAAGGCTTTTACTATCAACGTGAAACGTTGCAATTTGCAGACGAAGGAGAAAACAGGGGGGATTTCGAGTACAGTCATTGTGACAGCACTGTTCTTAACCATTCTTCTTTCCTTTTATTGAAGTCATTTGTTAGGCTTTACATTTATTTTTTAATTTATATATGTGGATTAGAATTTCTCACGACAGATATCTCCGTAGCCAAATGCGTTTTCTCTGTTCCTCATATGTTGGGCACCTTTGAAGCAGATGTTCGGCAGTCATTTTATCAGTGCCACAGCCACAATCATCAGTAGTTCCTATCTTTAATTTGTTGAATAGATGGTATCTCAATCTGTAATGACCTGTGCGAAATCTGAAGATTACCACTTGTTCACTTCTGCTGAGCTGGTAATACGGATCATTTTTTGTGTGGCCTGGATGCTCTTCTTCCCACTTGTGCCTGTACCTACGCTTGATAAAATTGCTGACATAGTCTGTGAAGTGTTACTCTTAGGTCATCCAGTTCAGCATTACTTTGACTTTTCAGCGTTGTAATCACTGACAGCGCATCTGAGAAGATAGCTACTGGTCTCTCTGAGCTTTCTTCTGTCATTAGAATTTCTGATGCAGTTTTTAAGGCCTCTGCCTCTGCTCTGGTTACTTGAAAATTTCCCTGTTGCGACTGCTATCTTTTTTTGTGTGCCATTGCTTAAGCTCAGGAAGACTCCTCCACCCCCATCTTCTGTTGCATTAGTTGCTGATCCATCTGTGTATGCATGGATCCAGGTGTTGCTTGGGTAATGTTTCTCTATATATTTGTTGGTTAGGACTCTCCTTTCTGTTTCATTTTGGCTGTTCTTTCTCTCAATACCAGGAACGTTTTCTATCATTTCAGGGAAGCACTGTTGTTTCAAAATTGGTACACTTCTCTGCGTGGTTCATCTTTGTTAACAAAGGTGAAGCTTACTGCCTACCATTTTTGTCATTTATGCTGACAACTTTTTCTATCCACATCTTTCCTAGCATCTCTTGCCTTGTTATTAGTGACTTGTATGTCTTGCTAACTGCAGACCCCGACAAAGTCGTGAAAACTTGCACAAGAACTCTGAATTACATGGCCGAAAAGAGAGTCAAAGCGCGTGTTCCCGCTCCCTTAAATAGGGAGGTGGTTGAATTCCCCAGAAACTAACATGTGACCACCACCCATGCCTCTGTCTTAATCTATTCATATGACCCTTCCCCTCTTGCGTCCGTGATATCATCTACTACTATTCCACTCTTCAACATCAACATGGTTGCCTCTCTTAGAGCACAAACTGCCACACGTTTGTTACGACATGCTTGAGGGAGCAGTTGGTCTGTTCTTTCTTTGTCTCCTCAGAGACATCCTGAATCTATACAGGAAAAGGGGAGATATGTGCACCAAGAACAAAGAACATTATAGACAGTTTGTGTGTGCACCAAGAACAATGGAGTGTATGTGTGAACCAAGAACAAAGAACATTATAGACAGTTTGTGTGTGCACCAAGAACAATGGCAGTATATGTGTGAACCAAGAACAAAGAACATTATAGACAGTTTGTGTGTGCACCAAGAACAATGGCAGTGTATGTGTGAACCAAGAACAAAGAACATTATAGACAGTTTGTGTGTGCACCAAGAACAATGGCAGTGTATGTGTGAACCAAGGACAAAAAACATTAAAGATAGTTTGTGTGTGCACCAAGAACAATGGCAGTGTATGTGTGAAACAAGGACAAAAAACATTAAAGAGGTTTGTGTGTGCACTAAGAACAATGGCAGTGTATGTGTGAACCAAGGACAAAAAACATTATAGTTTGTGTGTGCACCAAGAACAATGGCAGTATATGTGTGAACCAAGAACAAAGAACATTATAGACAGTTTGTGTGTGCACCAAGAACAATGGCAGTATATGTGTGAACCAAGAACAAAGAACATTATAGACAGTTTGTGTGTGCACCAAGAACAATGGCAGTGTATGTGTGAACCAAGAACAAAGAACATTATAGACAGTTTTTGTGTGCACCAAGAACAATGGCAGTGTATGTGTGAACCAAGGACAAAAACATTAAAGATAGTTTGTGTGTGCACCAAGAACAATGGCAGTGTATGTGTGAACCAAGGACAAAAAACATTAAAGATAGTTTGTGTGTGCACCAAGAACAATGGCAGTGTATGTGTGAACCAAGGACAAAAAACATTAAAGATAGTTTGTGTGTGCACCAAGAACAATGGCAGTATATGTGTGAACCAAGAACAAAGAACATTATAGACAGTTGGTGTGTGCACCAAGAACAATGGCAGTATATGTGTGAACCAAGGACAAAGAACATTATAGACAGTTTGTGTGTGCACCAAGAACAATGGCAGTGTATGTGTGAACCAAGAACAAAGAACATTATAGACAGTTTGTGTGTGCACCAAGAACAATGGCAGTGTATGTGTGAACCAAGGACAAAAAACATTAAAGATAGTTTGTGTGTGCACCAAGAACAATGGCAGTGTATGTGTGAACCAAGGACAAAAAAACATTAAAGATAGTTTGTGTGTGCACCAAGAACAATGGCAGTGTATGTGTGAACCAAGGACAAAAAACATTAAAGATAGTTTGTGTGTGCACCAAGAACAATGGCAGTGTATGTGTGAACCAAGGACAAAAAACATTAAAGATAGTTTGTGTGTGCACCAAGAACAATGGCAGTGTATGTGTGAACCAAGGACAAAAAGCATTAAAGATAGTTTGTGTGTGCACCAAGAACAATGGCAGTGTATATGTGCACCAAGAACAATGGCAGTGTCTGTGTTTACCAAGCACAATGGCAGTGTATGTGTGAACCAAGGACAAAAAACATTAAAGATAGTTTGTGTGTGCACCAAGAACAATGGCAGTGTATGTGTGCACCAAGAACAATTGCAGTGTATGTGTGTACCAAGAACAATGGCAGTGTATGTGTGTACCAAGAACAATGGCAGTGTATGTGTGAACTTACTTACTTAGTCGTTCCCCTTCTACCGTGAGGTGTAGAGGTTTGGAAGAGAGAGCGCCAGACTATCCTATCGGCTGTCTTCCTAGTGGCCTGGTTCAATTCTAGTCCTCGGTCCTTCAAAGATTGTCTAATGTTGTCCTCCTAGCGGACTCTGGGTCGTCCTAGGGGTCTGGATTCCTGGCTCTTTGTTTCCCATGCTTGTCGTGGTAGCCGATCTTCTCCCATTCTGCAGACATGGCCAAACCATCTTAGTTGGGACTGTTCTACTTGGGTCTGCAGGGGGTGGGATTTTAGGCCTTGACGTATGTCGTTACTTCAACCACCTTCCTCAGATACCTCATTTCTTAGGTTTGGATCGAGCTTTTGTGGGTTGAAGAACAAAGAACATTATAGACAGTTTGTGTGTGCACCAAGAACAATGGCAGTGTATGTGTGAACCAAGAACAAATAACATTAAAGATAGTTTGTGTGTGCACCAAAAACAATGGCAGTGTATGTGTGAACCAAGAACAAATAACATTATAGACAGTCTGTGTGTGCACCAAGAACAATGGCAGTGTATGTCTGCGACAAGAACCGAGAGACAGGGAGAGAGCTACACTGAATAATATAACTTATCACTCATCACTTATCACGTGAGTACACGATTGTTATTTAACCCAGAAGTGACATTAATAACAGTTAGATTGTTTCATGAAAAAAGTAGTTGTGTATTCATTTACTTCAGCCCCACAAGGAGCATAGGCCTTGAACAAAAGTGTGTCAAGTTCTCGTGTTGCGTTCCATCAGATCATGATCTTTCTATGTCGTCCTCGATATTCTCACGCGTGTCTACAGTTCTGTTCTCCTCTTGTTTACGTCATCAGTACATGCTGTATAGTCGACCCCGGAATGGCAGTAATACACGTGATATTGTTTCCTGCAACATGCCAGGACAGAACTGTCGCCTGTTCTCGTTGATTTAGGATTTCATTAATTGTCGGGTGCCAGTGGTGTTCACAAGATATTCATACAAGAGGAAAAACAATGCAAATAAAAGAATTCACGTTGCCAACCATCTTAGACCACGTGATTTAGCTACTTCCTGCAGGTGTTTCAGATTTACGCGAATCCGTGAAAGAAAGAAAAAAATTACGGTTATTGGCACAATTTTTCTGTCCGTAATTGGTTCTGATGACAGTCATTTTTTTTTTTTTTTAACTTCCGAGCAAGGGATAGGTGGGTCGTAGCAGTCGTTTGTAGGGTAATCAAATATGGCCGCGAAATAACGACTTAATTTGGTCGGATCGTAGCCCAAGATGGTTTGAAGTGGTGGCAAGTTTAGGCAGACGATAGAAGCGGTATAGCTATTGCTTATTGATTTAGCTGGTACAACTTCTTCTTCTTCTTCTTCCGTCCTTAGCCACCGACCGTCAAAGCAGTCAGTGGCCATTACGCCTAGTGGCGTCTTAGGGCAACAGCAGATAGGTTTTCTTTGCCATTGTTTCCCATCACGCCTATTGGCGTCTTTAGGGCAACGGCAAATCAATCCATTTGCTGTTGTTTCCGTAATCGAAGTGACTGGCAAACGGGTGATCAGCCCGTAGCTGGTACAACGTTCGATATTATTATTTTTTTAGCAATTTTTTTTTTATATGTTCCTTCTTAGGCGACGAGAGAAGCCTGAGACAGGCCGAATATTTTACGAATAAAAGAGATAGAGTTGATTATACGAGAGCGAACAAAGAATAACTGGACCCGACTTGAGAATTTTTGTACAGAAAGTCATCATTTTAAAATATTGAATATCGAGTTTATCATGTGCCTTTCTTACAGTAAGTAGCTACAGCACCGTGTCAAAAAATAAAAATTATTATTCAACTATTTACTTTATCACTTTGAATTTCCCTGGATAAATAATCATTTGATTAATAACTTGCTCTCTCTTTGGGACAAGTTGGCGCAGCCAGTAGAGCTAGCGGAGATAAGAGGTAAAAACTCGTTTTTCCTAGGATAAGAAAAATCAAGTCAGTTCAGTTGATGTAGTTGACTTTTCGTGCGTAGTAAGTTTATGTAATCACTTGACTTTATTAGGGTATTAGCTGACGTAGTTACTTGACTTTCCCCTCTCAACAACTTGACATAGTTACTTGACTTTCCCCTCTCAACAACTTGACATAGTTACTTGTCTGTCTCAGGATAATAAGTCAACTTTATCACTTGACTTTACCCGACTAAAAAACTCACATTATCACCTGAGTTAAATGTGATATAATCGTACCATACCATCCTAATTTGTTCGAACACCGGACTATAATGAATCACTGCTAGGCAATTCAGTGACGTTAAAAACAAACTGCTCAATTTTTAACTCGTCTGTGTGTTTATTTTGCAAAATGTTTGTGAGTATGTGCAATGAAAAAAATGTGAGTGTACAAGTAATAATGCGTGTGTGTAAAAATGAAGGCTAGAATGTGTGTTTGTGTGTGTGTGTGTGTGAGGGTCGACGATTACGCCTGCGTGTCTGCATCTGTTTGGGAGTGTCGACGATTATGTGTGAGTGTTTAAATCTATTTGCGTATGTGTGTATGTCTGTGTGTACAGAGAGATTATCGGGTAAACTTGGTCTAGTTTCACTTTTTCTTTATTTAATGAGACTTTGATAGTCCCTGATTCTCTGTTTTCTTTCCCTCCCCAATATTTGTAACGAACAACGCAGGTGTTCGTTACAGGTTTTCACACCTGTCCAGTCCAGCAACTATCCTCTTTGATGTCTGGAAGTCGGCCGACCACCATGTTTGTTATGCTTGTCAGGGCGCACGTAGAATTTGACGAGATGGGGGTTTTGTCGGCAGCTTCAAAGAGTTGTTCTTAATGCCACTTTCATCTTTATAGGGAACACCCCAACAGCAACATTTTTTTTTAAATTGCCATCCTTCCATCGTATCGTATAGTGCGCGCTGGCCATCGTTTATATTTCTGCAAAACCTATTCTGAACTTTGGACCTTCCTGGCCTGTATGACCTTGTAAAGGCTATCTTCTTCTTCTTCTTCTTCTTCTTCGTTCGCCCTGAAAAGGACGGTGGTTGCGTTGTGTCTGTTTACAACGTAGCTGTGATATCTGCACCTTTCGGTCGACACATCCGACTTCTGCACGGCATTTTTTAGGACCGGGTTTGCCTTCCCATTGCGATCCGTGCTCGCTCAGCCAGCCTGCATTGCTGCATACTGTTTCCAGGACCACCACGTGGAGGTGGAGCACGGTCTTGACCAGCTCTGGTTCGCTGGTCCTGACGCAGGCAGTCAAGCTATGAGTCGCTGACTGCGGTCTCTATTGCTGCGTCTTGGGGTCCCTAAAGGCTATCTCATTTGGGAGTGTAGTCTTAGAAAGTTGTTACAGTAAAGATTCGCAACAATCCCTGCAGGATGAACTCGTTCAGCGCAGACGTAGAGGGAATCTCTCGGTAAAGCTGAACCTAGTGTAATGAAGTCTTTAACACTTTTACCCCACGGCAGTATATTTTATGAGACAATCTTTATCAATGGCGTTTTTACAATGTTTGGGCACCCCGGGCACACATTACGTTGGGCCATCCATGTAAAACGGTATCAACAACAATAATCAATATACGGCTAATCTTTGGGCCATCCCAGTATAACGGTATCAACAACAATAATCAATATACGGCTAATCTTTGGGCCATCCCTGTAAAACGGTATCAACAACAATAATCAATATACGGCTAATCTTTGGGCCATCCCTGTATAACGGTATCAACAACAATAATCAATATACGGCAAACCTTTGGGCCATCCCTGTATAACGGTATCAACAACAATAATCAATATACGGCTAATCTAAATAAAAATGTAACTGCGTTATTCATCATCATCATAATTAGTACCCTTCAGCTCCCCAAGGAGCATAGGCAGTTGCTAAATCTGTGCCAGTTCCTCTTGTCATGTGCCATCCGTTAAAGATTGTCAATGTCTTGTTTACTCCTTGTCATTTCTGTGTCCAGAAACTGGGACATGTTATGATGTTTAGCACAGGAATAAAGGAAAGTAAAATGTTATATGAATATAAAGGCAAGGGTACCTTCTGGTAACTACTTTCCGAGGCCCACTCGATACTGGGGCCCTCGGGATGTGCTCAGTCACCTGGGCGGGAGTTATGTTATTGACCTTTACCTGTTAGATGAGTGACGTAGCCGTGTAGTTTCATTAAACCAGCCAGAACTTGAAGTTTCCGAGTTCAGATCCTCCGTACCAATATAATTGTATTATGATATTTTCTGCGTCATACAAGGTTTGTCATTCTTCTCTGGCTCTCAATCTGTCTCTCTCTCTCTCTCTCTCTCTCTCTCTCTCTCTCTCTCTCTCTCTCTCTCTCTTTCTCTCTCTCGTTCATAACGTTTTAAAGAAGGAAAAAGAAAGGCAAGAAGAAACGAGCGGAGACAGTTTGTGAACGTTTGTATCCATCTTTGTACAGAACGTAGACATTATGACATCTTGCACGATAAAGGTTGCTGTTATTTGGTTCACTCGATTTCTCCATTCGACAGTGGCGTCTCCCTCCCCGAGGTGGTTTTTACAGTTAATCCAGTCAGGGTCCCTGCCCCGGGCCAGTGTCCAACAGTTACAGTGAGAGTGAGAAGGAAATGTAACCTCATCAAACACACGCCCTGTACAGTAAGAGCGTAATCTAACGGTTACACGCGCAACACAAAAGAGGGGGAGGGGTGTGAAGCTAAGAACTGCCCCCACCCCCAGTTGTTTATAGGGATCCCCCGGGATTTAGAGTTTTCACTCTTTTACTCCCTTTTTTCATTTTGGGGTGAGTTTCAGGGCTTTCTTGTAAACCCAGAGGTCTTCCCCAACTCAGCAGGCTTAACACTGGTGAAACAAACCAGACCTGCTAATTGGCGGGGGGGTGCAATGACACAATTTGGCGAGTCCTCTACTCTAGAGGGGGATTTCACCTCCTTTCTAAATGCGCCTCTGCTTCACGGTGAGGGTACTAGAGAACAAGAATTAATGTTTCATCACCTTTTTACAGCGTCAGTGTCGGAGATTGATGAAAGAAAACAAGGAAAAAAAAAACCAAAAGGATAAAGAGAGAAGGTAGCGAGCCAGCTATCTGACTCATTGCAATTCTTTTTTTTTTTCTCCCTCTCATCTGAGAGATTTTTTCCTTTGATGTCCCCAGCCTGGCGCGTGAGATGAGTGTCGGGCGATTGTGAAGGATAACACTTCAATGAAAGAGGCTTTGTTCGGATTTTTACCTGATAAAGTCGGACTATCGGCCTTTCCTAGCCCCATCGCGTACTTGCTACCACTCCTGTCACAGAAAATTTGGTAAGTCGCTGACAACCAGGACCAGGATCTATGCTTTGATCTTTTGTCTCCTGGCGTAGCGGTTTGTTTGGTGTGTCAAACAGAATGTCGACCCACTGGTCAATGTTTGAATGAACGATGTCTTTTTAATAAGCTGCTGTTTTGTTGGTCAGGACAGCGATGACCAACCGGCTGTTAAGAAGACGCCAAACTGTATAGAAAAGTCTGTTACGAGTACCGATCTTTCTCTGCAGAGTTGTCACATGTTGTTGTTGTTTAACTAGGGCTGTTGAGCTTTTCGGTCATTTGCACCCAATACCAAGTTGAAGACTCCTTGGTATTATCTACATTGTAGATATATGCTTTTCCTGTGGCTTTTCTGCAATTTCGAAACGTGTTTAGTTGAATTCATCAGCCCCAGTTTCTCCAGCCTGGCTTGCATTTAAAGGATCACATCTAGTCCCAAGCTAGGAGGAAAAAGCATGTGGTATACTGTGCATTCTCCGCCATCCAAGGGGACTCTCCAAATATGGAGAGCTAAAATACTGTAATATGGTTGTCGACTCTCCCAAGGAATCGTCACATCCTATACAGAGCCAGTTTTCACCAACACCCACGCCCCCCCCCCCCCCCCCCCCCCCCCCCCCACCCATCCTGGGTCCATAGTGTGATCCTTCTGCATGCAGGCAACCAGGTAAAAACCAGAGTTACGTCTGGGGCTCAAGTAACTTCTACAAGCTTAATGTGCAATCTAAATACTATAGCAATGTGCATAGCTGTGGATCATATAAGGATGACTCCAGATATGCCTCCAAGCATCTCACAAGTTGTTCACATGTTGTTCACAAGTTGTTGGAATATGTAATTCCCCATATAAAAAAATGTCTTAACATCCGTCACTTTTGTCCCATCATTTTTCCACCAAAGCTGCAATCTTTTTCATGGCACGTTTCCGGCTGGGAAACTAAAATGCGCAACTGTCAAAACAACATCGCCAGATGTTTCTGTTTAAGAAATATCCATGCTTTTACTGCTTTCCCGTGACAACATTTCTGGAATCCACCCTGCCCCATTTGTATTATATAGTTCGGGTAAGTACGAGCAAGTGTCTCTACCATATATATAGATAGCCAGTGAAGCCTTATGGCTTATAATAAATGAATCGTTTGTGGTTTTCGTGCCACTGTTTCCATACTTCTGAAGCAAAACGGAAATGAATGAAATGACTACAGGGGAATATAATGACGTCACCAGGGCATACAGACGAACAAGCACAGCATAATTATTTCCCACCACATTTTGGTGGGTGACTTACTCGGGCAGTATAGTAACAACATAATTTATTGTGTCAGCTGACAACGTCTTGTGTCTGAACTAACTAGCACCATCTTTTATTTCCCACCACATTTTGGCGTGTGACTTACTCGGGCAGTATAGTAACAGTATAATTTATTGTGTCAGCTGACAACGTCTTGTGTCTGAACTAACTAGCACCATCTTGTTGTTATTTTCCTGCTGGTTCTTGGCTGACATAGAAAATGGTAGTCCCATGGCTGATACGGCGGTGGGGATTAAAGTGTTAGAGAGTTCACTAGACTAAGTATCTGCGTCATGAGGTGGAGTGACCAGTTCCCTTGTCTTCCCTGACTCAAGAGTCAGCTACTTATTGACAGTAGACGGAAGCGTGACTCTACCAGATGTTGAACCCGAAACACCATCAGCTTTGCCGTGACAGGCAATGTATCTAACTACTCTACCAGTCCGACGCTGATTGGCGTGCATACTTTGTTTTATATTTGTTTCTTGATTGACGTGTAGACCTCGTGTCTACTTCTTCATTGCTCAAATTGACAGTCCGCCCTTTTACCATTGATGTCACGTGTAAGCGCTGTTCACTGTTATTGTTTGTGTTTAGAACATACAACACTTAGATGTAACTGTGTATATTGTATGAAGTGTAAACAGCAATAATAGTGACATAGTTACAGTAAAGATAATATTATCATTATCCCCTCCTGACCCTGTGGGGCACGGCCCTTCAACAAGGTCACGCTAAACCTTCATGTCACGTGACGTCTGTTCAAATTCTTTCCTTGTCATCTTTGTCCCTTTCATGTCTGTCTTAAGTTCTCTTGTCCATATTGTTATTATTATTGTCTCCCTTTCTCTTGTCCATATTGTTATTATTATTGTCTCCCTTTATCTTGTCCATATTGTTATTATTATTGTCTCCCTTTCTCTTGTCCATATTGTTATTATTATTGTCTCCCTTTCTCTTGTCCATATTATTATTGTCTCCCTTTCTCTTGTCCATATTATTATTGTCTCCCTTTCTGTTGTTCATATTAATTTATTATTGTCTCCCTTTGTCTTGTCCACATCATTATTATTATTAACGTTTCTCTTGTCCATATTATTATTTTTATGCTGTCCCTGTCTACCTCTACACCTCACGGTAGAAGGGGAACGACTAAGTAAGTAAGTCTCCCTTTCTCTTATCCATATTATTATTATTATTGTCTTCATTTCTCTTGTCCATATTGTTATTATTATTGTCTCTCTTTCTTTTGTCCGTATTGTTATTATTATTTTCTCCCTATCTCTTACGTTGAGCATTCCAGAACAAGGACAGACTTGCAGTTATAAAAACAAACAAAAAACAAACAGGAGAAACATTTGTCACATAATCATTGGGTCGACCTCTTTTCCTCTCCGGAAGTATTTAGTTACATTTTTGTGTGTATTTGCAATTTCTTTCTCTGCTATCAAGCAGATATTAGCTATTTTCTTATCAATTTTACACGTGATAATTGATCATGCTTGCTTTGCGCTTCTCGGCTTTGCTAAGATTAAGACGCAGGCAAAACCAAGATGGGCCCGGTCAATTTTCGTATAGTGACCGCGTGTCATGTTTACCTAGGAGTGCCCCGCGATAAATTATCGACCTGTCGGCATGCACTCGGCGGAGACGAATGACATAATCATATCCTGTACACCTTGTTACAAAGACATTACTTTAGATAAACGTAAGATGTTGTATTTTAGAAAACATTGCCGAGAGAGTGATCAGATGTGTTCATTCCATATTTGGAAGACATTACCTTTGCATTAATGCACAGAAATTTCCTAGTGGAAATATTTTTAATTACTCATCCTAAACACGCATGTTTGAAATTATTGGCCGGCACTCGAGATGTAAATACAACTACATTTCTGATTGGGGCCTGGTCTAACAGTAAACAACACGTGCCAGGAACGAAAGGGGCAATATAACCTGACACTTTAGTCAGTTCAAAGAACTGTTGAAATCTACCTCGCGCCAAGAAGACAACCAGACCTTGCCAGACTAAAATCAGCTTTCATTTATCGGACCGGACCCTTGTTTGTGCGTCTTGAGGACTTAGAGCCTAGGAAAATGCTACAATTATAACACGGAAAACCGGAATCTGAGGGAACTGAAACACAAGTCAAAGTGGGAACTTATTGCTAAAGTAACAACACCCCAGAAAGAGGCCTCTACAAGTGCCTTTATTTCTCTGAGCCGCAGTCTGTGAGCCTAAAGATTGGCTTAATGGTACCAGTTGATGGTACTATTTCTGGAACAAGTGGCCTGAAGTCGATGGTAGACACCATCATCAGACGGATCTTAGAGATGCGGGACCAGCTTTGCAGTTACTCCTTGATTCTACGTGGAACGTACTGCAACTCTTAATCTTGACCAGGGACACGAGTGATCCAGTCCTCCATCTGCAAAGACCCAAACATCAGCTGGAGCAGAAACATCTTTGGCAGCTAAGTAGTCAAATAAAAGATGCCAAGTGAACTCTTACCAAAACCTCCATAACATCATTGATGATGAGCATTTTTTGTTAAATAATTATTCGTGTTTGTAAACTGTTAAAACATAATTGATTATTAAATTTGTTATTTATATCTATCCAAATTTAAAGTTGATTTAATCATTTTTAATGTGTTGTATCCGTTTGTCTCAGAAAATTTCTTAAATACACTCAAACAGAGCTACTAAATAATAATAAGAGGAATTTCGCTGAATTAACTCAGCTGGGGGCTTGAACGAGCTAACGAATTATAAGATAACCCTATCCTCCACAAACGTTGAGGCAGATATTAGAGTTAACGTGCTCAGCCAATGCAGCATCGTTCTCGTTTTTCTGAATATCTTGTGTGAATATTACATAGAGGTAAAAGCATCATTATCCTTCTACCTACAACTCTGCCAAGAGTAATCTTGTGCGAAGGTAGACATATTTGAAGACCCACATTAGATAGTCTTCAGTTTTGGTCACTGTTGGACCAGTATTGCAGAGGTAACCCGTGACAACAATAACAACTGTACGAATGACGGACCCAATGGGATTATTTATTTCATCAAGGTGAAGGTACAAGTACTGTTGACGCCTTACATGTCTACTCTACAACTGTTCAATTTAGTGAATTATACACAATGAAAACAAACAAGGAAAAACAAGTATTATTAAAGAAAGGGCACCTAAGAAAAATACAAATAAAAGAAGAAAAAAGATTGGGAATAGTAAGATTGCTGGGACCTGTAAAAAATATCGATGGAGCCCTGGTGTTATCACCATTGGTAAAATCAAACGAGAAAACTTACAACAGTTCTTCAAGTTGACCCGACACCACAGGTACATCAGCCAATTGGTTGTCTTAACTTCCTCAAATATTGTACGTGTCAGGTATTGGTCTTCAACACGACGAGCGTGAAATCGCTGTGAGATATC
This sequence comes from Oreohelix idahoensis, assembly GCA_024509875.1. Classification (NCBI taxonomy): domain Eukaryota; kingdom Metazoa; phylum Mollusca; class Gastropoda; order Stylommatophora; family Oreohelicidae; genus Oreohelix; species Oreohelix idahoensis. The sequence goes on from JAMPIV010018126.1 coordinate 20,178, forward strand.
TATTTTGATCATGTTACTAATTATATCTGTGACGGACAATTGTCTTACGTTTAACCGGATCGATTCTTGTACACAAACAACTATTTCTGCTCATGTTATTGTGTGTATTTTTAACTGACATGTCGTCTGTTAATTGTCTGTTTCTTTACGTGACGCTAAGAAAATAACACGATTTGTTTTATTTTTAAATTGTTTTTGAAGTGCCAAGGATTGTTAATTGAGTGTTGTTTTTTACAGTTGTCGCAATATTTTAACAGAACTGGTCTTACTTAATTGTTTATGGCGCCTGGGTTCTCAATTTTTAAATCTAGTTCATACGTTTTCCTGGCGTCTTGTTATGTTTAATTGTGCTAATTCGTTATATAGTGTCCGATTCACACAGGGGCTAGAGTGCTGGCCTGTCGTGAAAAAGGTACCGGGTTCGAAACACGGTGGCGTCACGCTGCAGTCTACCCAACTGTAAATGGGTACCAGACTCTGCTGTTGAGTTAGAGAAGGTAAAGGCAGCGGGAAAGGGAAGTACACCCCACCTCTCGAAGCAGGACCTAGTATTGTTTAGTCTCTAACACTTCACTCTCCTATAGCACTACCAATTGTTAAACTCGTTATACAGTATTTTATGATTTGATATCATTGAACAGACATACAAATATTTCCGCGATAACATCTGTATGATGATGATGTTCTGGCTACTGTACTACTGTACAATCATCATCATCATCATCATCATCATGTTCTTGTACGTCCTTGACGGAGTAAGGGGTCACCATTGCAGCTGGCCCCCTGGCAGGAAGCCTGCACCAACCATTCTTGTAGTGGTGTATTCTGGGATAATTTGCTTTACAGGATGAGGTTGCCAACCTCATGCCCAACCTCATAATAGTCGCCTTGTACGACATGCCTGAGGGCACAGTAGTCATTCTTTCGTTGTCTCTTCACAGACCCCCGGCAACTGTAGGGGGTAGTCATGCACCGTGACCCCCGGTAACTGCAGGTGGTAGTCATGTACCGTGACCCCCGGTAACTGCAGGTGGTAGTCATGTACCGTGACCCCCGGTAACTGCAGGTGGTAGACATGTACCGTGACCCCCGGTAACTGCAGGTGGTAGACATGTACCGTGACCCCCGGTAACTGCAAGTGGTAGTCATGTACCGTGACCCCCGGTAACTGCAGGGGGTAGTCATGTACCGTGACCGCCGGGAACTGCAGGGGGTAGTCATGTACCGTGACCGCCGGGAACTGCAGGGGGTAGTCATGTACCGTGACCGCCGGGAACTGCAGGGGGTAGTCATGTACCGTGAGCCCCGGTAACTGCAGGGGGTAGTCATGTACCACATTACCAGATAATTGCTAACGCGATTAAACAAACGGCAGGAAAAGTTCTGCTGTCGCGAGTTTAGGAGTAGGGAGTGGCGATACCCTGACAAGCGGGATAGGGGTGGGGGGAGGAGACTGAGAGGGGTTGGCAAGAATAGAAGTATCTGTCCCTCTCATTCTTGTCTCAAGCTTTTCCGACCATGTTTTCATTGGCTGATTAGTTTTGCCTAGTCACGACAGGACAAGGCTCATTCGGTCCAAACACAATGTTGATCGTTTATATTTGGGCGCAGGTAGAAATACGAGCAGCATCCCGGTCTACGATTTCTAAAATGATCACAAGTGACGTGATCTCTCATGTACGTCTGGCGTGCTAACATTCATGTTCGCTTTCAGCCTTCATAAGGGCTTCAGCATACATCCTAATAGTCCTTCTGAGGGCCTTGGTGTTTATCATCAGTAAGAACTGAAGTTCAGGCTATAAGTTCCTATCGACGGGGGGATTTTCTGATGATCAGATTGCCTCCTGTTGTATCGCTCTGTATAGAGTTTCCTATCATCATCAGGTCATTAGTTCGTTTTGTTTACAGGCAGTTGAGCTTTGATATAACTAAAAGAAGTCTGTCAGTGGGTGAAAAGCTCTGCCTCACCACAAGAAGGTAAACGCCTCAAGGGAAAAAAATGGTCAATGATTTTTTCAACTTCTAAACATCTACTTTTGACACCTGATGTCTGCCGGACAGTTGACTAGCCTTCTTCTGCCGCGGGTAATCATGTCGTCTTGTACCTGGACACTATAGTCTGACACCTGATCATTCATCTTTCTTAATCCTTCTGGTCATCTTAAAGCATATGACAATACATGATTGATCATATGAGAAATTAGGAAATACATTTCATCTCATTCTTAGAGAAAGAATTACTGTCCTATTTAACAGTTGTACCTTTTTTTTAAAGCAAATACGATGTTGAAGAAAACTTCTTGTGAGTTTCACATTATTATTTTTAAAAATTCCTTATCGAATATAGTGGCGTGACTGTTGCACGTGTTTTTTATTTTTTAAATAAATTTCTTGCAGAAATAGACAGGAAACCCGGGGTTTGTGAGTAGTAAATAGGTAACGAAAATAAGTCAGTAGCAGTCTATCGCAGACAAGAAACAGAAAGACAGACAAATAAGGAGAGCACTAGACAACAGAAAAAGTAATAGAAGTGATAGGCATTCCAGGGATTCGAACAAGGAATGAACGGCACCGTACCGTCATTCCCACGGCTTGAACAACGGTCGAACGGTGTCGTCATTCCCCCGGCGATGCATTGGAGGGAGGGGGGGGGGGGGCTTAGTTGGCCGCGTATCTTGTCATGATTTTATACACCTATTTATGTACATACAGAACCTTCCTGTCCGTCTATCTTTCTTTCCTTTTCGTATTGCGGACTTAAGAATCTGATTTATTTATTATTCCTCCGGGTCTTTCTCGAACCATCCACAATTTTTTTTTTCAATCTGACACAATCTACTATCAGGCCCGTGTACTTCCCGGCGGTCTCTGGGTAGACAAAGAAAAAATATAACCCCTGTTCCCTTATTCATGTCGTAATAGGCTACGATCATAAAGTTGTGCATAGGGTTAGCACCTTCATCATGTAACACAAATTGTTACAAGCACCACAGCTACAAGAATACGTGAACGATTTGATGCAGGCGTTCTTAAAAGGGACGAGCTCCAGGGGTGGAGCCATAACCCCAGGCAACGAAATGGAAAAGATGATGATGATGATGACGATGATGACGATGATGATGCATTTACTATTATATTATGCCAGAACACGTGACGTGCGACTTGACAGCTCCCGGCATTAGTCTGACCGATGTCAGCTGTAAATAGGCGTAACTGTAACAATAATCTTGAAACATTAATATGTAATGGCACAACAATGTGACCCGATAATTCCCATTCGCAACGATAATTTGAAAAATAAATGTCAAGAGCTTGGAGGAAAAAAAAATCAAGAAGTGAGCACACTGTTCCCAGCTTGTTTTTACGTGCGGTACACTTTAGAGAAACTGAACAGTTTTACACAACAGCGCTGTCAGTTATATTCATCACCATCAATATTATCATAACTAACTGTCAACTCTTATGTGCAGCATACAAGTTCAAAGTTCACACCAAGTCCTTATATCTTGTGCCATCTACGGAAATTCTTTCCATGTCTTTTCTTTATCCCTGTTTTGCTTCTCTCGAGTTGCCTTCTCCTTATTTTGTCATTTCTTAAATTGTTTGATTGGACGATCTCTTCATAAATATGGTTGCAGTATTTGTGGTTCACGTGTCTTAACGGTGATGTAGCCGGTTCAGTGACCAACCCTTCCTAGCAGCCACTTAACATACCTGGTTGGTGACAGACATAATTACTATTCTTTGCTCCATTTTCGGTCGAAAGTTTTAGTTTCGTTACCGTGTTTCGCTAGAGAGAGAGAGAGAGAGAGAGAGAGAGAGAGAGAGAGAGAGAGAGAGAGAGAGAGAGAGAGAGAGAGAGAGAGAGAGAGAGAGAGAGAGAGAGAGAAATTTTCAAAGGGTTGAGAATTGGGCACGCAGGCCCGTCTGACATTCTGCCCTTCCTTTCTCTCGTCGTTTATACTGATTTCATTTATTCTCACATACATTTTACCCATCAATGTCAAGGGCTTCAACGTTGTAAAGGTAAAATAATAGCATACTCACATTCACAGTATCTAATTATAAACATGAAATAAAATATGTTGAAAAGTACAAACTAAGTATCACCATGAAATAAAATATGTTGAAAAGTACAAACTAAGTATCACCATGAAATAAAATATGTTGAAAAGTACAAACATCATCATTAAACCTACATTCGATACTATATCATTTGTTCGGAAAAATAATCACATTAGGGGGGCAGATAATCAGAACTCATAAAGTATTCGAAAAGTCTACGATTGTATGAATCGGGACTGAGGTTGTTATGTTTTAGATAATGTGGAAGATAGTTCCAAAGATGAGCAGCAGAGTAAGCTAAGCTTTTCTTGAATAAGTCAAGCCTAGGCTTGGGCACTTGTATTTTGTTAAAGCGTTGACTGCGTCTTTCATTGTATTTGAACATTGGCCACAGATATGTTGGAGCATTCTGTGACAGGATTTTGTGAACAAATTTAGCTTTGTTGAACAGAAAGCGCTTTCTTAGAGGCAGTATTTTGAGATCTTTATATAGATCTACACACTGTGTTTTGCAGTTGTCAGAAACTAGACGCACTGCACGCTTTTGTAGTGAATGGAGTCTTTTTGTGTTGGACATAGAACAACCATCTCAGATTGTGGAGCAATAGTCAAGGTTTGTTTGTATGTGAGATATATAGAACAATTTTCGTGCATCTTCATCTATGATTTTAGCTAACTGGTAAACTTTCTGTGCCGTTTGCTTGGTCAGTGCACGAACATGTGAGTTCCAATTTAGATGCTGGTCAACGACTATTTCTAGAGTTTTATGTTCATTAACGTTTTCAATTGGTGAGGTACCAATGTAGATCTGAAGAGAGAGAGAGAGAGAGAGAGAGAGAGAGAGAGAGAGAGAGAGAGAGAGAGAGAGAGAGAGAGAGAGAGAGAGAGAGAGCGAAGCATGACGACACACCACGTGGTCTTGCTATAAGACTACAAGGGAAAACTTCGATCCAACTTTTGCGGCCAATGCGCTCGAAATGGTATTTAAGAATACAGAATCACTGTAAATACGGTATTTCTCAACACTGACAAAATTAAGGATTAGAATCTAATATACGTCGGCTAATCTGCGGCACAATGTAACAAACGGTCAAATGACAACTTAACAATGATAGTCACAAACTGGCAGTTCGTACACATGAACATCAAATAAAGCTTTAGCCAGACTTTTCACGCGCAGTCAGAATTATCTAATATTTGAGAACAACTTGGTAAACAGATGTTTGTAAGTCCCAGAGATTACCAAAACCGTCCAGTGAAGTTCGTTAACCGTGACGAAACATTATGTTCAGTGGAAGACAGTCTAGAAATTATGTCTGGTTGGTACGAGACATGAGAACTAATTGGGTTTGATTCACTTTATTCATTAACCCACTCCACCTCCTCCCTTTTCTGTACCCACCCTTCTCTTGTCGAAATCATCAAATATTTCTCATTTTCTAGTCAATATTCGCCTTCTAATTTATAAAATATTTTTTATTAATGAATTTTAAATCAGTTTTTTTCCCTTTATTTCATTGGATCCTCGGTATTATGCAACGTTCGATTGTCATCTCGGGAGGCCAGGTTGAACGAGGAACCTATCTGCGGCAGATCTTGACAGTCGACAATCTAATAAGATTAAAATAAAACGGAGCATATCTGTCGTCTGCACTGAACGACTGTGTCAAGATATTTTACGTTTTGACTTGACTATTTTAAAATGTACATATTTACATTACAGTTATCTTAAGTCTTCCATGATTCTGATCTGTTCTGTCGCTATTCATCTACTTCTGTTAGTTGAGTATGACTGATGGAGTCAGTAACAATGTGTACAACTCTGTCAGTGAGAGTATGACTGATCGAGTAAGTAACGATTTGTACAACTCTATCAGTGAGAGTATGACTGGTGGAGTCAGTAACAATTTGTACAACTCTGTCAGTGAGATTATGACTGATCAAGTCAGTAACAATTGTACACCTCTGTCAGTGAGAGTCTGATTGATGGAGTCAGTAACAATTTGTTCAACTCTGTCAGTGAGAGTATGACTGGTGGAGTCAGTAACAATTTGTACAACTCTGTCAGTGAGAGTATGACTGGTGGAGTCAGTAACAATTTGTACAACTCTGTCAGTGAGAGTATGACTGGTGGAGTCAGTAACAATTTGTACAACTCTATCAGTGAGAGTATGACTGGTAGAGTCAGTAACAATTTGTACAACTCTGTCGGTGAGAGTATGACTGGTGGAGTCAGTAACAATTTGGACAACTCTGTCGGTGAGAGTATGACTGGTGGAGTCAGTAACAATTTGTACAACTCTGTCAGTGAGAGTATGACTGGTGGAGTCAGTAACAATTTGTACAACTCTATCAGTGAGAGTATGACTGGTGGAGTCAGTAACAATGTGTACAACTCTGTCAGTGAGAGTATGACTGGTGGAGTCAGTAACAATTTGTACAACTCTGTCAGTGAGAGAATAATTCATCAAATCAATCAGAATCCCTCACCAGTAACACCCTTCACAGCCCTATGTAGTTGCCCGGGGGTGGGGGATCTCTGAAGAGACAGAGATGAATAAGGCTACTGCATACTCATGCATGTCGTACAAGGCGACTAATTGGAGGTTGTGCGTGTTCTGCCAACGTCATCATGTAAAAGAAATTGGCACATAAACCAATAATACAGAAGTATGTGCGTGCTTGATGCAGGTTTCCTGCAAGGTGTCCAGCTACGGTCAGGGATCCGTCTACCATAAGGAAGGCAAAGGAAAACATGATGATGATGATGATGATAATGATGATAATGAATACTTCTCAAGTAGTTTCGTTTTACTCATCGTTCGCGCGCTCTTCAAGCAGAGATGAACTTGAATTGGCTCATCTCAAACAAATCTGAACTGGAATTATCACACTGACTATGACGACAGAAATGGGGAGGTTCTGTGAACTGTGAGCACTTCGTTACTTCGCAGCGTGCGACAGACCTGGAGTATTGTAAAACATCATTCCTTATAGATGACCCATGTCGCATGTTTTCGTTAAACCGGGAACTCGTAATGGGAAAACAAAAAACGTGAGCGGAACAGAAATGTAAATATATGCAGATGTCTGCTCGTCTTTGTGTTTGTTTACGATAATTAAGTAATATTGATCATAATCACAACATGAAATCTGTGAAAGGAAATTAATCCACAGCCTGGCAACAATATGTGATGTTTTCTTTGGCCTCACGGAATATGGTAGACTTTTCTTTCTTTCTTTCTTTCTTTCTTTCTTTTTTTTTCTTTCTTTCTTTCTTTCTTTCTTTCTTTCTTTCTCTTTCTTTTTTTTTCCCTTTCTTTCTTTCTTTCTTTCTTTCTTTTTTTCTTTCTTCCTTTCTTTCTATCTGTATTTTTTCTCTTTCTTTCTTTCTTTTTCTTTCTTTCTTTCTTTCTTTCTTTCTTTTTTTTTCTTTCTTTTTCTTTCTTTCTTTTTCTTTCTTTCTTTCTATCTGTATTTTTTCTCTTTCTTTCTTTCTTTTTCTTTCTTTCTTTCTTTCTTTCTTTCTTTCTTTCTTTCTTTCTTTTTTTTTCTTTCTTTTTTTTTCTTTCTTTCTTTCTATCTGTATTTTTTTCTCTTTGTTTGTTTGTTTCTTTCTTTCTTTCTTTTTCTTTCTTTCTTTCTTTTTTCTTTCTTTCTTTCTGTCTGTCTTTCTTTCTTTCTTTCTTTCTTTCTTTCTTTCTGTATTTTTTCTCTCTCTTTCTTTCTTTGTTTCTATCTTTCTTTCTTTCTTTTTTCTGTTACATTCTTTGTTTTCTTTCTTGCATTCCCTTTTCTGATTGTCTTTTTTCATATTTTCTTTTATTTTAGCTTGTGTTCACAAGAACGCATCAATTACCTAACGATACTAGTAGTAGTTTGGTCTTATATTAGCAATGTTTTCTTGTGATAGAGAGACAAAGTTGGAATATCGGCGCCTCTCAGATTTTAATTTCGGATAATCAAGTACACAGGGGTCATCGTCTGGTTGTCAGGGTCGTCTCTGAGTAGATCAAGTACACAGGGGTCATCGTCTGGTTGTCAGGGTCGTCTCTGAGTAGATCAAGTACACAGGGGTCATCGTCTGGTTGTCTCAGGGTCGTCTCTGAGTAGATCAAGTACACAGGGGTCATCGTCTGGTTGTCAGGGTCGTCTCTGAGTAGACAAAGAAATACTAACACTATTGTTCTCATTCTTAGTTCTGGAATCCGCGGGGAGGGGGTGGGGGGGAGATAAAGAGAGAGAGAGAGAGACCGAAAAAACATGGAGACGAGAAATGAAGACAGACATTAAATAACATGAACAGGTGACACAGGACAGGTAGGACAGGACAGGTAGGACAGGACAGGTAGGACAGGACAGGTGGGACAGGACAGGTAGGTTTGGCATGAATCTTGTGACGGCATTTACTGCTTAGAGAGCTAAAGTGTGATGATGATATTCCTACCAGGCTTGTACGTCGTCTAACGGGAGCTTATGTACGTCGTCTAACGGGAGCTTATGTACGTCGTCTAACGAGAGCTTATGTACGTCGTCTAACGAGAGCTTATGTACGTCGTCTAACGAGAGCTTATGTACGTCGTCTAACGGGAGCTTATGTAGGTCGTCTAACAAGAGCTTATGTACGTGGTCTAACGGGAGCTTATGTACGTCGTCTAACGGGACCTTATGTACGTCGTCTAACGGGAGCTTATGTATGTCGTCTAACGGGAGCTTATGTACGTCGTCTAACTGGAGCTTATCTATGTCGTCTAACGAGAGCTTATGTATGTCGTCTAACGGGAGCTTATGTATGTCGTCTAACGGGAGCTTATATACGTCGTCTAACGGGAGCTTATGTACGTCGTCTAACGGGAGCTTATGTACGTCGTCTAACTGGAGCTTATGTATGTCGTCTAACGAGAGCTTATATACGTCGTCTAACGGGAGCTTATGTTCGTCGTCTAACGGGAGCTTATATACGTCGTCTAACGGGAGCTTATGTACGTCGTCTAACGGGAGCTTATGTACGTCGTTTAACGGGAGCTTATGTACGTCGTCTAACGGGAGCTTATGTTCGTCGTCTAACGGGAGCTTATATTCGTCGTCTAACGGGAGCTTATGTACGTCGTCTAACGGGAGCTTATGTACGTCGTCTAACGGGAGCATATGTACGTAGTTTAACGAGAGCTTATGTATGTCGTCTAACGGGAGCTTATGTACGTCGTCTAACGGGAGCTTATATACGTCGTCTAACGGGAGCTTATGTACGTCGTCTAACGGGAGCTTATGTACGTCGTTTAACGGGAGCTTATGTACGTCGTCTAACGGGAGCTTATGTACGTCGTCTAACGGGAGCTTATGTACGTCGTCTAACGAGAGCTTATGTACGTCGTCTAACGAGAGCTTATGTACGTCGTCTAACGAGAGGTTATGTACGTCGTCTAACGAGAGCTTATGGACGTCGTCTAACGAGAGCTTATGTACGTCGTCTAACGAGAGCTTATGTACGTCGTCTAACGAGAGCTTATGTACGTCGTCTAACGGGAGCTTATGTACGTCGTCTAACGGGAGCTTATGTACGTCGTCTAACGGGAGCTTATGTACGTCGTCTAACGGGAGCTTATGTATGTCGTCTAACGGGAGCTTATGTATGTCGTCTAACGGGAGCTTATGTATGTCGTCTAACGAGAGCTTATGTATGTCGTCTAACGGGAGCTTATGTATGTCGTCTAACGGGACCTTTTTACGTCGTCTAACGGGACCTTATGTACGTCGTCTAACGGGAGCTTATGTACGTCGTCTAACGAGAGCTTATGTTCGTTGTCTAACGGGAGCTTATGTTCGTCGTCTAACGGGAGCTTATGTACGTCGTTTAACGGGAGCTTATGTACGTCGTTTAACGGGAGCTTATGTATGTCGTCTAACGAGAGCTTATGTACGTCGTCTAACGAGAGCTTATGTATGTCGTCTAACGGGAGCTTATGTATGTCGTCTAACGGGAGCTTATGTATGTCGTCTAACGAGAGCTTATGTATGTCGTCTAACGGGACCTTATGTATGTCGTCTAACGGGACCTTATGTACGTCGTCTAACGGGAGCTTATGTACGTCGTCTAACGAGAGCTTATGTTCGTCGTCTAACGGGAGCTTATGTTCGTCGTCTAACGGGAGCTTATGTACGTCGTTTAACGGGAGCTTATGTACGTCGTCTAACGGGAGCTTATGTACGTCGTCTAACGGGAGCTTATGTATGTCGTTTAACGGGAGCTTATGTACGTCGTCTAACGGGAGCTTATGTACGTCGTTTAACGGGAGCTTATGCACGTCGTCTAACGGGAGCTTATGCACGTCGTCTAACGGGAGCTTATGTATGTCGTCTAACGAGAGCTTATGTACGTCGTCTAACGAGAGCTTATGTACGTCGTCTAACGAGAGCTTATGTACGTCGTCTAACGAGAGCTTATGTACGTCGTCTAACGAGAGCTTATGTACGTCGTCTAACGAGAGCTTATGTACGTCGTCTAACGAGAGCTTATGTACGTCGTCTAACGGGAGCTTATGTACATCGTTTAACGGGAGCTTATTGGGAGCCGCGCTGGTGTAATGGCTTTGGCGTTGTACTGGCGACCAGGTGTTCAAGGTTCAAACCCGGGCGTCGGCGTTTGAAGAAATGTTTACGGCCGGAAATTTGACTGAATAGCCTGAACGGCTCCTGTGATAAACCCTCTGTGGATGGGAAGGAGCGAAGCTCCTGACCGGGTTGGAAGGAAAGTCCTCAGGTTCCCCAGCCTCGCAATGACATGTCATTGGGCCGAAGGGCTGAAAGCCCAAGTGCCGCTGGTTAAGGAAAAAAAAAAAAAAAAAAAAAGGGAGCTTATGTACGTCGTCTAACGGGAGCTTATGTACGTCGTCTAACGGGAGCTTATGTATGTCGTCTAACGGGAGCTTATGTACGTCGTCTAACGGGAGCTTATGTACGTCGTCTAACGGGAGCTTATGTATGTCGTCTAACGGGAGCTTATGTAAGTCGTCTAACGGGAGCTTATGTAGGTCGTCTAACGGGAGCTTTGTATGTGGTCTAACGGGAGCTTATGTATGTGGTCTAACGAGAGCTTATGTACGTCGTCTAACGGGAGCTTATGTATGTCGTCTAACGGGAGCTAATTATGTCGTCTAACGAGAGCTTATGTACGTCATCTAACGAGAGCTTATGTATGTGGCCTAACGGGAGCTTATATATGTCGTCTAACGGGGAGCTTATGTATATCGTCTAACGGGGAGCTTATGTATGTCGTCTAACGGGAGCTTCTGTATGTCGTCTAACGGGAGCTTATGTATGTCGTCTAACGGGAGCTTATGTATGTCGTCTAACAGGAGCTTATGTATGTCGTCTAACGGGAGCTTATGTAAGTCGTCTAACGGGAGCTTATGTAAGTCGTCTAACGGGAGCTTATGTATGTCGTCTAACGAGAGCTTATGTTTGTCGCTGTCAGTCTCGTCATATAAAAAATACAAATTGCTACAGAAATCTCAATACTGTATATTTGTGTAAACTTATAAAATCGTCAACTTGTATGGTTGAAAGTGCTTAATAAGTTAGAATATTTTACATTTCGAGTATTATACTATCAGGGTGTACTACTAGAGGGAACATCCAATAATCAATCTGGATGTATCATCAAGAGATAAACATCAGATACAATATCAGGATTTACCATTCAATGGACATCAAATAAACTGCTGGGATGTACTATCAATGGATTACATCAACTAATCTATCAGGATTTGCGATTTAGCATGGACATGAAAAAATATATCAGGATTTGTCATCTAGCATGGACATCAAATAATCTTTCAGGATTTGTCATCTAGCATGGACATCAAATAATCTATCAGGATTTACCATCTAGCAGGGACATCAAATAATCTATCAGGATTTACGATCAAGAGATTAACATAAAAGATTATATCAGGATGTACCATCTAGAGATGGGCATGCGGCATTCTATCAGGATGTGCCGTTAAGATAAAAGACAAACATTACTGGATATCTCTTACACCCAACCATCTAAGATGCGAACACGGCATGTGATCTGAAGCATACATATGAAGTCATGTGACTGTACGGCGTTCTGTCACGCGTAAATCTGGTAACGTCTCCAGACAATAAACTATGACAGTCTCATAATTGTTATTCTTGATTTTTTTGTCTATCGTCCCGGCGCGGAGCAGAGGAGATCATCGCCCTGGCCAGTCGAAAGTTCAGTGAACTTCTTGACTTACATTCCTGGGCGATATTGTCCCAGGTCTTGGCGACTTGGTCTCTAAATCCGACATAAATAACTTTAATCTTAAGGGGTTTTTAACTCTTCAGATGAGGTTTGAGTTGACGGATTAACTCTCCTTGTTTCTTTGTGAGGATGCTAAGAGAAGGTAATCTGACTTGATCCGTTTGTTATTTTGGGACATTGCTTGGGAGATATCATCAAATGTGTTTTTAACTACGTACATTTTTGTGCCACCCACCTTTGTTTTTGTCTGCCACCCTGCATCAGTTGTTCCACTTTCTTTATCTATATAAGAGATAGAAGTACAATTTGGAAACTCCGAAAATTCATCGTGGGTTCGGCTATACACTGAGACATCTCCTATTTCTTAACGCATGAGCCGCGTTTGGTAAGAAAATATCCCTACACTTCACTAAGGGTTAGACCGTTACACAGGAGAGCCCGCTGCACGAAATGTTAGCCTTGGCTTGGAGAATTTGGAAGGATTAATCTTTGGTACCGGGTTCGATTCCCAGTTAATGGAAAATAATTTATGGAAAATTCTTTTTCAGAACCAGTGGTCCCAATGATGTCATACCCCCCGCCCCCCCCCCCGCCCCCCCCCCACTCCCCCCCCCCCCCCCCTCTCCCCCCCCACCCCCCCCCCCCCCCCCCCCCCTCCCCCCCAAAGCTCTGCTGCGCCCCCCCCCCCCCCCCCCCCCCCCCCCTTTTCCGGTCTCCTGGGTAGTGAGATCGGATGCCTAGCCTTTTCGGATAAGGGCGAAAAAAAAGGAGGTCCCGTGTGCAAGTTGCGCACGTTAAAAATCCCACGGCAGAGTAGTCCGTGTGCAATGAAGATAGTCCTTAAACCAAACCAAACTAATCTTTGGTAAACTTCAGGTCCAATTTCAGGATGTGAGTTATGGGCAGAGTTACTGTTTGAAGTTTTATTTCCACGTGCGTTCAACTAATAATTCAAAATGTGTTTTGTTTCGTTTATTTCGTGTTTATGTGTATGTTGTTTTTTAAGCCTTCAGAGTGTCGTAGATTTTTTGATAGGAGAATTAAGACATAGATTGGTCCCTTCTGAATAGAAATAGAACAGGTGATAGTTCAGTGTGAGATGATAATAGAAATAGATTGTCACGAGTGAGATGGTAGAACCTAATAGAGGCTGTCCCTGAAATCGAGAATCTTCTCTCTTTCAGCCTATCTTCTACAACAGATTTAGAGGAGTCAGACAGTCTATTATGATATATATATATATATATATATATATATATATATATATATATATATATATATATATATATATATATATATATATATATATATATATATACCACTCACATACACACACAAGTGACGACAGTTAGACGCACAGACGTGAAAAACTATAACAATGGAATATAGGTATTTGGGACAAGCTGACTAACACACTGGTATAATGTTTATGTAAATTTTATTAACATAAACTCTCCACATGTAAGCCTACCTTGCCGTGGTTGGAGAGCTTGAGCGCCTCAATGATCCCGGGAGCTATGCCGGCGGGAGTTTTACTCCTGGCAGGGTCACCCAAGCCGGACAGGTCCTGGGTGAAGGGCCAGACTAAATGGGCTGAGGAGTGGGTGGAACCCTATAGGTGTAGATGCAGAACCCACCGGCGAGTGGTACATGCTCTGGTCTGCACCAATCCACCCCCACTTCATGGGTTAAATGCTTTCTTGCCTCATTCTTCACTGTTTGTCGTCTATCACGCCCATGGCGACCGTTGCCTCAATTGGCTGTGTGTGGTGTACCCGGAAACGGGGCCTCCCAGTACTGAGGCAAAGTTAAGTCCCCGATGTCACTTATCGGTGCAGAATTGAGAGAGATGGCTGAGCATCACAATCCCTCCTGTGTTGCAGCATGATGAGAACCCAGCATTGCACACTGAGCTTGGGGGGATCACTTGGGCACCAGACTTAATACTGGCTCTTGACTGGATGGCCGCATGCAGGAGATTTCTACAATGGAGGGTTGGCAGGTGGTGGGTATCGGGAAGTGGCTCTGTGCAGGACGTGAGGATTCCTTGGGAGAGCCCCGAACCAGAGCACAGCATTGTGCAAGCTCTGCATAGTTGGAGAGCCCCCTGGATGACGGGGAATGCACAGTGTGCTACCCCACCTATCCCCAACTGCTAACTTAGAACCAGAAGTGGGGTCCTCTGTATGCGTGCCAGGCCAGGATAAAATGCCTGGGAAAGAGACTGGAGCTCAGAACTCCCTAACTCAAAGTTGCAGGATGGCAGAAAAGCCACGGGAAAGACAGGGCTATTTTGAAGATAACGCAACCATATTTTCACCATACGAGCTCGGACGCCGCCTCGGTAAACAAGGTCCGCGCAGAGCAGTGACACCCCCAGGCTGCTTGCGAATAGTCTACTACTGGGAACATAAACAGATTAGGGATGAGCCCACTCTCCCGTTGAACAGGTGCTAAAGTCGTAGATACTGGGCCAGAAGGCGCACCGGAAACCACAGTATCATGCAACTCGCTTTTTTTTTTTTTTTTTTTTTTTTTTTTTTTTTTTTTTTTTTTTTTTTCTATGGAGAGTACACCGTCAAATAAATCTCGTTCTGGTGCTCGCCCTGTGGAGCTCCACCAGGCAGGTGCAGTGCCGGGCTCTGAGCCTCGACAGAGCCCACCCTCAGCTACTGGAGGACCCTCTAGACCGTCTTGTGGAGTCAACAGACGGCGGAGGAGAACTACTGACCAAAACAAAACAGAAAAAGAGAAACCCAGAGTGCCACTTGTCATGATGCACTGGAATGCAGAGGGAGTGAACAGCAAGCAGGCTGGATACAGCAAAAAGACAGAGCTGGAAAACATCTTGTATGAGAAGCAAGTCAGTGTTTGCTGTATCCAAGAGACTCACTTGAAAGCAGATCAAACCTTTAAAATAAGGGGATATCAATGCTTCAGATCCGACAGACAAGATAGACGAAAAGGAGGAGTACTTACTCTTGTAAGGAATAACATTCCTGCACACGAAAGGAAAACCTTCATGGATGGAGCAGAATATCAGCTGCTGCAGATAAAGGTAGACAAGATGGAAATAGAACTCCTGAACTATTACTGTCCGAACAACAAACCCCTGAGTCTCAGCTCTATACAGGTACCAGCCACCAACTTTATAGCAGTTGGAGACTTTAATAGCCACTCCCAGAGCTGGGGCTATAACCATCTGGATCACAGAGGTGAAGAGGTTGAAACTTGGCAAGATGATCACTCCCTAATCCTAGTCAATAATGCCACAGATACTCCTACCTTCTACTCCAGAGGATGGCACACAACCTCAACACCAGATCTTGCCTTCTCCACACCAGATATAGCTGGATCTATTAGTAGAGAAGTAGGAGACCAACTAGGGGGAAGCGACCATCGCCCAATCTTTCTTACTGTCCAGAGTGCAACTCTCAGTACAGGCCCAGCCATTACAAGATGGAACTACAAAAAAGCCAACTGGGGTTTATTCAGGCATCAGGTGAACACGCTGCTGTCTACCCTCAAGGTACAGAACAGAGACATTAATGAAGTGGTAAAAGACTTCAACAGATGCATACTACAAGCTGCAAAAGAAACCATTCCCAAAGGATGCCGGCGTAACTACATACCATACTGGTCCAGCACACTCCAAGAACGTCAGGAAGCTATGGACAAGGCTAGAAAGGACGCAGAGTCTCAGCCTTCACTTGAAACTCACAACAAATGGAAAAAGGCTGTAGCAGAGTTTCAGAGAACAAAGCTAGAAGAAAAGCGGAAAAGCTGGAGAACTAAAACGGCATCGCTGAACCTTGAGAAAGACGGCAGGAAACTTTGGAGATTAGTCAAGTCTCTAAATGAAGAGCATTCCTCACCAAGGCAGACTATCACATTGGATGAAGGTGGCAAACTTTTCAGAGGAAAACAAGCTGCAGACTTGTTTGCTAGAAGATACAGTTCAGAAAGCAACTTACCCATTAACATAGACCATCAGAGAGAGATAAGAAAAGAAATACTGGCAACCATGGGACAGACAGATACTCCTGCCCCAATGAGGGAACCCATCACACTAGGAGAACTACAGAAGGCTATTTCCAAGCTTAAGTTTCAAAAGTCACCCGGCCCAGACAAAATCAGCAACGAAATGCTAGTAAATCTGAGCTCAGCAGCAAAGACAAAACTGCTTGAGATATTCAACCACAGCTGGTTGAAAGGAACGGTACCCCAAGTATGGAGAGAAGCCATCACAATACCCATACTAAAGAAAGGGAAATGTAAGACCGAGGCTGCAAGTTACCGGCCAATCAGTCTCACAAGCTGTGTTGGGAAGACTATGGAGCGAATAGTCAACCACAGATTGAAATGGTATTTAGAGTCTGAGCAGATCCTGGTGCCGGAACAAGCTGGATTTAGAGAATGCTACAGTATAGAAGACCAAGTTACTTACTTGTCTCAAGCAATAGAAGATGCCTTCCAGGAGAAGAAAAAGGTCCTAACGATCTGGGTCGACTTCAAGCAGGCCTTTGACAAGGTGTGGAAAGATGGCCTCATTGCAAAACTTAGGAGAAGTGGAATCCAAGGCAACATGATGAAATGGATCCAGTCATACTTGCATAACAGGAGAACTAGAGTCACTCTTGACGGTCTGCAGAGCAGAAAAGTGTTGCTCCATCAGGGGGTACCTCAAGGAGGAGTAATTTCCCCAACACTCTTCCTTGTTTACATCAATGACCTGGTGAAAGATCTCCCTGCAGGAGTTAAAGCTGCCTTATATGCAGATGACCTAGTACTCTGGTGCGCTGATGAAAATGTCACCACAGCAAATTATAGAATGCAGCGGGCAGCAGACATGCTAGTGTCATGGGCAGAGAAATGGCTTATCACAATAAACACAGACAAAACCTCCACAACACTGTTCTCCCTCGCCCCCAAGGACAAATCAGCTAACATACACCTAGGGACAACCGTGATCAAGGAAGAAAGCTACCCCACCTATCTTGGGGTGACATTTGACCAAAGGCTTACATGGAATAAGCATATTGAAAATGCAGAAGGAAAGGCCCGAAGACGACTAGGCATACTCAGAAAATTAGCAGGTACCAACTGGGGAGCAAATGAACGAAATCTAAAGAAGATTTATAATGGAGTAATAAGACCACACTTAGAGTTTAGCTCAGCAGCATGGTCATCAGCTGCTAACTCACATCTGCAGTCTTTGGACAAGGTGCAAAATCAAGCTCTCAGGCTCATTACAGGAGCCATGAAAACTACACCAATAACAGAGATGCAGAAGGTTGCTGGATTACAGACATTGTCCCATAGAAGAGACACAAAAACCATGATCCAGATGGAAAAGTACAACAGTATGCCAATGCACCCAATGAAGGCAAGACTAGATGATCTGGCATTGGGACGTCTAAAGCGTAGCAGCTTTGTGCATCGGGGGAAAAGACTTATAAGACAGCATCAAGAAGACCTATCCATGAAGACAACACCACTGAAGCCCACCCTATACCCTGTACCATGGGAGCAGGCCAGCAGTGCCCTCCAAATTAATACAACAGTCAGTGGTCTCACAAGTGGATGTGAGTATAATGATCTGCAAAAACGAACTGCTACATTGAGTATGATCCAAGAAAGCTATCCCGATCAATCATGGATACATGCCTATACAGATGGATCAGCAACTAATGCTGTTAGGAATGGAGGTGCCGGTATCTTTATCTCATATCCTGACAACCACTATGAGACTAGGCACATTCCCACTGGTAAATTCTGTTCCAACTATACAGCTGAGGTTCAAGCTCTAGAGCAAGCTGCAAATATGATTTATAACACCAACTCTGACTGCCACCAGGTAGTCATCCTCACAGATGCACTGTCTGTCCTGCAAGCTCTCAAGGGTGGTAAACTCCCGCATCTGAGAAATGAACTAAACAAGGTAGCTGCCAAAAAGAGAACCATACTTCAGTGGGTACCATCTCATTGTGGTGTACCCGGAAATGAAAAGGCAGATAAACTTGCAAAAAAGGGAGGAGATTGTGAACAAGAAGATAATGAAGTCACATACTTTGAGAAAAAGAGAGCTATCCAGACTATCAGAAGAGAACAGAACCAACCCAAAGACGACTATCACACTCTCGACCGGCAGGGACAGACAACTATTTTTCGACTCAGGACAGGGCATAACAAACTGAATAAACACATGCACAAGCTACGATTGTCTGCTTCACCACTGTGCACATGTACGCTGTAGTCTAAGATTTCCCTCTAAGGTTAAGAACAGAGTTGATACATTAATCTATTCTACGAGGGAAATATCATTAGCAGCAAACTTGCATAAAGAAATTTCAAAGTGGGTGCATAAATACAAACAAATTGAAAGAATCAGTCGTTCTGCTTTCACTCGGTTCATTCAGCAGGGGCCCCTGTCATACTTTCTTACCTACAATCTGGCTGGCGTTCGCCGTCTGGCGCAACTTCAGGACACACACACCGTAACGTAAATCTGTATTTCGTTTAGTAAAAGTGGAACCCAGCTCTGCAGATCAGGTTTCATCCAATGGTCCGGGGAGCTTCCACTTTAACGGTACTGTATTTTCAGATTTCTGTTAGTGTCACTTGACTCAGGTCAGATAAGAAATTTTAAACGGGCTTACAGTGTCAGAACTCGAGGTTTCCAGTACTTCGGAAATGCCCGGTTGATAACTTCTCTCAATATGTATATATGTTCTTGGTCACACCACAATAAGTCAAAAATGTCGGAAATGTTATTGTTTGTAATATAGTTCGGCACAGGGCTGCATGTACTAGAGATTAATAGGAAGAATTTATATCTGGCGCAATCGGCCCAGTTACTTCATTTAGCCTTAAAGTTTGTGAAAATGGGTACTCTGTCGTTTCTGGATGCAACCGCACTGCCAGACAGGTTTAACTTTGTAAACCCACGTATTTAAGGACACATATGTTTTTGTTTCTTCTCAGATTTACTCATATGTACTACACCGCTGGTAGAGGTTGGACTTACCCCAGAATACTGTATAAGAAAAAACATATAGAATACATAATATTATACACATATCCTATGTCTACCCCGCGTACAATAACATATATATTCACTTCGGTTATTTAATTTAAATCAGAAACTATAAGCTTAAAGCGTGTCTCATCGTTTAAAACTCCCGTGAAATAAATTATAGTCATTACCAAAGATCAATCCTCATGAATTAGAAATACGTACGTATTTCGTCAATACTCAATGATGACTCAGTGCATTAATTTAGTTTAGTTAAAATATTCTCTACTAGTTACTAGCAGTTTAATTAAATTTAGTTATAGCTGAATGAGTTTTTTCGCTAGAAATTATAATTTATCCTGCTATCCACTGTAAAACTTAGAGAATATAGCTAAATTATCATTTAATCACTCTACACAGAAATAAAACTAGTGAAAATGAAATAGGCGATCACCGCTTAAATCACTCAACACTACTAGATATTAATATTACCTCCAAACAGAACTACAGGCAATCACCACGAAACTAGAATTGTTCACTTATATCGGTATTCTAGAAGCTCGGCAAAATTGTCGAGAAAACTAAGAACTTCGCTATACAAGCTTATTCTCTAGCACGAAGCGATCCGTCTACTGCAACTTAGGAGGACTGAATGAATGAAGTCTAAACTACTCTGGTATAATATCTGAAAACAGACAAAGGGTGCACGCCATTCTCGAAAACCCGAAATAGCGTCCCGTCTTAACACTTCACATTAACTCAGGCGCCGGCCATAAAACTGCCAGTGCTCGTTCTAACACCTGCCGCTACCTCTGGTCATTCCCGAGCGATGCATGTTGGCGCCTCTCACACCCATCACCGAGAAACTTAACCGTAGAAGCTTCGTGTCAGATGAAAATGCTAGACGATATGTCTGCCATCATGTCTGTCGAGAACGAATTTCACACTATTCGGTCTACTCAAGAACTTAGCTTAACAGCAATAAAAATGTGTTGCTAAATAAGAAAACAGACAGGCGAAGGTTTGAATGGGAGAGTTATATTTTCACAATCAAACGAATGCGAAAAAAGAAAAAGGATAAAAGAGCGATAATAAAGTAGAAGACACGGGTAGAATAGAGAAAAGATATAGAAATTTATTAATCATAAATCTCTCTGCGACACAGAGTCCCTTGGATAATTGCTTTACAAAGACAATCTTTCTCTGATTCTGTCTGTCCTTCTCTGCTATTCTTATACGAGTAAGTCACCCGTCAAAAATGGCGGGAAATAATTATGCTGTGCTATATCTGCTGCATGTCCTCATAGCCACACTAATTTTCCTGTGGTCGGTCATCTGGACGATGTACTGAATGATGTACTGGACGATGTACTGGATGATGTACTGGATGATGTACTGGATGACATACTGGATGATGTACTGGATGATGTACTGAATGACATACTGGATGATGTACTGGATGATGTAATGGAGAAAAGCGTCAAAAATGACAGGGGGAAAATAAAAATAAAAAAGCCAATAGACTGAAATTTGACAAATTAATAAAGAACTATTTTATCACGTCATGTTTTGTAAATACTGTATACGGGTATCTTTTAAATCTTGCCATGGTACTTGTAAAAAAAAAACACAAATCAAAAATCTCAAAATTAAACTTACTATTACTCCGTCTCCAAATCATTATGTAAAGGAGTATGTATCTGAGCGACTAACTCAGCTGAGCTACTGCAAATGTTACCAACTCCTTTTATTAACTAAATATGAATGTATGATACTTATTCATGCTTACCCAAAATGCACATTTCTATCAATTTTATCCAGAACCAAACTTCCGCCATTATTAAGGATGAAAGCAAAATGCGCGTTGTTTCAGAGGTCGTAGAATTCAGTTCCACGTCAGAAACACTTCTTGGATCTTTAGCCCCTGACTGACAAAGCAGTCAGTGGCCATCACGCCAGTAGCGTCTTGTAGGGCAGCAACAAACTGCCCCATTTTGCTCGGTCGACGGCCATTCTTTGTGCATCTCAGCCTCCACTGTTCTCCGCCAGGTTGTCTTTGGTCTGCCTCTCTTTCGCTATCCAACAGGGGTCCATGGCATAGCAGTTCTGATGATAGTGTCAGGGTCCTGAAAAAACGCGACATGAAAAATATTTCAACTTTGGTGGGAACAGATGTAGCACAATAACGTGAGTCGGGGGGGGGGGGATATTTCCAAACATCTGCGTTCTGCCGCTGAATTCAAATCAAAGGCTTGGTATCGCAAAAGCGACCAATAAATGACTGTGGCGTAACATATCCAAGGTCCCTTCTGTCGAGTTCCTTACTTTGTGTCAACTTGGGAAACGTGACTTTTCTCCGTTTCCCCCCCAATTGCGTCTCCTTAGCCTTTCCAGTCTCACGCAATCTTTCCAGTCATATTTTTTCCTTTTTATCCGCCGTTCCCCTCCTGTCTAGCAAGTCAATTTTTATGGAGGGTGATGACCCGCGGTCTGGGCGATCATGTACTATCAGCAGCCTACGCATTATGTTTTTATCCTTACATGTTATCTTTGGAGGTATTTTACCGTTGTATCTCTGTCAATTTCACTACAACTGGACACGGACAAAGCACAAGTCGTGGAACCAATTACATCGTATTTATGGCTCGTGACCTCTGAACCACGAAGACCTAATTTGAAAGCCTCATTTTAACCCATAGCTGTGATGGACATGGGGTATTCAATCCTCAAAGAAAGACACTGACCGCTGGTGGACAAGGAAATCTGCGGGAGACCACGGAATCGCCAGACAGTCATAGCCATTCATCGACCGCTGCCTGACCAGTAACTTGTCACAGATGGTCCCCTGGGAACTCACATGTCACTTTCTGGTGCCGATGGTTAATTTACAAGTTACAGTGTGACCAGTTGCTGATTTGTGTTCAGCTGACGGGGAAAATAAAAATACTAGGGTTGGGGCTGATTTAAATAAATCTTAATCGATTAATAGTATGAATTATAAACAAATAATAAATAACATTGGTTTTTTTTTAAATGACTAAAGAATTATGAGTTTTTACAGAAGTGGAACAGATGACGGCCATATGTGCTTTGTCTGTTCATCGTAGGGCACTTACTTCTGCAGCATTACACGGCTACAATCAATGGGATACAGACGAAACAACAGAATCTTACAACAAGCTGAAACATTTTAGAGACTCGAACGACACCCCATGTGCAAGAGAATAAACAAGCTAGGAAGAGGCAGGCTCAAGCGAACTAATTTTGTTGCCTAAGCAAAGAACAAAATGAACAGAGATACTGTGCAAGCACACTCAATCGGAAAGAAAAAAAACTCACCAAGATCAATTATCCCACTGTGGAACAGAAGATGCTTTCCTGATCTAAAATCTGATATTCCAGGCATTGAAAGTCAAGAAATTCAGACAGAAACGCGAAGAAAGCGTATAGCAACCAAGTATATTGACTTAAAATTTCCTGCAAAGCTCTGGACACATGCATATAATGGACACATGCATATAATGGACACAAGCATATAATGGACACATGCTTATAATGGACACATGCATATAATGGACACATGCATATAATGGACACAAGCATATAATGGACACACGCATATAATGGACACATGCATATAATGATGGTTGGGGAAAAAATAATGCAATTGAAAACGGGAGGGGGGGGGGGGGGGCTAGCATCTTCATCAAATTAATGAATAGAATTCACTCTATGGCAATTGTCAGTAGCAAATACTGCCATAACGTCAATGCTGAAAGCCTGGCCAAATGCTTCAACAAGTTCACAGTCCAGTGGAGACCAGCCCATTGCAACATTCCAGGCAACGAAGAGGCAGATAAACTTGCTAAAGAAGGGGGAGCCCTGCAATAAAACGATATAGAGACAACATGGTTTGAACCCCCAAACCACCCCACCCCTATATCTTCGGCCCTACATTACATAAATATTCAAGTTTTGCGCTGTCGGAAGTTTTATGGCGTGTCTACTTGTGAAGACTTGTTTAATTCATAACGTGCGCTCTGCGGAATGAAGATTTGCGCTTTTTTAAAATATAAAGGTCTGCTGTTGACAAGAGGATTGCCGCAACTATTCCCCCAGGAGACAGATAGACGTTAACGCCACTGCATTGTTGGGTTATTAATGCTTGTTTTTTTTTTTCTTTCTCTCTTTGTTCCATGACAGACTAGTGTGGTTGTTGGCAACACTCCAGCCCCTCCAAACACACTGAAATATTAAACATGAGATTACGAGGCGATATTTATCATTCCATCAGCTGTAGGTTTTATGAACTTTATAGGCAGGCCGCCGCCTAGAGGTGTCTTTTTTGTTTGCTTGTTTTAAATTTATATACGCTTCTGTGCTTATGCGTTAGTTTACTGATGATCTGGTGGTACGGTCAAATCTCCTCTCAGAACTGAGTATTTTGGAATTCTGAAGAAACATTTTCTCGCATCGTCACTTCCTTTATTTATTTATTTTTGTTGTTCTTGCTCCTAACAGGATGGCGCCACCGCGACAACTGGCATCCGTGCAGGAAATCTGCATATATAAATGTGGGGAAATTTTTGTGTTTTAATTGTATCATATTAGAACCTCCCACGTCCAAATGGGCCACTATTCTTTCTCCCAAACCCCAACCCTTTGCTAGTAGCTAGAGTTAAGAGCCAGGCTGTGACCTACTTGTCTCACTCAGTCACACGTACTACTTTTTCACGTTTCGAACCGCTGCAGCCTCGTAGATTGCTGCTTACTTAACCTTTACAGCACACCCCTGGGACCTGGTAAAGTCATTCCGCACCTAACTTAATAGTTCATAATAAGAAAGATAAAAGTATAACTTTTAATGGTTTCCAGAATCGTACCCAAGACAGGACCGTTTGGAAACATTTAAAAGGCTTTGGGAAGCGGAGAACCGGGGGTGGGGGGCTAAGAAGTACAACACACTCATCCCCAGGGTAGACAAACCTGAGGTACAAGCCTCGTCACAACTCTTTGACTCTCTTTGTCCATCTTTGTTTTGTTTCTCTGTTCTTTTTAACAAGTCACTTGATTTCATGAAACATTGCGACTACGTCCGCACAAGACTGTGTTCTCTCTTTAATGTTTGCAGTGTGCCGACAATCCATAAATTTTGTTTTCCTTTCACTTATTTAGTCGTTCCTATTCTAGCCAGGGATGTAGAGGTTTGCCACAGAGAGTGCTATACTATCCTATCGGCTTTCTTTTCACAATATGTAATATTAAATGATTATTACTCATAAGTCAGCAAACTGAGAGTGCCTGAATTATGTCACGTGAACCAACAGATTTGTAGTTTTTGTTGTTGTTTTTTTTCTGCTAATTACTCGCCAGCAGTGTGTGTGTGTGTGTGTGGGGGGGGGGGGCAGGATATGGAAACAATGTTTACTTGTCATACCTTAAATGACGTTTAATGAAGATTGTGTTTGGTGCTATCAAACTCAAAATGTATAAAAAGTAGCTACAGAAGCCACCACACTACAAGAGCACAAGAAGTGATTGGCCAGACTTCCTGGAAGGCATCCATCTATAATCGTAGCCCGCTCTTCTTAAGAGCAAAAAAAAAAAAAAAAACAAAGAAAGAAAGAGAGCGCTGGTCAATTGATGTCCATGATTGTCTGCTCTACGATATGGTGTTATTCCATACCAAGACCCGAAAGTCTTTTACATTTGGACATGCGCCCTAATATAACCGACAAGGTTGGGAGGGATGCGCCTCGCCAAAACGAGGCAAAATTTTATTTTTTTTAAAAAGAAAAAAAAAAAAAGAGGAAGACGTCGCTGATCACTTATATCCAGATCTAGCATCAGGTAAAAACAAAATAGGAATCGTAAGCTCTCTGTATTTGTGTGACGGTATTGCCTCCCCTGCTTTGCAGTAGTGGTCCAACTGTGGCCAAAACTCAAGAGTATCTAATATGGGCTTCAAAGGTATCTACCTTCGCACAAGATTACTCTTGGCAGAGATGTAGATAGAAGGGTGATGCCACTTCTATTACAAAGGGAGTCTTCACAAGATATTCAGAATAAGCGAGAGCAATACTGCTTTGTCTGAGTATGTTAACTCTGTAATTCTGCCGACGCTTTTGTGAAGGATTTAAGCACTTATTACTTTCAGCTCGTTTAAGCCCCCATCCCTGATTTACTCAGTGGAATTCTATTATTCTAGCATAGCTCTGTTTAGAGTGTGTGTAGTAATTTGACTGAGACAAACATGCAATAACTTTAAAATGATTAAATCGAAGTTAAATTTGTAACATTACAAATAACAAAATGTAATAACCACTTTAGGTTTTAACAGTTGCAAAATAATTTGAATAGTTATGAATCAAGAAAAGTTATCATCACAGTCTTTAGGGAATGTGAGATATTACAAGAAGTTCAAGTGGCAGCATATATTTGAACTTAGCTGCCAATGACGGTTCTGCTCCTTCTTATGGGTTGGTTCTTTTCGCTCTGCTCAAGCTCGTCTCTGATCAAGGTTGTCGGGGGTAGCTCGTTTCCCAGAAATGTCAAGGAGAGTCTACCACGTGCGTCCTTCGTCTTAAAGCTTAGGCCACTGTTCCCTTGTTCCAGAGATAGTACTTTCTGCTGGTACCACCAATAACTATAGTAAAAGAATAGAACGAAACGTTCTTCTGAGTATGGCGTTTTCCACCCCATAGTTATGGGTTCCTATCTTCCCATACCACTATCCTCATTACTCAGACTTTACCCTCGATGAGAATTAAATTTAATCCCTCGGGATAAACTTTCTTTACATTTAAATGAAAAGGTGAATAATACAGGTAGAGTCTGTTTACATATACATCTCCACTGAATGAAACGTGTTCACAATATAAATTGAATATGTTTTCCTTTATAGTTACACTGATTGAAAAATTTGACACTTCCATTAACTTTGATACGAATATTTTCACATGGACATTTACACTGGTTTAAAGCTTGAAAACTTACACTAATTTTAAAGAGACTATGTTTATAGGGACATTTACACTGCTTTGAAAATGTAAGCATTAGAATGTATATCATTTCTTTCATATTTCTCTCTCTGCTCCATAGGGAACCTGGAACTACTTTATGCTTTTAGTTCTCTTTACGAAACTAGCAATAAAGCAATCACCAGCCCGTGCAGTGGTGGTTCACGAATCATCATTCTATACGCTGAGGTTGCCAGCCATAAATGACTTTGACATCCAATAGCGAGTTTCACATATTAAACTTCACATGGTAATATATATATATATATATATATATATATATATATATATATATATATATACATATATATATATATATATATATATATATATATTATATATATATATATATATATATATATATATATATATATATATGTTAGTTCCAATTTTAGTAATAAAATAGGAAATGTAAATCACAACTTACGCCAATCCTGACTCACAGACTTTTTGCTCAGATGAATAAAAGAGACTTGAACCGGCCTCTTACACGCGTCTGGGGAGTCGTTAATTTAATAAGATCCCTCTCTGACTTCGTCTGTGGTCCTTTTTCCTCAGTCCCGGTTTCCTTATTTAATATGTTAGAGATTTCCTGGGCTATATTGTAGTCCTGATTAATACTCCAATAAAAGGTGTCCGGTATTTTAAAAAGGAATTCTGAAATCTAATTCTTCACTGTAGCAGTCTGGTGTCTTGGCGAGCGATTTCTCAAGTGAAACAGCTTGAGAAAATGATCAGATTATATTCACTGCCTTCCTACGCCTTCGTTTGTTATCAGCTATCAAAAAACTCCAATCATATTCAAACCGGGCTTATGGGATAATTTCAAAATATTCCGACATCGGATAATGTTGAACGTAAGGCAGAGGTCAACTCTCCCATATATGGTAATAAGATGTCCGATGCCCTTGTGTACAAACTTCCAAACACACCGGTAACCGCATTTGACCATGTGTTCGAGATGTAGCAATCGTACTTTTATCTAAAGCAATCTTGTCATCCATGTCTTATCGGTACGGTAATTAAGCCGATAACGCCTGCCGATGTACGTGTTAATCTGCCGCGCCTTTAGCCAACAAATCTGTGCAGCGCCTAGCAAATGTGATTATTATCACCTACCCCTGTAGGTAGTGTCGAATGATTCGACAATACTCAAATATCTGCCTCATGTTTTTTGCTTTGGCAATAAGATAAGGACACAGACACAATAGTAATTTTCTTTGTATTATCATCTATTATAACAAAGTATCGATAAGCTTAGCGCGATAGAATATTTAAAATTAAAAAAAAACTGATAATTGAGTTCTGAAAGAAATGTATTCTTATTTGCGTTTCGCACTTTCGCGTACTTCCCACAGATTCCGACAATGGGTTCCGCTAAAATAATCATCTGCTTTGTGTGTCAGCTTTTGTGAGCGTTAATTAAACACGTGGATGACGATCGTGGTCCAAGGTCAAAGTGGGGCCTGCACATCGCGGTTGTCATGGCCTTGAATAAAGAACATGGATCCACAACAGCCCAGCATCTTCTTCGCCCGTATTATTTCAGCATTGTTAGAGTTGCTGTCAGGGATCCTCAGTAAGTATTTGCCATTTGCCCTGGAGTAAGTTTTATAGTTTAGAAGAGTGTAGCGGGCACCAAGAAATTGTCGTACGTTATTTATTAATTTATTTGTTATTACTTGTATTATTATTTTAATTTAATTAATTCCCCCCTCCCCCACCTTTCCCCAAAGTCATGAATCTGTTGAGCCGCACAGCCATAAAGGTCTGCCACACGTCACCGTGTCAGCCATCAGGACTTGAGAACCCCTGGAACAGCACATCCTGAGATTAATTTTGAGGGGATTAAATTGTGTCCCCACAGACTTTTTGTTGACACTGTTGCTCGCATGACAATGACGGCTCTTGCGTTCTCCCTGCTATTTAAGCTTGAGATTGTCTCTCCTGCTTTTATCTCCCTCTTCAGTTTTCAAAATTACATTTCATATTTAGTTTTAATTTTTTTTTCTGTTCTGTCTCAAAATGTTTTTTTATTTTCTTCTGAAGCTTCCTAATATTCTCTTCCTTTTCTCTCTCTTCCCGACCGCCCCTTTAAAAAAAACAACAACAACAACAACAACAACATATGTGAAAGAATCACCTGTTTCCTGCAATTTCCAAGCGTACTGAGATTGGCTTGTTAGAAGTTATTGTCCACTCTCATCGGGCAATGTTTTTCATATTGCGAATTATACTTCTTATCATATTCTTATGTAACCACTCCCGTGTGTATGAATGTTTTTTTTGTATCCGCTCATAGTCCCTGCATCTTGTAAACACGCTGTGATGCACTTTCTTCCACGTTCTTTTCATTTCTTGTCTTCATCAATCCCTTCTCATGTTTTCATGGAATTCCAAATGCTGGCACTCGCGGCCACTGTCTCGCAGACACTCACAAGGCTCGCTCAACGGGTATCCCATTTCATTAGCTATTAGGTTTCATTGTATCAGATGCTCAGTGATTAACCCTGTCGGGTTTTTTCATCGATTTTTTCTTCTTCGAAACCGTGCCTCACTTTTGTGCCAACATTTCTCTTATGAAGGGATATTCAAAGATATTCTTCTAGCACGAGGAATAAGCCGGTTGGTACTAAGTAAGAGAAAGATTTTATCACTTGTTTAGAGTTGACGGATACAATTCTTATGTGCAAGTTGGTTATATAGAGGGTAAGCAAAATAGTGTGTTCTTATAGACATTAAGTTGTTTGTTTGTCTTCAAGTTGTGGCAGCGATTCAATATTTTTGTTAAAGATCTGATGAGTTGATAAAGAGTATCATTATTTGTGCTTTTGTTTTGACCCCACATCAGCCTGTTGTGTAAATATGAAAGAAAACAATACAAGGATAAAGTACCTGGATAAAAATTTTAACTTATGTTTAATACCTGGCGGTTGTTTTCTCGCGTCACAAGAATTATTGTTTTACCGACATCAGAATTAATGGATGTTTTTTTTATATCTAATTTGCACGTCATTAATGTAAAGAAACAAGTAACTATTGACTATTTACTGATAATTATTGCGCGTAAAAGTCTACCGAACATTTCCGCCACTGACAGCGGCAAATTTCAGTGTTCAGTGATCGTAGATTAACAAAAACTCTACGCACCAGTGATCGTAGATTAACAAAAACTCTACGCACCAGTGATCGTAGATTAACAAAAACTCTACCTACTTGTTCGCCACTTTCATTTTTGCATACAAGAAGTAGATCGGCCCTTGTCGGCGCCGTGAAAATCCCGAGTGTAGATTCCTGGAGGAGACAATTCTCTATTACAGGGATTTTCAACCTGTTTGTTGTCTCCCCTTATCAGTTACCACAAAATCGAAACAAGATATGAAAGTAATCTATAGTAATCCTGATAATATTAATTGCGCATTTTATAACATTTATGTTCTTAATTAAAATGTAACCCATAATTATGTATTATTATAATTAAAATCAACGTGACAAGCGTGACACACCCAAATGTTTATTATGTTAACAAAAATGCTAGCTCTGTTTGAATACATCTATGTGTTATTTCTACTTTACCACCAACAAGTAACCCGCCAAAAGCCAGACGTGAAATAGTGATGTTGTACACTATCTGCTCCATGTCCTGATAACAGCACTCATTCACCTGTGGTCTTCTAATGCCAACGTCATTGTACATTTGTTGTCCAGCTTACCAATGACAGGTGGTCAATGGTCACGGCACCATGAAACAAACACTGATAAGCAGGCGTGCTCTTTTAATGGGTGTTGAACTTAGCTGATGACCCAAGACGCAGCAAAAGTGACGAATGCAGTAAGCGACCCATATCTAGATTGCTTGCGTCAGGGTCAGCGAACCAGAGCTGACCAAGACCTTACTCCACCTCCAAGTGGCGGTCCTGGAAACATGCTGCATCACTGCAGTCTGGCTGAGAGAGTAGGGATCGAAGAGGGAAGGCTAACCCGGTCCCAAAAAATGCCGTGCTGAAGTCGGATGTGTCGGCCGAAAGACGCAAATATCGCAGCTTCGCTGTAAATGGACACAACGCAGCCAACGTCATTTTCATGACGTACGAGGAAGAAGAAGCAGAACTTAGCTGCAGGACTTGACAGGATGGTTCACTTAGGGGTTGACTATGATCTCTTTTTGTATGGGCCACATACACGTTCGCTGTCTTGTGTGGGCCACATACAAGTTCGCTGTCTTGTCTATGTTATTGTTGTATTTGACGAATGTTTCCTTTATCTTCTAAATAAAACTTACATCTTCCGTCGTTGTTAAAAGAAGAAAAAAAAGATTACAACCAAGTATTTTAATTTCCAGACCCGTCATGCATGACGAGAATTTCGTCTGCTGACGGTTTGTTTGAGCGCCCGATTGGCAGAGTAGTAAGTGCAATTGCCTCCCGCCTCAAAATTATCGGGTAACGAGATTTAAATCTGGTAGCCTCACGCTTTAGTCTACCAGTTATAAATGGTTATCTGGCTTTACTCTTGAGTTAGGGAAGGCAAAGGCAGCTAAGAATGGAACTGATCATCCGACCTAATAGAGCCGAAACATGTTATAATTACATCTCTAAGACTAAACTCCCATACCTTATTATTTTCTGTGACTCTATCTTTACAAATTGCCTTTTTTAATGGTTCCGCCTACAAACGGTTGAAAACCGCTGTTCTATCTCGTTCCCTCTTTGGACACATCCTTACATGTTTTGTAATTCGGGAGTCCGCTGGTAGTCGATGTTCTGATTTGGCCGAGGATGGCTGTGATGTGAGCACAAGGTTTAGAAGCCCGTGGTTGATACATGACAAATCTTGTTGGAGGCTGAAGATTGTGTGCGATATTGCATCAATAAATCATTCGTGGTACGGATTAGGTAAACATAGTCATTTGTGTTATTGCTCATGGCATGTTGTTGCACGCATCCTGTCACGGGAGTTGAGTGGCTGATGAAACCTCATTGTAGAGATTCATTAGACAAGAAAAATAGATAGGAATCTTTATCTCTTCTAACAATCCGTGTACAAACAGATATATCATTTAACAATATAATGTTCTTGCTAAAAACGTAACTTTGCTAACATCTGTTTGTATGACTTCACAACCATGTTTCTGTCCTGCCATTTGTAGTTGCCGATGAGACACTGAAAGAATGGCATTACTGTTCCCCCGGGCATATCGTATAAGTCGACTAATATGAGGTTATGTTCGGGACAGGCAACATCATTATGCAACATAGATAGATACAGAAACAACAACTGCAAGAGCATGCTTCCTACATGTGGAACGGCTGCTGTGGTGGTGGTTACATGCTCCGTAGGGTGCAGAAAAGAAAATTGATGATTATGTTACTCACCCTTTACTATAGTACAGGTGTTTAAAATAGTTATACCTAAGACAAGACATACTATGATAAAACAGTTTATAAAAAAGCAACAATTGAAATATGGTAGCTAGTAGAAGTATAATGATAAAAGTATATAATAATGAAACGTTTGTTACCAACAATGAAACAACCGCACTACCTTTCCGGTAAAATACGGAAACAGGGCACGTTGCACCGTGAAAGCTAAATTCAACACCCATTAAAATAACACGCTTTTCATGATGCATTGTTATCTTGAGTACCCATTATAAAAGACAGTCCTGCAGCAGAACCTGCCGTAGGAGAGTGAAGTGTTAGAGACTTCACTATACTATGTCCGACTTTCTTATGTAGGCCATGAAGTCTTGATATGTGGTCATTTCATGTCAGCTTCGGTCACTGTATTGTTGTGAGGAGGTCGCTGTATGGCCCTATAGCACTTCTAATGCAGTGTGTTATCTCTCCAGTTGTTAACAATACAATCTACGTACGATATTCCGGGAATGTTTATAAAACATCTCATTTATAATGTATGTATTCTTCTATCTAAACCTTCAGTGAAAGTCCAATCTTCGCACACATAGGTGAGGGTGGAAATGACAGTGCAGCACAGGAGTCTTAAGTTGTGTTCGCAGAGATATAATTTTAAAATGTCTTACAGCGTTAATTTGTTGTTGTGTTCGCAGAGATATAATTTTAAAATGTCTTACACCGTTAATTTGTTGTTGTGTTCGCAGAGATATAATTCTAAAATGTCTTAAGCGTTAATTTGTTGTTGTGAAGTGCGTGCGGAATCCATCCGGCTTGAGGCGGACAGAACCGTTAGCCTGTGACCTCAGGGTCACAGTTTGCAATCGGCACCGCGAGTAGCCGCAGTTTGTGACCAACAGAAATCGACAATCTCTTAATATTCAACCAATGACGTCACCAGTATTAATTTAATCGAATTAGTAACAAAGTTTTACGGTTGCCGTAATCATCAACAAGCGTTCTAGTAATGAACGACAACCAACCATACAACAGATGTAACGACAACCAACCATACAACAGATGTAACATCAACCAGCGACTGTATCTCAATTGCCGGGTTCGTGTGTAGACAAGGAAACCATGGTTTATTGAAGCAGCGCATGCGTTATTCAATTTAGCGATGCCCGAAAAACAAAGCGCCCCAATTAAGGTGAGAACCTTCGCATCACGGTTACCGGAGCAGAGGCGGCCTCCAAATGTCAGCTACATGCTTCCTAATCATGACGTGTGAGCCTCGCCTGGGGGATACCGCCGGATGATTAGCTCCAGTCCGCTGTGGGAAAGCATTCATTCCAAATGAAATATTTATGCACTGCGTCCGGGGTCCGCATGTCAGGGCGCTGCCTAGTTCCAACAGAGTTCTGCTTGGTTGTGATCTCAACTGGCTCACATAATAAGCGTTGGTGAGAAATGAATTTCTAATACAAGTAGGATCTATCTATCTATCTATCTATCTATCTATCTATCTATCTATCTATCTATCTATCTATCTATCTATCTATCTATCTATCTATCTATCTATCTGTCTGTCTGTCTGTCTGTCTGTCTGTCTGTCTGTCTGTCCGTCCGTCCGTCCGTCCGTCCGTCCGTCCGTCCGTCCGTCCGTCCGTCCGTCCGTCCGTCCGTCCGTCCGCCTGCCTGCCTGAGCCCACTCTCCCGTCCGTGTGTCAGTCTGCCTGTTGTCCATCCGTCCGTCCCTTTCATTATTAGCCTGTCTGTCTGTGTCTATTTTTGCATGTATGTCTCTACTTGTTTCTTTAATCTTTCTTTTGTATTTATATCTTTTTTACTTTTGCTGGAAAATGTTTCGAGAAGGTTCTCACCGGTTTACGATCTTCACAACATCAACATTTTGTATTGTCGCGCCACTCTAGCAAAACTGAATTCTTTTCCTGACTGTTTCTAACTACAGACATCATCATCAATTCTGGTCTTGGCGTGTTTCTAGCTACAGACATCGTCATCAGTTCTGGTCTTGGCGTGTTTCTAGCCACAGACATCATCATCAGTTCTGGTCTTGGCGTGTTTCTAGCTACAGACATCATCAGTTCTGGTCTTGGCGTGTTTCTAACTACAGACATCATCATCAGCTCTGGTCCTGGTCTTGTTTCTAGCTACAGACATCATCATCAGTTCTGGTCTTGGTCGTGTTTCTAACTACAGACATCATCATCAGTTCTGGTCCTGGTCGTGTTTCTAGCTACAGACATTATCATCAGTTCTGGTCCTGGTCGTGTTTCTAGCTACAGACATCATCATCAGTTCTGGTCTTGGTCGTGTTTCTAACTACAGACATCATCATCAGTTCTGGTCCTGGTCGTATTTCTAACTACAGACATCATCATCAGTTCTGGTCCTGGTCGTGTTTCTAGCTACAGAGATCATCATCAGTTCTGGTCCTGGTCGTGTTTCTAGCTACAGACATCATCATCTGTTCTGGTCTTGGTCGTGTTTCTAGCTACAGACATCATCATCAGTTCTGGTCCTGGTCGGGTTTCTAACTACAGACATCATCATCAGTTCTGGTCCTGGTCGTGTTTCTAGCTACAGACATCATCATCAGTTCTGGTCCTGGTCATGTTTCTAGCTACAGACATCATTCACATTGAGAAGGGAGTCTAAGCCTAGCTTGAGATGTGTACAACTTTTACTGTATACTTCGAAATTACCTGCAGGTGTACATTTAGCGCTTGTTAATATACACAGGGCCCCGCTTAGTTCCAGGGGGTCTCTAAGGGGGCACAGAAACTACTGACCCCTAGGACTGTCACATGGGGCGGTTAATATGGGGTTGTCCACGAGGCTGGCAGGGTCATCATGTAGAACAAACTACAACACAGACGACAGTTGTAAGAGTACATCATTGGTTAGGTGTAGTCTTAATGTTAGGTGTAGTCTTAATGTTAGGTATAGTCTTAATGTTAGGTATAGTCTTAATGATTAGGTGTAGTCTTAATGTTAGGTGTTGTCTTAATGATTAGGTGTAGTCTTAATGTTAGGTGTTGTCTTAATATTAGGTATAGTCTTAATGATTAGGTGTAGTCTTAATGTTAGGTGTTGTCTTAATGTTAGGTGCAATCTTAATGATTATGTGTAGTCTTAATGATTAGGTGTAGTCTTAATGTTAGGTGTAGTCTTAATGTTAGAGGTAGTCTTAATGATTAGGTGTAGTCTTAATGTTAGGTATAGTCTTAATGATTAGGTGTAGGCTTAATGATTAGGTGTAGGCTTAATGTTAGGTGTTGTCTTAATGTTAGGTGTAGTCTTCATGTTAGGTGCAGTCTTAATGTTATGTGTAGTCTTAATGTTAGGTGTAGTCTTAATGTTAGGTATAGTCTTAATGATTAGGTGTTGTCTTAATGTTAGGTGTAGTCTTAATAATTAGGTGTAGTCACAATGATTAGGTGTAGTCTTAATGTTAGGTGTAGGCTTAATGTTAGGTGTAGTCTTAATGTTAGGTGTAGTCTTAATGATTAGGTGAAGTCTTAATGCTAGCTGTAGTTTTAATTTAGGTGTTGTCTTAATGTTAGGTGTTGTCTAATGTTAGGTGTTGTCTTAATGTTAGGTCTTGTCTTAATGTTAGGTCTTGTCTTAATGTTAGGTGTTGTCTTAATGTTAGGTGTTGTCTTAATGTTAGGTCTTGTCTTAATGTTAGGTGTTGTCTTAATGTTAGGTCGTGTCTTAATGTTAGGTCTTGTCTTAATGTTAGGTCTGTCTTAATGTTAGGTCTTGTCTTAATGTTAGGTGTCTTAATGTTAGGTCTTGTCTTAATGTTAGGTGTCTTAATGTTAGGTGTTGTCTTAATGTTAGGTGTAGTCTTAATGTTAGGTGTTGTCTTAATGTTAGGTCTTGTCTTAATGTTAGGTGTCTTAATGTTAGGTGAATTCTTAATGTTAGGTGTAGTCTTAATGATTAGGTGTAGTCTTAATGATTAGGTGTAGTCTTAATGTTAGGTGTTGTCTTAATGTTAGGTGGCCAGCGGCAGTGATGCCAGCATGCTCCGTAGGGAACAAAAGGGGAAAGAACTATGAATATACAGGAGGAACTACTCCTCCGCTAAAGTCACCACGCAGGAACAACTCAAACAGAAACGTTATGTCGATTTTAAATTCTGGAAGGCCAATAATCGACTTTCTGTGGGCATGTTATGAGATGAGGAAAGATAGAAGTAACATGAGGCGGAGGACGACAAACAGAGACTTTCCTGGACAGTTTGTCATGCTATCATGGACAGTTTGTCATGCTATCATGGACAGTTTGCCATGCTATCATGGACAGTTTGTCATGCTATCATGGACAGTTTGTCATGCTTGTGGTGAAGTGGGATGTTATAAATATTTATAGGGGACTTAGTGTACTGACAGAGATCAGCTGTGAAGGTATATATATATCTAATAAGAGTAGTGTATTTTATATAACCTTACTTGCTGCCACATATGTATACCTCAGTCAGAATTATTCTGGAATAGTGTGATGACTACGTTATATGTCTAGGGTATGTGTATGATGAAGTGTAAGTCAAAACAACAACAGACAGATCAACAATTTAATTTATTCCACTACACTTGACAACACTATGACACTCACATACATAAAACACTCTACAAGGATATCTTAAAGGAGTCACTGATAACTTTTCAAATAACAATATGTATTCATTGCTGTCATGAATGAATATGTGTCCTGATTCAAATACAAAGGGAACCAGGAATCACAATCAATTTTAATTACAAGTTATATGTACAGAATTTATCAATATGAATATTGTAGTGACATATATTATTAAAAGTATCCTATGTGTGTCAGTTGTGTAGTAGTAATATGAGGTAATACTGGTTTTGTTTTGTTCAAGCTCTGTTGGTATTTGTCATCATGACTTCAATAGTTTGTCTTTATTGGAACTAGTATTGGAGATGTTCTCAGTTCCTGATATTAAAACAATTTAATTCCCCTCTTAATGTTATTTTTACAATGTCATTTTAAGATGGGGGTACATAATGTTGAGCTCAGCTGTCCACATCAGCTTATCTTGCGTGATGGCGGCAGGAAGAGACTCTCTGCTCGATTTCTCCCCTGGGCTCTGGAGACACCTCACTGATAGCTAAATGGACCAAGGAGTATGCTGTCCGACTCTGGATTCAGCAAAGCTCTGACCAGGTGCTGCTCAATAACGTTAAGACCACAGTCCCTGAAAACAAGAAGGATGTACCTTCTACTTCATAACTAATTGATACTCTAGTTCTACACTGAGCACAATACATCACAAACATTGAGTTCAGAGCGTTAGGCCAACTGTCAGCTTCATCTGAAATACTTTATACCAGTATTTCCCTCCCTAATGGTTACTACGCCTCTGCAATTCCAGCATTATTTCTGTCTAATCAATAATCTAGGTGTCAGTGTACTGTTTGGCCATTCCATGCAGTTTTACTTTCCTCCGACACCTTCTGTTCAGGCTGGAGCATTATAGGCTTTTCCTCATGTTCGCTACTGAACTACACATATATACAGGCATAAATTAACAATTCACATTCAATTTTCATTAAAAGATACTGAATGTTTCAAGCTTACCACAATTCATGGAAATATACACAGATACGTTGACTAGCAATGAATTCTGGCACAAATACTGGCACAAATTCCCATCTGCTTATGTTCCAGGCTTTTATTTAGCAAAAATATGAGCTGGCTTCAACGCACTGTTGCTTCATCAAGCTTATTTGAACTAGTGGTCTCGAACTAACGCTCCTAAGTGATTATATCAGCGAGTCTGGCCAATGGAGCCACGTTTCGACAAGTGTTTGAAAAAATTTTACCTTCCTACGTCTCCCCTAACAACCAAGGATAGCATTTATAGTCCGACTAATCGTGTGTAGCCTTACATATCATTCCAGCCAATCAGTTCAAATGTAACTTGTGGCCCATTTCCCGTACAATGGTGGTTTAAAAAATCTACCACTGAGCGATTCTGATTTTGGGTGTTGTCTGACAGCACCATCATTTTATTTTGGCTATAACTTGTTAATTCCTAGACTATTTGCATAACACTTAACATATTCTTTGTCATCAAGCCCTAAGGAACCCAAATATACAAATTTAAAAGAGCTAAGTGGCTGCGTTCAAAATATGCAATTTCTTCTACCTCCTGTTTCGAAGATGTGCTGTCTGGGTACTGTAATGTTTTCAAACGTAAACCCATCTAATGTTATCTTTTCTAATAAGCGTTTTTCAGGATTTTAAAACCTAACTCTGGGAAGGTTAGTGTTTTTATCACTGTCCGTCTGAAAAAAAGTTAGTGCATGTGGCCTTACACGCGTGATAGTAGCAATTGTGTATCGCGCGACGCGTGTTTAGTGTTGCACGTGTTCGGCTTTATGCCTCTCCCTTCTCTCTATCCTTTAGTCCATCTGTTCGTTCGTTTTGGTAACGTAGTATAATTAATGTTAGGATTAATCTAGGTCATTACGCAGTGTGCCTCTCAATGTTTTTCTTAGAAATGCAATACCCGTTTTAATGTGTTGTGGAAACGCTTGTATTTATGCAGTGGCTTATATTTAACGTGGAAACGTTACAATTTGCAGACGAAGCATAAAACAAAGGGGATTTCGAGTACTGTCATTGTGACAGCACTGTTCTTTACCATTCTTCTTTTCTTTATTATATGTATTTATTAGGCTTTATATTTACCTGATAATTTATATATGTGGATTAGAATATTTCACGACACCTCCCCTCTTAAAACAGACATTATATGTCAGTCCTTTATTCTATATACACATAGATAAATGTAAGTCAACTTGACTTTACTCTGCTGTGGTGCTATCATGGTTTTATGTAGTTGGGTCCATTCAGAGTAGGCACTACTCTTGAAATCTGCCTCAGACTTCTACAACCAATAATATATTTCGGTTATGTTACTGAACAGCCGCAAGTGTGAGTGCTTGTCTTAATGCTGCTTCGCAACCCGTATTCACCATTTCTCTTCTCTGAGTCTGCGCAATGACATGTCCAGAGAACATTATATTTCCCTCAAAATGTACGTTATGAGGAGATAACATATACCTGGTGATAGCAGAGTTTTCGTACTGGATCCCATAATCTTCTTATTATCCTGTATGAAACATTCGGAATATCCTCAATCAAAGAGGCAACTCAGGGATTCATTACGTTCCTCCGAAATGTTTACATCCAACAATTTTCTCATCATTCTAGAGAAGACACTAGGCGCATTCTTCAATCCAAATGGCAATCTATTAAACTCATAGTGTCCTTCTGAGGTACTAAAAGCTAGGTATGGTCTAACCTCAGGCTTTACGGGAATCTGATAGTATCCTTTACTCAGATCCACTTTTGAGAAATATTTAGCTTTATTTAGTCTGGCAAACAGCTGATTTGTATCCGGCAATGGATCCACCTGTCCTTCTGTAATAGCATTCAGGCTCCTGTAATCTATACAGAGTCTATGTTCTCCAGAGGGCTTCCTTAAGAGTACAACACCGGAACTATACGAAGACTCACTGTGCGAAATAATTCCTTCCTTCAACAGATAGTCTATCTCTTCCTTCAAAGCTTTCTCCTTAGCAAACGGAATCGAATATGGTTTCATACAGACAGGTGTGGGTCTATCAGTTTCATATCATATTCCAATAGGTTTGTATGCCCTGGTCGGGCTGTTAACACCTCTGCATGATTATTTAGAACCTGTTGCACTCTCTCTTTCTGAGTTTTCGTTAAATGTGTACTGATTTTCACCTGTGCTGCTGTCTCACAGGGGTGTAATGGATATTCAAATGATGAAAGTGGTTCCTTTTTCATCTCCATGGCGATGGACAAAGTCAACAAGTGTGTCTCTTCCTGATGTTCTCTTTCCAAATATTTCTTCAGGAGATTCACATGATAGATTTTTTTTTTCCCCTTCTTATCTATCTTATAATTTGTTCTAGACACCTTCTCTAGAACTGTATATGGACCCTGCCATCCAATTTGTAACTTATTCTGACTCCCGGGCAAAAGAAGCAGTACTTTCTCTCCCACAGCCAAATTTCTGTCTTTCGCCTTCCTGTTATAATAGGCAGCATGTTTCTTCCTGGCTTGTTTCAAATTTTCATTGGCAAGTTTCCAGCCAGTTTTTAAACGAGTGGTCAGCTCATTCACATATTGGTATGAAGATGTAATGTTTTCCTCTGCCTTTTCATCAGTCCACGTTCTTAACAAAGCTACATATGGACCTTTAATTTTGTGGACCTATTTGTCCATGCACCGGTATGGTCTCTTCCACTCGAAGCTTTATAGTGATGATTTTTCCTCCCAGAATTATCATTCACAAAACGACCGCTACCAATTTTTCTTTTGGGGCTTTCTCCCCACTTAAAATTCTTGATGAGAGATTTCCTCTCTACATCCTCTTCCTCCAGTTTGTTTAAGTCCGATTGAGGGATTGTCGGCTTATCCTGAGGTAAGACATCTTTTTGCACTCTCCGCATAGTGGCCATTGTAAAACAGTTAAGTGAAGCTTGTCCGTGAAAAGGGGCTTCCCATTCCATTTGGTCCACTTTATCAAATCTATTTTTCTTTTTATTATCAGGCCTAATTTTCCCCCGTGGCGTGTCCAGGTCCTGATCCATGTTCCCACTTGTGGGTGTTCCCTCATGTGCTATGCTACACCTTTCTACAAAATTCTCAATGTCCCATCTTGCTTTGGGCCAATAATAATTGTGAGCCACCTTTTGAATGATGGTACCTATCTTCTCATGGTCCCCATCTGGTTTCACATGTAGGCTCCTTATTAAGTCTGCCCTATATCTTTTAGGAAGTACCAGCTGTCCTTGACCTTTGGATCTAGCTCCAGTCTTCCTATACATCAACTTGTTTTTCATGTAAAAATCTCCCTTGCCTGGAGTTGTATGACAAGTTGACAATTTTCTGAAACAAGGCTTGAGTGTTTTATCCCCAGCCTGTGCCTTCCTCATCTCTTCTGGAGTGGTATCCAACATAATATCCTCCTCCTGTCTTGAGGTCGACCTGACCTGAAGGGTTGCCATATACACAGGTTTCCTTCTGCAACGGTCAGTGTCATGATTGTCCATCTGACAATTCTTACACCACCTTTTTCCTTGGTTGAAAGATTTTTCTTTCATCATATTTCCTTTCATCGAATTGTGGGAATTTATTTTTATTTTCATACCGTGGCCTATCAAATTGGTGCTTACCTTTGTTTTGATCCCTAGGATCAAATTTATTAAAGTCCTGTGGTGCCCTAAAGTTATCCACTTGTTTCTTTTTTATTACCTGTTACCTCTGCTTGAGCTGCTTGATACCTTTCAGCAACATTTAGCAACTCACCCAGCCTCTCTGCACCTTGTTCCATGAGAAACTTTCTCAGGTCTGGAGCCCTGGACTCTCTTAATTGCTCTATAAGGACCATTTCCTTAAGATCTTGGGTTTTCCCCAGAGAAGTCCATTTCTCCAAGTATGTCTCTATTCGTGCAGAGAACTGGTGATAGGTTTCACCTGACAGTAGTTTAGCATTCCTAAATTTTTTCCTATAAAATTCTGCATTCTTTTCATATCTTAACAAAAGAGCCTGCTTTAGCATGTCATAATTTTCCTGATCACCTCTGCTCATTTTTGCAAAAACTTCATAAGCTGCCCCACGAAGTCCTTGAGATAACTTTAAGCTCCACCTTTCTCTCTCTAACCCATACGTGGTAGCTAATAGTTCATACCTATTTAGGTAGCTCTCTATATCATCGTCTTTCTCAACAAAATGATCTAAATGAAAATTCATAGCTGAGGTTGAGGCTCCTTGGCTAGCAGTGGCACCAGAGGCAAAGGGACTGGCACCATTTTCAGGAGCATGGCCCTGAAACTCAAACTCCCTTAGTCGTAACTCATGTTCCCTTTGTAATCTTTTATCTTCTGCTTCCCTTTCTGCAGCTAATTTCTTCTCTTCCCTTTCTGCAGCTAAGTTCTTGTCTTCTCTTTCTGCAGCTAATTTCTTGTCTTCTCTTTCTGCAGTCAATCTTCTTTCTTCTGCTTCCAATTTCTTAGCCTCAGCCTCAATCTGCAACCTTTTAGCCTCAGCCTCAGCCTCAAATTGTAACTTCTTAATTTCCCTTTCAGCCTCTAACTTTCTTTCGGCTTCAAACCTTCTTTCTTCGCGTTCAATAAATTTGTCACATTCTGTAGTGACATAGGCAACCATAACTTGCCCATCTAATCCTAACTCTTTTGCAGTCTGAACAGCAGCAGATCGAAATTTGGCCAGGTCCGCCATTGTCTATCAGGTAAATTTATACAATGTCTAACCAACAATTCAATCTCTAAATATATATCTAATGGACAACACAGGCACCGTGAGCTCAACCTTATTTAATTCCACCCAAGGATACCTTTTAATTCTTATATTGCCTGAAGTGAATTACCCCCAATATTTTTAATAGGGAAAGATTCAAAATCCCAAGAGCGAGACCCCAATATATGTGGTGAAGTGGGATGTTATAAATATTCATAGGGGACTTAGTGTACTGACTGAGATCAGCTGTGAAGGTATATATATCTAATAAGAGTAGTGTATTATATATAACCTTACTTGCTGCCACATATGTATACCTCAGTCAGAATTATTCTGGAATAGTGTGATGACTACGTTATATGTCTAGGGTATGTGTATGATGAAGTGTAAGTCAAAACAACAACAGACAGATCAACAATTTAATTTATTCCACTACACTTGACAACACTGTGACACTCACATACATAAAACACTCTACAAGGATATCTTAAAGGAGTCACTGATAACTTTTCAAATAACAATATGTATTCATTGCTGTCATGAATGAATATGTGTCCTGATTCAAATACAAAGGGAACCAGGAATCACAATCAATTTTAATTACAAGTTATATTTACAGAATTTATCAATATGAATATTGTAGTGACATATATTATTAAAAGTATCCTATGTGTGTCAGTTGTGTAGTAGTAATATGAGGTAATACTGGTTTTGTTTTGTTCAAGCTCTGTTGGTATTTGTCATCATGACTTCAATAGTTTGTCTTTATTGGAACTAGTATTGGAGATGTTCTCAGTTCCTGATATTAAAACAATTTAATGCCCCTCTTAATGTTATTTTTACAATGTCATTTTAAGATGGGGGTACATAATGTTGAGCTCAGCTGTCCACATCAGCTTATCTTGCGTGATGGCGGCAGGAAGAGACTCCTCTGCTCGATTTCTCCCCTGGGCTCTGGAGACACCTCACTGATAGCTAAATGGACCAAGGAGTATGCTGTCCGACTCTGGATTCAGCAAAGCTCTGACCAGGTGCTGCTCAATAACGTTAAGACCACAGTCCCTGAAAACAAGAAGGATGTACCTTCTACTTCATAACTAATTGATACTCTAGTTCTACACTGAGCACAATACATCACAAACATTGAGTTCAGAGCGTTAGGCCAACTGTCAGCTTCATCTGAAATACTTTATACCAGTATTTCCCTCCCTAATGGTTACTACGCCTCTGCAATTCCAGCATTATTTCTGTCTAATCAATAATCTAGGTGTCAGTGTACTGTTTGGCCATTCCATGCAGTTTTACTTTCCTCTGACACCTTCTGTTCAGGCTGGAGCATTATAGGCTTTTCCTCATGTTCGCTACTGAACTACACATATATACAGGCATAAATTAACAATTTACATTCAATTTTCATTAAAAGATATTGAATATTTCAAACCTACCACAATTCATGGAAATACACAGATACGTTGACTAGCAATGAATTCTGGCACAAATACTGGCACAAATTCCCATCTGCTTATGTTCCAGGCTTTTATTTAGCAAAAATATGAGCTGGCTTCAACGCACTGTTGCTTCATCAAGCTTATTTGAACTAGTGGTCTCGAACTAACG
Source organism: Oreohelix idahoensis (assembly GCA_024509875.1). NCBI lineage: Eukaryota > Metazoa > Mollusca > Gastropoda > Stylommatophora > Oreohelicidae > Oreohelix > Oreohelix idahoensis. Next base: position 63,874 of record JAMPIV010018126.1, read on the forward strand.
CTCCTAAGTGATTATATCAGCGAGTCTGGCCAATGGAGCCACGTTTCGACAAGTGTTTGAAAAAATTTTACCTTCCTACGTCTCCCCTAACAACCAAGGATAGCATTTATAGTCCGACTAATCGTGTGTAGCCTTACATATCATTCCAGCCAATCAGTTCAAATGTAACTTGTGGCCCATTTCCCGTACAATGGTGGTTTAAAAAATCTACCACTGAGCGATTCTGATTTTGGGTGTTGTCTGACAGCACCATCATTTTATTTTGGCTATAACTTGTTAATTCCTAGACTATTTGCGTAACGTTTTACATATTCTTTGTCAGCAAGCCCTAAGGACCCCAAATATACAAATTTAAAAGAGCTAAGTGGCTGCGTTCAAAATATGCAATTTCTTCTACCTCCTGTTTCGAAGATGTGCTGTCTGGGTACTGTAATGTTTTCAAACGTAAACCCATCTAATGTTATCTTTTCTAATAAGCGTTTTTCAGGATTTTAAAACCTAACTCTGGGAAGGTTAGTGTTTTTATCACTGTCCGTCTGAAAAAAAAGTTAGTGCATGTGGCCTTACACGCGTGATAGTAGCAATTGTGTATCGCGCGACGCGTGTTTAGTGTTGCACGTGTTCGGCTTTCTGCCTCTCCCTTCTCTCTATCCTTTAGTCCATCTGTTCGTTCGTTTTGGTAACGTAGTATAATTAATGTTAGGATTAATCTAGGTCATTACGCAGTGTGCCTCTCAATGTTTTTCTTAGAAATGCAATACCCGTTTTAATGTGTTGTGGAAACGCTTGTATTTATGCAGTGGCTTATATTTAACGTGGAAACGTTACAATTTGCAGACGAAGCATAAAACAAAGGGGATGTCGAGTACTGTCATTGTGACAGCACTGTTCTTTACCATTCTTCTTCCTTTCTTTATTATATGTATTTATTAGGCTTTATATTTACCTGATAATTTATATATGTGGATTAGAATATTTCACGACAATGCTATCATGGACAGTTTGTCATGCTATCATGGACGGTTTGCTATGCTATCATGGACAGTTTGTCATGCTATCATGGACAGTTTGTCATGCTATCATGGACAGTTTGTCATGGTATCATGGACAGTTTGTCATGCTATCATGGACAGTTTGTCATGCTATCATGGACAGAAGTCAACAACAGAATTGTCCTGGGGACAAGCCGTGTAATGCCCGTGGACATGCCATGTAATTCCCGTGGACATGCCGTGTAGTTCCCTGGGACATGCCATGTAGTTCCCTGGGACATGCCGTGTAATTCCCGTGGACATGCCATGTAGTTCCCGTGGACATGCCATGTAGTTCCCGTGGACATGCCATGTAGTTCCCGTAGACATGCCGTGTAGTTCCCGTGGACATGCCGTGTAGTTCCCGTGGACATGCCGTGTAGTTCCCTGGGACATGCCGTACGTGGCCACTATTAGGAGGTTGTGCGTTATGTTGGCAACCTCATCGTATGAGTAAAACAAATCGCTACATAAACCATCATTGACATACACATAAACCATCATTGTCATAACCCATCATTGACATAACCCATCATTGACATAACCCATCATTGCCATAACCCATCATAAATGACCGACGCACATTTCCTACAAAGGAACCAGTAGAAGTTGTGACCCTATGCTCCGTAAGGCACGAAAATAAAAATAATGACCAGGGACATGAGGTTGTGAAGAAACATGATTACCTACGCCAGGTGGACTGGTACTTGAAGAAGAAGAAGATTTATTCAGAATATTCACAAATATTAACCACCATTTTGTGCGTCTGCGAACAGTTTAATATTTTAAAATCATTTATCCGCTAGGCGCGTGTTTCAGCGTCCCCCTGTTAGCGACATGTGTTTTATGCCTGGGCTGATCTAAAAAGAACATCCCGGTGTTTGAATGTCTGTATTATGTCTGTCTAATCTGTGTCCATCATGGCAGAACTAGCGAAACGTTTTTAACGAGTTCTTAGTGAATTTAAGATGTGAATTGTCTTGAATTTTGTTGAGGACGGGAGAAAATGTTAAGCCTTTAGCGAGTACAAAGTAAAACGATTATGTTTGTCTGCGTGCGCATGCGTGAATTAGTTAATTAGCTACTTGTTATAGATGGCTTTTCAAATGTTGTCATGGTTCTCTCAATATCTTCAGATTGGATGATGGAGAACACTTGATACTTTTTCCTGGGTCGTTCTCTGTTACAGGTCAGTGCTCGCGCACGCGTTAAGTTCTTTGACCTTCGCTTATACGCGCAGATGGCGGAATATTTCATTATTGATTTTCCTGTTTTCATGTTGGATTAGTAGAACTGGCGAGATAGTCGATTCTTTAATGTTGATAAACCATCATCATCTGCCCTCTCCAAAATGAAGGTCGGCTGTAATAGATCCCCAACATCTTCTGTCTCTTGTCTCGGTGGTGCACTTTGACAGACTCTTTCCTGTCCATCTCTTGATGTTATCTTCCCACGTATATCGCTGTCTTCCTACCGCACGTTTGCCTTTAACTGTACCTTCCATGTAAGGTCTTCAGCAAGGCTTTATACGGCCAACATATTGGAGCTCATTTGTATCTCCTTCATTAAGTCTCTTGTCATTCTAGCTTGTCTAGCACCTCTTTATTTGTTTTCTTCTCTTGTCATGAGATGCTCCCAGGTAATAAATATATTTCTAGTAAAATACAGAGTATGTTTTAGAACTGTGTTGCTTATTTTTACACTAACTGTTTTACCGGCATCATCAGTAAGATCATCTTTAGCATCACCACTAACCATGAGAGTCACCATCACTTCAGCGCTGATGTGTACGGGAATAGGTTAAGGGATGTTAGGAATACGTTGCGAGTTATAATTATTAACTAAAGATTGATCTGGAAATGTCAAATGATTCATAGTTTTATAGAAGCCACGGTGTACCTAGTTCCGTGTGTGTTAGCGAATGTTCCTTGAAAATGATATCTCTGCACCAAAACCCATTACATAAGTTTCCTCTCTAAAACAACTTCAGGCTTTACTCTGACACAATGGTGTCCTGCCCCATCTGGATTGCAACAGGATATCTCTAGGTCGTGTGTGATATGATTTCATAGAATGTCTGCCTTATTTTAAAAGTTGTGATGAGTAAAACATATTCTTTTTCTAATGCTTTAGTGAATCTTGTCGGTGGCGCAAGCCTTGCGGTCGTAACGTAAGCAGTGTTGTAATTGTATGATAATAAAACTGTCACAACGAATTGTTTGTCACAAAGTCATTTATATTCAGCCCTACGGTAATTCTCTAACATTTCTTTATTTCTGGAGCTTATTTTTTCCCAAACCAAAACTTTAAGACTTCTCTGCTCTTACTTCCTCAGGTAAATGGCCAAGACCTGTCTCAGAGCAGCCACCATGAAGCGGTGGAGGCGTTTAGGTCAGCCAAGGAGCCGATAGTAGTGGAGGTTCTTCGCCGGACCAGCAAAACTTACGTCAACGGCGGGCCCTGCAACACCGGAAGTGGAAGCAGTGGTAACAGGGGGATGCGAAGTCGCTGTCAAACCATGGTTTCCATAGGAACACAAACAGAAGAGGATTTTTACTGCTACAACCGACCCCCCACACCCCCTCCAGGATTTTACCCTATACCTCTAGCCACGGGGTGAGTACTCTTCTGAAGTTTTTGTTTGATTTGCCATATTCTTTCCTCCCATCATCGCCTAACGTTGTTGCTCTTAGAAACACAATTTTTTTAATGAATGCTTTATTATTTGTGTCTGCTCTTGTGTCTGTCTTGTGCAAATATCCGCATTCTTTCCATGTCTCCATTGTCCTTGTTAAAACTTGTTTAATTTTGTTTCTCCGTGTGTTTCTAGATCTGCTTCTATTTCTATAACCATGGGGGACTGCCTTGTAGAGCTATTTGTGTGTTTCCTACGCGTGACCTATCTAGTGCCGACGTCATGTCTTCACGATTTGTTCTTCTGGTTATTTGTGAAAATATGCAAGATAAATTTAGATGACAGGACCTGGTGGAAGTCCAAGATAAAGATGGATCGACAGCTTAGATACGTATCTGACATAGCCGTGAACTGTAGAATGGAGAAAGGTGAGTAAGAATAGAGGCAAAGAAAACTGCCATAGTTAGGTGAAGATACATAGATGGGAGAAGATACATAGATGGGAGAAGATACATTGATGGGAGAAGATACATAGATGGGTGAAGATTAATAGATGGTGGAAGATACATAGATGGAAGAAGATACATAGATGGGTGAAGATACATAGATGGGTGAAGATACATAGATGGGCGAAGATACATAGATGGGTGAAGATACATAGACGGGTGAAGATTAATAGATGGTGGAAGATACATAGATGGGAGAAGATACATAGATGGGTGAAGATACATTGATGGGTGAAGATACATAGATGGGTGAAGATACATAGATGGGTGAAGATACATTGATGGGTGAAGATACATTGATGGGTGAAGATACATAGATGGGAGAAGATACATAGATGGTTGAAGATACATAGATGGTGGAAGATACATAGATGGGTGAAGATACATAGATGGGTGAAGATACATAGATGAGAGAAGATAAATAGATGAGAGAAGATACATAGATGAGAGAAGATACATAGATGGTGGAAGATACATAGATGGTGGAAGATACATAGATGGGAGAAGATACATTGATGGGAGAAGATACATTGATGAGATAAGATAAAAAGATAGGTGAAGATACACAGATGGGTGAAGATACATAGATGGGAGAAGATACATAGATGGTGGAAGATACATAGATGGTGGAAGATACATAGATGGTGTGGTGAAGTGGGATGTTATAAATATTTATAGGGGACTTAGTGTACTGACTGAGATCAGCTGTGAAGGTATCTATATCTATTAAGAGTAGTGTATTATAGATAACCTTACTTGCTACCACATATCTATATATCTCAGTCAGAATTATTCTGCAATAGTGTGATGACTACGTTATGTGTCTAGGGTATGTGTAGGATGAAGTGTAAGTCAAAACAACAACAGACAGATAAACAATTTAATTTATTCCACTATACTTGACAACACTGGGACACTCACATACATATAACACTCTAAAGGATATCTTAAGGAGTCACTGATGACTTTTCAAATAACAATATGTATTCATTGCTGATATGAATGAATATGTGTCCTGATTCAATTACAAAGGAACCAGGAATCACAATCAATTTTAATTACAAGTATATGTACAGAATTTATCAATATGAATATTGTAGTGACATATATTTTTAAAAATATCCTATGTGTGTCAGTTGTGTAGTGGTAATATGAGGTAATACTGGTTTTGTTTTGTTCAAGCTCTGTTGGTATTTGTCATCATGACTTCAATAGTTTGTCTTTAGGGACTAGTATTGGAGATGTTCTCAGTTCCTGATATTAAGACAATTAAATTCCCCTCTTAAGGTGATTTTTACAAAGTCATTTCAAGATGTGGGGACATAATGTTGAGCTCAGCTGGCCAAATCAGCTTATCTTGAGTGATGGCGGCAGGAAAGGACTCCTCTGCTCGAATTCTCCTCTGGGCTATGGAGACACCTCACTGATAGCTAAATGGACCAAGGAGTATGCTGTCCGACTCTGGATTCAGCAAAGCTCTGACCAGGTGCAGCTCAATACCATCAAGACCACGGTCCCTGAAAACAAGAAGGATGTACCTTCTACTTCATAACTAATTGATACTCTAGTTCTACACTGAACACAATACAACACAAACATTGAGTTCAGAGCGTTAGGCCAACTGTCAGCTTCATCTGAAATACTTTATACCAGTATTTACCTCCTTAATGGTTACCACGCCTCTGCACTTCCAGCATTATTTCTGTCTAATCAATCATCCAGGTGTCAGTGTACTATTTGGCCATTCCATGCCGTTTTACTTCCCTCCGACACCCTCTGTTCAGGCTGGAGCATTATAGGCTTTATCTCCTGTTTGCCACTGAACTACACATATATATACATGCATAAATTAACAATTTACATTCAATTTTCATTAAAAGATACTGAATGGTTCAAGCTTACCACAATTTCATGGAAATAAACACAGATACGTTGATTAGCAATGAATTCTGGCACAATTACTGGCACAAATTCCCATCTGCTTATGTTCCAGGCTTTTATTTAACACAAATATGAGCAGGCTTCAAAGCACTGTTGCTTTATCAAGATTATTTGCACTAGTGGTCTCGAACTAACGCTCCTAAGTGAGTATATCAGCGAGTCTAGCCAATGAGGCCACGTTTCGACAAGTGTTTGAAAAAATGTTACCTTTTCACGTCTCCCCTAACAACGAAGATAGTATTTATAGCCCGACCAATCGTGGTTAGTCTTTCATTTGTTGCGCTCCAATCAATTTGGAGTTTACATGGTAGGCTAATTCTGTAACGTAAGATTTTTTTCAAACACGTTATAAAAAAATTTTATGAGCAGAAATGATTCCATGCTGTCAGGCATCCCCACTATTTTATTTTGGTTATAATTTGTTAATTCCTAGACTATTTGCGTAACGTTTTACATATTCTTTGTCAGCAAACCCTAAGGAACCCAAATATCCAAATTTAAAAGAGCTACGTGGCTGCGTTCAAAATATGCAATTTCTACTTCCTGTTTCGAAGATGTGCTGTCTGGGAAGGGTAGTGTATTTTATCACTGTCCGTCTGAAAAAAAATTAGTGCATGTAGTCTTACACGCGTGATGGCAGCATTTGTGTATCGCGCGACGCGTGTTGCCTGCGTTCCTGATTTTCAGCCCTCCCTCTCTCTTTATCCTTTAGTCCATCTGTTCGTTCGTTTTGGTAACGCAGTGTAGAAAAAGACATGAATGGAATTTAAAATTTAGGTCAACTTGCATATTTCAAGGTTTTTCTTAGAAAGGCAGCACATTTTATTGTGTGTTTGGGAAACGCGTGTATGTTGCAGAAGGCCTATATTTAACGTGGAAACGTTACAATTTGCAGACGAAGCATAAAACAAAGGGGGATTTCGAGTACCTTCTTTGTGACAGCACTGTTATTTACCATTGCTCTTTTCTTTATTAATTTTATTTGTTAGGCTTCATATTTACTTGATAATTTATATATGTGGATTAGAATATTCCACGACACCTCCCCTCTTAAAACAGACATTATATGTCAGTCCTTTATTCTATATACACATAGAGAAATTTATTATTATTTCTGGGGTTTACGGTGATTCTCATCACACGGATGGCGGCTTAAAAAATCCGCTCCCAAATTGGTTTTTCCAGATATATACTCAATGCTAAAATTATATGGAGCCAGAAGTAAAGACCATCGGAGTAACCTGGAGTTCTCATGCCTAGCCTGTGCTAGAAACGATAAAGGTTTGTGGTCTGTTTGCAACTTAAATGCCTTCCCATATAGATAAATATTGAATTTCTTTATCGCCCATATTACTGCAAGACATTCTTTTTCGCTAGTTGAGTAGTTGATTTCAGCTTTATTCAACTTTCTGCTAGCATATGCCACTGGGCTTAATTCTCCATCCAAGGCATCTGATTTCTGTAGTAGAGTTGCACCTAACCCAATATTACTTGCATCCGTCCTTACTATGAAATCTTGACTTAAGTCAGGTAATTTCAAAATGGGTTTACTTGTGAGCTTTTCCTTCAATTCTTGGTAAGTCATTTCACATTGTGGTGTCCATGTAATGCGATCTGGATGTCCTTTACGTGTCAATTCAGTTAACGGTGCACATATGGAATTAAAGTTTTTGATATACTTCTGGTAGAAACCACATAATGAGACAAAGGATCTTACGTCCTTCTTGGTTTGTGGTCTCGGGGCTTTCTGTAGTTTCTCTAAATTCTTTGGGTCAGGGGTCATGTTTCCCTGATAAACTGTGTGTCCCAAAAATTCCAATTCTTTACATCCAACGCAACATTTGGTTGGTCGGGCTGTTAAATTTGCCTCCCTAAGTCGATCAAACAGCATGTTCAGAGAGTCAATGTGTTCCTCAAATGTTTCTGTTGCTATAAGGATATCATCCATAAAATTTGTTATACAGGGATTATTCAGAGGATCCAATAATTTTCTCATCATTCTAGAGAAGACACTAGGCGCATTCTTCAATCCAAATGGCAATCTATTAAACTCATAGTGTCCTTCTGAGGTACTAAAGGCTAGGTATGGTCTAACCTCAGGCTTTACTGGGATCTGATAGTATCCTTTACTCAAATCCACTTTTGAGAAATATTTAGCTTTATTTAGTCTGGCAAACAGCTGATTTGTATCCGGCAATGGATCCACCTGTCCTTCTGTAATAGCATTCAGTCTCCTGTAATCTATACAGAGTCTATGTTCTCCAGAGGGCTTCCTTAAGAGTACAACACCGGAACTATACGAAGATTCACTGTGCGAAATAATTCCTTCCTTCAACAGATAGTCTATCTCTTCCTTCAAAGCTTTCTCCTTAGCAAACGGAATCGAATATGGTTTCATACAGACAGGTGTGGAGTCTATTAGTTTCATATCATATTCCAATAGGTTTGTATGCCCTGGTCGGTCTGTTAACACCTCTGCATGATTATTTAGAACCTGTTGCACTCTCTCTTTCTGAGTTTTCGTTAAATGTGTACTGATTTTCACCTGTGCTGCTGCCTCACAGGGGTGTAATGGATATTCAAATGATGAAAGTGGTTCCTTTTTCATCTCCATGGCGATGGACAAGGTCAACAAGTGTGTCTCTTCCTGATGTTCTCTTTCCAAATATTTCTTCAGGAGATTCACATGATAGATTTTTTTCTTTCCCCTTCTTATCTATCTTATAATTTGTTCTAGATACCTTCTCTAAAACTGTATATGGACCCTGCCATCCAATTTGTAACTTATTCTGACTCCTGGGCAAAAGAAGCAGTACTTTCTCTCCCACAGCCAAATTTCTGTCTTTCGCCTTCCTGTTATAATAGGCAGCATGTTTCTTCCTGGCTTGTTTCAAATTTTCATTGGCAAGTTTCCAGCCAGTTTTTAACCGAGTGGTCAGCTCATTCACATATTGGTATGAAGATGTAATGTTTTCCTCTGCCTTTTCATCAGTCCACGTTCTTAACATAGCTACATATGGACCTTTAATTGTGTGGACCTATTTGTCCATGCACCGGTATGGTCTCTTCCACTCGAAGCTTTATAGTGATGATTTTTCCTCCCAGAATTATCCTTCACAAAACGACCGCTACCAATTTTTCTTTTGGGGCTTTCTCCCCACTTAAAATTCTTGATGAGAGATTTCCTCCCTACATCCTCTTCCTCCAGTTTGTTTAAGTCCGATTGAGGGATTTTCGGCTTATCCTGGGGTAAGACATCTTTTTGCACTCTCCGCATAGTGGCCATTGTAAAACAGTTAAGTGAAGCTTGTCCGTGAAAAGGGGCTTCCCATTCCATTTGGTCCACTTTTTCAAATTTATATCTCTTTCTATTATCAGGCCTAATTTTGCCCCGTGGCGTGTCCAGGTCCTGATCCATGTTCCCACTTGTGGGTGTTCCCTCATGTGCTATGCTACACCTTTCTACAAAATTCTCAATGTCCCATCATGCTTTGGGCCAATAATAATTGTGAGCCACCTTTTGAATGATGGTACCTATCTTCTCATGGTCCCCATCTGGTTTCACATGTAGGCTCCTTATTAAGTCTGCCCTATATCTTTTAGGAAGTACCAGCTGTCCGTGACCTTTGGATCTAGCTCCAGTCTTCCTATACATCAACTTGTTTTTCATGTAAAAATCTCCCTTGCCTGGAGTTGTATGACAAGTTGACAATTTTCTGAAACAAGGCTTGAGTGTTTTATCCCCAGCCTGTGCCTTCCTCATCTTTTCTGGAGTGGTATCTAACATAATATCCTCCTCCTGTCTTGAGGTCGACCTGACCTGAAGGGTTGCCATATACACAGGTTTCCTTCTGCAACGGTCAGTGTCATGATTGTCCATCTGACAATTCTTACACCACCTTTTTCTTTGGTTGAAAGATTTTCTTTCATCATATTTCCTTTCATCGAATTGTGGGAATTTATTTTTATTGTCATACCGTGGCCTATCAAATTGGTGCTTACCTTTGTTTTGATCCCTAGGATCAAATTTATTAAAGTTCTGTGGTGCCCTAAAGTTGTCCACCTGTTTCTTTTTATTACCTGTTACCTCTGCTTGAGCTGCTTGATACCTTTCAGCAACATTTAGCAACTCACCCAGCCTCTCTGCACCTTGTTCCATGAGAAACTTTCTCAGGTCTGGAGCCATGGACTCTCTTAATTGCTCTATAAGGACCATTTCCTTAAGATCTTGGGTTTTCCCCTGAGAAGTCCATTTCTCCAAGTATGTCTCTATTCGTGCAGAGAACTGGTGATAGGTTTCACCTGACAGTAGTTTAGCATTCCTAAATTTTTTCCTATAAAATTCAGCATTCTTTTCATATCTTAACAAAAGAGCCTGCTTTAGCATATCATAATTTTCCTGATCACCTCTGCTCATTTTTGCAAAAACTTCATAAGCTGCCCCACGAAGTCCCTGAGATAACTTTAAGCTCCACCTTTCTCTCTCTAACCCATACGTGGTAGCTAATAGTTCGTACCTATTTAGGTAGCTCTCTATATCATCGTCTTTCTCAACAAAATGATCTAAATGAAAATTCATAGCTGAGGTTGAGGCTCCCTGAGTAACCGTAGCATCAGAGGCAAAGGGACTGGCACCATTTTCAGGAGCATGGCCTTGAAACTCAAACTCCCTTAGTCGTAACTCATGTTCCCTTTGTAATCTCTTCTCCTCCTTTTCTGCTTCCCTTTCTGCAGCTAATTTCTTCTCTTCCCTTTCTGCAGCTTGTCTTCTTTCTTCTGCAGCCTGTCTTCTTTCTTCGGCTTCCAATGCTTTAGCCTCTTTGTCAGCCTCAATCTGCAACCTCTTAGTCTCAGCCTCAGCTTGCAACCTCTTAGTCTCAGCCTCAGCTTGCAACCTCTTAGTCTCAGCCTCAGCTTGCAACCTCTTAGTCTCAGCCTCAGCTTCAAATTGTAACTTCTTAATTTCCCTGTCAGCCTCTAACTTTCTTTCGGCTTCAAACCTTCTTTCTTCGCGTTCAATAAATTTGTCACATTCCGTAGTAACATAGGCAACCATAACTTGCCCATCTAATCCTAACTCTTTTGCAGTCTGTACAGCAGCAGATCGAAACTTGGCCAGGTCCGCCATTGTCTATCAGGTAAATTTATACAATGTCTAACCAACAATTTAATCTCTAAGTATATCTAATGGACAACACAGGCACCGTGAGCTCAACCTTATTTAATTCCACCCAAGGATACCTTTTAATTCTTATTTTCCCTGAAGTGAATTACCCCCAATATTTTTAATAGGGAAAGATTCACAATCCCAGGAGCGAGACCCCAATATATGTGGTGAAGTGGGATGTTATAAATATTTATAGGGGACTTAGTGTACTGACTGAGATCAGCTGTGAAGGTATCTATATCTATTAAGAGTAGTGTATTATAGATAACCTTACTTGCTACCACATATCTATATATCTCAGTCAGAATTATTCTGCAATAGTGTGATGACTACGTTATGTGTCTAGGGTATGTGTAGGATGAAGTGTAAGTCAAAACAACAACAGACAGATAAACAATTTAATTTATTCCACTATACTTGACAACACTGGGACACTCACATACATATAACACTCTAAAGGATATCTTAAGGAGTCACTGATAACTTTTCAAATAACAATATGTATTCATTGCTGATATGAATGAATATGTGTCCTGATTCAATTACAAAGGAACCAGGAATCACAATCAATTTTAATTACAAGTATATGTACAGAATTTATCAATATGAATATTGTAGTGACATATATTTTTAAAAATATCCTATGTGTGTCAGTTGTGTAGTGGTAATATGAGGTAATACTGGTTTTGTTTTGTTCAAGCTCTGTTGGTATTTGTCATCATGACTTCAATAGTTTGTCTTTAGGGACTAGTATTGGAGATGTTCTCAGTTCCTGATATTAAGACAATTAAATTCCCCTCTTAAGGTGATTTTTTACAAAGTCATTTCAAGATGTGGGGACATAATGTTGAGCTCAGCTGGCCAAATCAGCTTATCTTGAGTGATGGCGGCAGGAAAGGACTCCTCTGCTCGAATTCTCCTCTGGGCTATGGAGACACCTCACTGATAGCTAAATGGACCAAGGAGTATGCTGTCCGACTCTGGATTCAGCAAAGCTCTGACCAGGTGCAGCTCAATACCATCAAGACCACGGTCCCTGAAAACAAGAAGGATATACCTTCTACTTCATAACTAATTGATACTCTAGTTCTACACTGAACACAATACAACACAAACATTGAGTTCAGAGCGTTAGGCCAACTGTCAGCTTCATCTGAAATACTTTATACCAGTATTTACCTCCTTAATGGTTACCACGCCTCTGCACTTCCAGCATTATTTCTGTCTAATCAATCATCCAGGTGTCAGTGTACTATTTGGCCATTCCATGCCGTTTTACTTCCCTCCGACACCCTCTGTTCAGGCTGGAGCATTATAGGCTTTATCTCCTGTTTGCCACTGAACTACACATATATATACATGCATAAATTAACAATTTACATTCAATTTTCATTAAAAGATACTGAATGGTTCAAGCTTACCACAATTTCATGGAAATAAACACAGATACGTTGATTAGCAATGAATTCTGGCACAATTACTGGCACAAATTCCCATCTGCTTATGTTCCAGGCTTTTATTTAACACAAATATGAGCAGGCTTCAACGCACTGTTGCTTTATCAAGATTATTTGCACTAGTGGTCTCGAACTAACGCTCCTAAGTGAGTATATCAGCGAGTCTAGCCAATGAGGCCACGTTTCGACAAGTGTTTGAAAAAATGTTACCTTTTCACGTCTCCCCTAACAACGAAGATAGTATTTATAGCCCGACCAATCGTGGTTAGTCTTTCATTTGTTGCGCTCCAATCAATTTGGAGTTTACATGGTAGGCTAATTCTGTAACGTAAGATTTTTTTCAAACACGTTATAAAAAAATTTTATGAGCAGAAATGATTCCATGCTGTCAGGCATCCCCACTATTTTATTTTGGTTATAATTTGTTAATTCCTAGACTATTTGCGTAACGTTTTACATATTCTTTGTCAGCAAACCCTAAGGAACCCAAATATCCAAATTTAAAAGAGCTACGTGGCTGCGTTCAAAATATGCAATTTCTACCTCCTGTTTCGAAGATGTGCTGTCTGGGAAGGGTAGTGTATTTTATCACTGTCCGTCTGAAAAAAAATTAGTGCATGTAGTCTTACACGCGTGATGGCAGCATTTGTGTATCGCGCGACGCGTGTTGCCTGCGTTCCTGATTTTCAGCCCTCCCTCTCTCTTTATCCTTTAGTCCATCTGTTCGTTCGTTTTGGTAACGCAGTGTAGAAAAAGACATGAATGGAATTTAAAATTTAGGTCAACTTGCATATTTCAAGGTTTTTCTTAGAAAGGCAGCACATTTTATTGTGTGTTTGGGAAACGCGTGTATGTTGCAGAAGGCCTATATTTAACGTGGAAACGTTACAATTTGCAGACGAAGCATAAAACAAAGGGGGATTTCGAGTACCTTCTTTGTGACAGCACTGTTATTTACCATTGCTCTTTTCTTTATTAATAGATGGGAGAAGATAATAGATGGGGGAAGATACATAGATGGGAGAAGATATATAGATGGGAGAAGATACATAGATGGAAAAGATACATAGATGGGAGAAGATACATAGATGGGAGAAGATACATAGATGGGAGAAGATACATAGATGGGAGAAGATAGATAGATGGGTGAAGATACATAGATGAGAGAAGATACGTAGATGAGAGAAGATACATAGATGAGTGAAGATACATAGATGGGAGAAGATACATAGATGGGAGAAGATACATAGATTGGGGAAGATACATAGATGGTAGAAGATACATAGAAAAGAGAAGATACATTGATAGGAGAAGATTCATAGATGAGTCAAGATGATACATAGATGGGTGAAGATACATATGTGAGTGAAGATACATAGATGAGAGAAGATACATAGATGAGAGAAGATACATAGATGGGTGAAGATACATATATGGGAGAAGATACATAGATGGGAGAAGATACTTAGATGGGTGAAGATAATAGATGAGTGAAGATACATAGATGAGTGAAGATACAAAGATAGGAGAAGATTCATAGATGGGTCAAGATGATACATAGATGGGAGAAGATACATATATGAGTGAAGATACATATATGAGTGAAGATACATAGATGAGTGAAGATACATAGATGAGTCAAGATGCATAGCTGGGTGAAGATACATAGATGAGTCAAGATGCATAGCTGGGTGAAGGTACATTGTTAGGTGAAGGTACATCGTTAAGTGAAGGTACATCGTTAAGTGAAGGTACATAGTTAAGTGAAGGTACATCGTTAAGTGAAGGTACATCGTTAAGTGAAGGTATATAGTTAGGTGAAGTTACATCGTTAGGTGAAGGTACATAGGTGAAGGTACATAGTTAGGTGAAAGTACATAGTTAGGTGAAGGTACATCGTTAAGTGAAGCTACATCGTTAGGTGAAGGTACATCGTTAGGTGACGGTACATCGTTAGGTGAAGGAACATAGTTAGGTGACGGTACATCGTTAGGTGAAGGTACATCGTTAGGTGAAGGTACATAATTAGGTGAAGGTACATAATTAGGTGAAGATTCATAGCCTAGTGAAGATACATATTTAAGTGAAGGTACATAGCCAACTGAAGATACATAGTTAGGTGTAGAAGAAAGCTGGGAGAGAGAGAGAGAGAGAGAGAGAGAGAGAGAGAGAGAGAGAGAGAGAGAGAGAGAGATTTCCCTATTGAAAGTTGCTGCGTCTGTCAATGTTTCTAAAACGTCATTAGCAATGAAATTTTACAATGTAAGTGACCTAGTTAGGGCTAACGATTTAGTACATTCTCATTATATCAAGCCGTGTGATATCATGTGTAGATGCAGTTTCTGATTTAGTGTAGCACCCAGTGGCGTATTTAGAGAGGGGGGGGGGGAAATTACCACACCACAGCCCCTCCCGAATTCTTTCCTTTTATGGTCCGATGCCTGAGAAGTATTTATCTGTATAGTGCGATTATAAACGATAGAATATAAAACTTCCATTAGTGTGTTTTTTTGTGTTTTTTTTTTTTTTTACCTTTTACGCCATGTGCTCATTATCATATAGAACATGTTATAACAAAATGATTTAATTTTGGAAAAGGAGAGAGGTTTCTAAGAATGGAGCCTCCGAATAGGCACCCCCGATCCCAATAACCCATCTCTAAAAGAAAATCCTAAAAGAAGAAAACGCCACTGGAAGTACTGTAGACCTCGGCCTTTGCCTTTTGCTGAAGTAAGTGTGTGATGTGCCCCTTCAGTGCTCTCCCATATCTACTCGGTTTTTAAAAAATGTCTTCTGCCATAGTTCTTATTTCATTACTTGGCGGGGAAATTATCACTTGAACGCCCCTGATTACTGCTTGTTAGCATAGCGCGGTTGTCATTCCCTGGTCCTTGTGGTAGTAGATCGTCGTGCGTCTATGCTTCTACTCTCAAGAACTATTATCTTCGGCTTGTAAAGGCTTATTTGGCATATGCAACTTGTATGCAGACACCGAGGTTAAAGCATCTGTTGATACAGATATAAACATAATATTGTGTGGCATATTTTATGTAATCTTCACGCGGAAACTTCACGTTGAGTGTTATGTTTTATGTATTCTGCATATGTATACTTAACATTGTGTGTTATGTTATCTTCACGTGCATACTTCACTTGTGTCTTAACTAATATTAACTGACTACAGCCACACACATTTTCCCCACTCTTTCTTCAACATTCTCTTCCTGGTCTCAAACTCTGACCCTCTCGTACTCACGTCCTATCTTGTAGTTGTCACCAATAGTCACAATCGTGTCTTAACCTTCGATAGTTCATTGACCAGACTAATAAAGACTTTTACTCAGTCATTCTTGTAGCATCAGTCATTCTTGTAGCATCAGTCATTCTTGTAGTATCAGTCATTCTTGTAGCATCAGTCATTCTTGTAGCATCAGTCATTCTTGTAGTATCAGTCATTCTTGTAGCATCAGTCATTCTTGTAGCATCAGTCATTCTTGTAGTATCAGTCATTCTTGTAGTATCAGTCAACTAATGTCAAGTTGTATACGAGGCTGGCACCTTCATGACATCAAATATAGTGCTACAGAAACCACTGGTGCATAAAAAACAAAATGGAGCACAAAGAGAAATGCTGATGATGTTAATGATGAGATAACTTATCTAATTCCTCCTGTTCACACAATCTCCTACCTACTTCTAGTGAGTTCATTAAAACAGCACTGGCGTCACCTCCCCATATCTAAGTCATGGTTAAACATCTCATATAAAACAACTCCTGGTATATTCTCTTCAGCCCCCACGTTCCTCATTCTTAACTCCCCGCATGGGGGTTATGATCATACATATTGTGTACTCCCCCGATATCTAAATACCCCCCCCCCCCCCAACTCTTCCCCCGTTTCATTTGTGCCCCGTATAGTTCCAGGAAGTTCCTGAGAAGACATAATTGAAAATAAGACTGCAGACCACCCTTCATGCATGTCGTAAAAGTCGACTAAAGTGAGGTTGTGCAGATAGCTGGCAACGTCATTATGTCAAACAAATTACTACAGAAACAACAACTACAGGAGCTTGTGATGTGACGCAAGTTGTTTTGATGTGACGCAGGTTGTTGTGATGTGACGCAGGTTCTTGTGATGTGACGCAGGTTGTTGTGATGCGACGCAGGTTCTTGTGATGTGACGCAGGTTCTTGTGGTGTGACGCAGGTTGTTGTGATGTGACGCAGACGCAGGTTCTTGTGATGCGACGCAGGTTCTTGTGATGCGACGCAGGTTCTTGTGATGCGACGCAGGTTCTTGTGATGTGACGCAGGTTCTTGTGATGTGACGCAGATTCCATGTTCTAACAGGAGCTTGTGATGTGACGCCGGTTCTTGTCATGTGAAGCAGGTTCTTGTCATGTGAAGCAGGTTCTTGTCATGTGAAGCAGGTTCTTGTCATGTGACGCAGATTCCATGTTCTAACAGGAGCTTGTGATGTGACGCAGGTTCCATGTTCTAACAGGAGCTTGTGATGTGACGCAGGTTCCATGTTCTAACAGGAGCTTGTGATGTGACGCAGATTCCATGTTCTAACAGGAGCTTGTGATGTGACGCAGATTCCATGTTCTAACAGGAGCTTGTGATGTGACGGAGATTCCATGTTCTAACAGGATCTTGTGATGTGACGCAGGTTCCATGTAAATGGGCCAACAGCACCAGCTGTGATGGTTCAATGCTCTAACAGGTGCTAAAATTAAAGTGAGAGTTTGTGTGTATGTGTGCGTGTGTCTGTCATTTTTAATCTAATTCTAAACAATTAACAACAATTGTGTTAAATTTATAACACAATGTTATAAATAGATGAGTAATAATTTACAGTTACATCACTTTCATCTGCCTCCTCCTTATCATCGTTACAACCTCATCATCGCTATCCTCTCTCACCCTTCTTGTATCTCTGTCATCAGACCTGGTTAACCTCATCCTTTCACTAAGCATCTCAGCAACAACACTCAAGATAAAGGGACACAGTAAATGACAAAATAAATGTCCATAGCCTGCCCGGCAGATGTCAAGGCAGTGCCAGTCAGTTCCCCACTTGTCCTCACTTTAGCTTTTCGACGCCACTGCACCATCCTAGTATCGCGAGACTGTTGTCACAGCCGTGATAACAAAAACCGCTCAAGTTAACGGCACCTAATAGTGATGTGTGAAAACTTGATATATGTTAGTTTTCTCTGCTGGTTGTATGAACTACTAGTACCTGGTGGGATCTCCTGACGTAACCTCTGTCAGTCTTGAGCTGTCAGCCTTAAATGTTTTGTGTAGTCTATGTTAAGCTTGTCGTGTCCTGGCATCTGTGTCCGCAAACTCTGAGGTCAAAGTTGGTAAATAAACTGGCATGATTAGTTCTAAATAAGGTGCTCACTTAAGACAACTTTTATCTTCTGCTTTTGCCATGCGCATCTTGGCGTTGGATTGAACACGCATTAAGACAATCACTGTTGTGGACATCTTAGGTTAAGAGAAACAGATAGACCGAAATACATATAGAGAAGAGAACTGGTGACAGACATGAAGGGAAGACTTTGCATGTTTTTGGTGAGGGCCTGATTTATCGATCGATCGATTGATTGATTGTATGTCCTGAAGCATAAGGCTTGCAGCTTCATTGTATAGAGCTAACAGTTACAGAAATCATCACTACAAAAACACTACTTGGTTTGTCATAGGCGTGCCTGCTACAGTGGCGGCGCTATGCTCCATCGCGCTCCTTACAGAGCAAGTGTCCATCACTGTTAGTGGTCTCCTTACAGAGCAAGTGTCCATCACTGTTGGTGGTCTCCTTACAAAGCAAGTGTCCATCACTGTTGGTGGTCTCTTTACAGAGCAAGTGTCCATCACTGTTGGTGGTCTCTTTACAGAGCAAGGTCCATCACTGTTGGTGGTCTCTTTACAGAGCAAGTGTCCTTCACTGTTGGTGGTCATCACTACAAAAACACTACATGGTTTGTCATAGGCGTGCCTGCTACAGTGGCGGCGCTATGCTCCATCGCGCTCCTTACAGAGCAAGTGTCCATCACTGTTGGTGGTCTCCTTACAGAGCAAGTGTCCATCACTGTTGATGGTCTCCTTACAGAGCAAGTGTCCATCACTGTTGGTGGTCTCTTTACAGAGCAAGTGTAGATCACTGTTGGTGGTCTCTTTACAGAGCAAGGTCCATCACTGTTGGTGGTCTCTTTACAGAGCCAGTGTCCATCACTGTTGGTGGTCTCTTTACAGAGCAAGTGTCCATCACTGTTGGTGGTCTCTTTACAGAGCAAGTGTCCATCACTGTTGGTGGTCTCCTTACAGAGCAAGTGTCCATCACTGTTGGTGGTCTCTTTACAGAGTAAGTGTCCATCACTGTTGGTGGTCTCTTTACAGAACAAGCTCGATCACTGTTGGTGGTCTCTTTACAGAGCAAGTGTCCATCACTGTTGGTGGTCTCTTTACAGAGCAAGGTCCATCACTGTTGGTGGTCTCTTTACAGAGCAAGTGTCCATCACTGTTGGTGGTCTCTTTACAGAGCAAGGTCGATCACTATTAGTGGTCTCTTTACAGAGCAAGTGTCCATCACTGTTGGTGGTCTCTTTACAGAGCAAGTGTCCATCACTGTTTGTGGTCTCTTTACAGAGCAAGGTCGATCACTGTTGCTGGTCTCTTTACAGAGCAAGGTCGATCACTGTTGGGGGTCTCTTTACAGAGCAAGGTCGATCACTGTTGGTGGTCTCTTTACAGAGCAAGTGTCGATCACTGTTGGTGGTCTCTTTACAGAGCAAGTGTCCATCACTGTTGGTGGTCTCTTTACAGAGCAAGTGTCCATCACTGTTGGTGGTCTCTTTACAGAGCAAGTGTCCATCACTGTTGCTGGTCTCTTTACAGAGCAAGTGTCCATCACTGTTGCTGGTCTCTTTACAGAGCAAGGTCGATCACTGTTGGTGGTCCCTTTACAGAGCAAGTGTCCATCACTGTTGGTGGTCTCTTTACAGAGCAAGATCGATCACTGTTGGTGGTCTCTTTATAGAGCAAGGTCGATCACTGTTGGTGGTCTCTTTACAGAGCAAGGTCGATCACTGTTGGTGGTCTCTTTACAGAGCAAGGTCGATCACTGTTGGTGGTCTCTTTACACAGCAAGGTCGATCACTGTTGGTGGTCTCTTTACACAGCAAGTGTCCATCACTGTTGGTGGTCTCTTTACAGAGCAAGTGTCCATCACTGTTGGTGGTCTCTTTACAGAGCAAGGTCCATCACTGTTGGTGGTCTCTTTACAGAGCAAGGTCCATCACTGTTGGTGGTCTCTTTACAGAGCAAGGTCGATCACTGTTGGTGGTCTCTTTACAGAGCAAGTGTCCATCACTGTTGGTGGTCTCTTTACAGAGCAAGGTCCATCACTGTTGGTGGTCTCTTTACAGAGCAAGTGTCCATCACTGTTGGTGGTCTCTTTACAGAGCAAGGTCCATCACTGTTGGTGGTCTCTTTACACAGCAAGGTCGATCACTGTTGGTGGTCTCTTTACACAGCAAGTGTCCATCACTGTTGGTGGTCTCTTTACAGAGCAAGTGTCCATCACTGTTGGTGGTCTCTTTACAGAGCAAGGTCGATCACTGTTGGTGGTCTATTTACAGAGCAAGGTCCATCACTGTTGGTGGTCTCTTTACAGAGCAATGTCCATCACTGTTGGTGGTCTCTTTACAGAGCAAGGTCCATCACTGTTGGTGGTCTCTTTACAGAGCAAGGTCCATCACTGTTGGTGGTCTCTTTACAGAGCAAGGTCGATCACTGTTGGTGGTCTCTTTACAGAGCAAGTGTCCATCACTGTTGGTGGTCTCTTTACAGAGCAAGGTCCATCACTGTTGGTGGTCTCTTTACAGAGCAAGTGTCCATCACTGTTGGTGGTCTCTTTACAGAGCAAGGTCCATCACTGTTGGTGGTCTCTTTACAGAGCAAGGTCGATCACTGTTGGTGGTCTCTTTACAGAGCAAGTGTCCATCACTGTTGGTGGTCTCTTTACAGAGCAAGTGTCCATCACTGTTGGTGGTCTCTTTACAGAGCAAGGTCGATCACTGTTGGTGGTCTATTTACAGAGCAAGGTCCATCACTGTTGGTGGTCTCTTTACAGAGCAATGTCCATCACTGTTGGTGGTCTCTTTACAGAGCAAGGTCCATCACTGTTGGTGGTCTCTTTACAGAGCAAGGTCCATCACTGTTGGTGGTCTCTTTACAGAGCAAGGTCGATCACTGTTGGTGGTCTCTTTACAGAGCAAGTGTCCATCACTGTTGGTGGTCTCTTTACAGAGCAAGGTCCATCACTGTTGGTGGTCTCTTTACAGAGCAAGTGTCCATCACTGTTGGTGGTCTCTTTACAGAGCAAGGTCCATCACTGTTGGTGGTCTCTTTACAGAGCAAGGTCCATCACTGTTGGTGGTCTCTTTACAGAGCAAGGTCCATCACTGTTGGTGGTCTCTTTACAGAGCAAGTGTCCATCACTGTTGGTGGTCTCTTTACAGAGCAAGGTCCATCACTGTTGGTAGTCTCTTTACAGAGCAAGTGTCCATCACTGTTGGTGGTCTCTTTACAGAGCAAGTGTCCATCACTGTTGGTGGTCTCTTTACAGAGCAAGGTCCATCACTGTTGGTGGTCTTTTTACAGAGCAAGGTCGATCACTGTTGGTGGTCTCTTTACAGAGCAAGTGTCCATCACTGTTGGTGGTCTCTTTACAGAGCAAGTGTCCATCACTGTTGGTGGTCTCTTTACAGAGCAAGTGTCCATCACTGTTGGTGGTCTCTTTACAGAGCAAGGTCCATCACTGTTGGTGGTCTCTTTACAGAGCAAGGTCCATCACTGTTGGTGGTCTCTTTACAGAGCAAGGTCGATCACTGTTGGTGGTCTCTTTACAGAGCAAGTGTCCATCACTGTTGGTGGTCTCTTTACAGAGCAAGGTCCATCACTGTTGGTGGTCTCTTTACAGAGCAAGTGTCCATCACTGTTGGTGGTCTCTTTACAGAGCAAGGTCCATCACTGTTGGTGGTCTCTTTACACAGCAAGGTCGATCACTGTTGGTGGTCTCTTTACACAGCAAGTGTCCATCACTGTTGGTGGTCTCTTTACAGAGCAAGTGTCCATCACTGTTGGTGGTCTCTTTACAGAGCAAGGTCGATCACTGTTGGTGGTCTATTTACAGAGCAAGGTCCATCACTGTTGGTGGTCTCTTTACAGAGCAATGTCCATCACTGTTGGTGGTCTCTTTACAGAGCAAGGTCCATCACTGTTGGTGGTCTCTTTACAGAGCAAGGTCCATCACTGTTGGTGGTCTCTTTACAGAGCAAGGTCGATCACTGTTGGTGGTCTCTTTACAGAGCAAGTGTCCATCACTGTTGGTGGTCTCTTTACAGAGCAAGGTCCATCACTGTTGGTGGTCTCTTTACAGAGCAAGTGTCCATCACTGTTGGTGGTCTCTTTACAGAGCAAGGTCCATCACTGTTGGTGGTCTCTTTACAGAGCAAGGTCGATCACTGTTGGTGGTCTCTTTACAGAGCAAGTGTCCATCACTGTTGGTGGTCTCTTTACAGAGCAAGTGTCCATCACTGTTGGTGGTCTCTTTACAGAGCAAGGTCGATCACTGTTGGTGGTCTATTTACAGAGCAAGGTCCATCACTGTTGGTGGTCTCTTTACAGAGCAATGTCCATCACTGTTGGTGGTCTCTTTACAGAGCAAGGTCCATCACTGTTGGTGGTCTCTTTACAGAGCAAGGTCCATCACTTTGGTCACTGTTGGTGGTCTCTTTACAGAGCAAGGTCGATCACTGTTGGTGGTCTCTTTACAGAGCAAGTGTCCATCACTGTTGGTGGTCTCTTTACAGAGCAAGGTCCATCACTGTTGGTGGTCTCTTTACAGAGCAAGTGTCCATCACTGTTGGTGGTCTCTTTACAGAGCAAGGTCCATCACTGTTGGTGGTCTCTTTACAGAGCAAGGTCCATCACTGTTGGTGGTCTCTTTACAGAGCAAGGTCCATCACTGTTGGTGGTCTCTTTACAGAGCAAGTGTCCATCACTGTTGGTGGTCTCTTTACAGAGCAAGGTCCATCACTGTTGGTAGTCTCTTTACAGAGCAAGTGTCCATCACTGTTGGTGGTCTCTTTACAGAGCAAGTGTCCATCACTGTTGGTGGTCTCTTTACAGAGCAAGGTCCATCACTGTTGGTGGTCTTTTTACAGAGCAAGGTCGATCACTGTTGGTGGTCTCTTTACAGAGCAAGTGTCCATCACTGTTGGTGGTCTCTTTACAGAGCAAGTGTCCATCACTGTTGGTGGTCTCTTTACAGAGCAAGTGTCCATCACTGTTGGTGGTCTCTTTACAGAGCAAGTGTCCATCACTGTTGGTGGTCTCTTTACAGAGCAAGTGTCCATCACTGTTGCTGGTCTCCTTACAGAGCAAGTGTCCATCACTGTTGGTGGTCTCTTTTCAGAGCAAGTGTTCATCACTGTTGGTGGTCTCTTTACAGAGCAAGGTCGATCACTGTTGGTGGTCTCTTTACAGAGCAAGTGTCCATTACTGTTGGTGGTCTCCTTACAGAACAAGGTCGATCACTGTTGGTGGTCTCTTTACAGAGCAAGTGTCCATCACTGTTGGTGGTCTCTTTACAGAGCAAGTGTCCATCACTGTTGGTGATCTCCTTACAGAGCAAGGTCGATCACTGTTGGTGGTCTCTTTACAGAGCAAGGTCGATCACTGTTGGTGGTCTCTTTACAGAGCAAGTGTCCATCACTGTTGGTGATCTCCTTACAGAGCAAGTGTCCATCACTGTTGGTGATCTCCTTGCAGGAAGCCTGCACAAAGCATTCACGTGATCCTGCAGCGGATGTTTCTGTGGGCATCAGGTTTACAAGATGAGGTTGCCAACCCTTTAGTGGCAAATTTTGGAGAATTATGATGATTAAGTCCATCAAACATGCAGATTTATTATAGTCGCCTCTGTCCTCACGCGAATATAATTCCCTAAACTGCAGTCTTACAACAGGTCTAATTATGCACTGTGTATTACTTTGTTGATGTAACCCATTTATAAGCAATGCACTTTATACACTCTTGCTTACGCAAAGTTTATATTTTTATCATGCAGTCTTTGTACGATGTGCTATTCTCGTATGTATGTACGAGACTATATCGGTACTTGATAAAATGAGCATTTACGATGTTCCATACGTGCTCATGTTTATATACAATTTATTTTATATATCATTTTTATGTTAAATGTAAAGTATACTCATATTTAAGTACGGTTTACTTTATATACTGTAGTATTTACTTGACATACTCGTGTGTCTATGTACTGTTAATTTGATATACTCGTGTGTCTATGTACTGTTAACTTGATATACTCGTGTCTATGTACTGTTAACTTGATATACTCGTGTGTCTATGTACTGTTAACTTGATATACTCATGTGTCTATGTACTGTTAACTTAATATACTCGTGTGTCTATGTACTGTTAACTTGATATACTCGTGTCTATGTACTGTTAACTTGATATACTCGTGTGTCTACGTACTGTTAACTTGATATACTCGTGTGTCTACGTACTGTTAACTTGATATACTGGTGTGTCTATGTACTGTTAACTTGATATAATCGTGTGTCTATGTACTGTTAACTTAATATACTCGTGTGTCTATGTACTGTTAACTTGATATACTCGTGTCTATGTACTGTTAACTTGATATACTCGTGTCTATGTACAGTTAACTTGATATACTCGTGTCTATGTACTGTTAACTTGATATACTCGTGTGTCTATGTACTGTTAACTTGATATACTCGTGTGTCTATGTACTGTTAACTTGATATACTTGTGTGTCTATGTACTGTTAACTTGATATACTTGTGTGTCTATGTGCTGTTAACTTGATATACTCGTGTGTCTATGTACTGTTAACTTGATATACTCATGTTTATGTAGTACACATGTATATGTACTGTTTACTTTATATATGTACTCGTGTTTATGTACTGTTAAATTTGTGTACTCGTGTTTATGTACTGTTAACTTTATGTACTAGTGTTTATGTAGTTTAACTTTATGTTCTCGTGTGTATGTACTGTTGACTTTTTGTACACGTTTTATGTACTGTTAACTTTATGTACTCGTGTTTATGTACTGTTAGCTATATGTAATCGTGTTTATGTACGTTTAACTTTATGTTCTCGTGTTTATGTACTGTTAGCTTTATGTGATCGTGTTTATGCACTGTTAACTTTATGTACTCGTGTTTATTTACTATTTACTCTACATACTCGTGTTTATGTACTGTTAACTTTATGTAATACTCATGTATGTACTGTTCGCTTTATGTAATACTCGTGTTTATGTACTGTTAACTTTATGTAATACTCGTGTTTATGTACTGTTCGCTTTATGTAATACTCGTGTTTATGTACTGTTAACTTTATGTAATACTCGGGTTAAGTACTATTTACTTTATATATTAATGTTTATGTACTGTTTACTTTATATACTCGTGTTTATGTAGTGTTTACTTTATATACTCGTGTGTTTATGCACTGTTTACTTTGTATACTAGTGTTTATTTAGTATTTACTTCATGTACTAGTGTTTATGTACTATTTTCTTTACATACTTCTGTTTAGGTACTGTTAACTTAATATACTCGTGTTTATGTACTATTTACTTTACATACTTGTGTTTATGTACTGTTAACTTTATATACTCGTGTTTATGTACTGTTAACTATGTATTGCTAACCTTATATACTCGTGTTTATGTACTATTTACTGTATATATTCGTGTTTATGTACTGTAAACTTTATGTACTGGTTACTTGATGTATTCTGTTGATGGAATTTGTAATTTTTGTAGTTGTCCAGTCGTCGACAGTTACCGTGACTTTTGACTCCCAGCTACAGTATGAAATAATTTGCGCGATTGTCGATATTGGCAGACGCGGGTAGATACAAAAGTTACTCCGGAGATTTGAACTAATTACCGGACTAATTATGACTTTTATTAAACGAGTGATAAGCTTCGGGTTTCCAAATGTCTGAGTCTACCTGCTCCATTGTTGTCCTAAATGGCTGGCCCTGATTTTCATTCATCCTAGCGTCTGTGGCGCGCCCTTACAGCGCTTGGTGGCCAACTAAGCCAGACTTGGAAGCACAATCTATCATGTCCCAGATATGTTGCCAAGTCCAGTTGTAATAGATTCACACGCTAGCTCCCAATACATTTTGATATTTTCATCATCGGAATTCCTGACGTCTGTTAACTTACAATAGACTTCTTTCTCGTTAGACTGGAACTTAATTACTTTGTGTTCTGTCAATCCTCTCCCTCTTGTTTTTCGTTTGTTTCCGTTTTTTTTTTTTTCCTCTGCTCACTCCTTGTCGTCTTATCTTTCGT
This sequence comes from Oreohelix idahoensis, assembly GCA_024509875.1. Lineage (NCBI taxonomy): Eukaryota > Metazoa > Mollusca > Gastropoda > Stylommatophora > Oreohelicidae > Oreohelix > Oreohelix idahoensis. The sequence goes on from JAMPIV010018126.1 coordinate 90,051, forward strand.
CGCACCTTCCTTACATTATTTTTCTTCTTATTTATCTTTATCTTGTTATTATTATTCTCTGCCTTATTATTACGCCTATAACTCTTCCTTTCTTCCACCATGTTTATCATTTCTTTCTTCTTCTTTCTTGTTCTTCCTCATCTTATTCAAACTCTTTATCTTATTGTTTTTTCGTTTTCTCCGTACTTCTTTTATTTTCTTCATTATCTATTTACTTTTCCTTCTTTTTATCATTCGTCGTCTTTATCTCAGAGTTGTCGTGATGCTAATTACCTCTCTTTGCAATGACGGGGCGATGATGATGACCGAAGTAGCAGGTCTATGAACTTCTCAGACAACTGTGTCTCTGCTCGTATGTGTATGTGTGTGTGTGCGAGTATGTTATTTATGTGTCATATGCTGACGAAATACTTATTAACGATATTGTTGGGGTTTTTTTTTTTAAAGCCTTGTACTGCAGACTCGAACTATTCAGATATTAATTATCACATTCCTTTAGTGCACTGGCTTCCTACCTCGGTGGTCCGTGGTTCAATCCCCAGTTGAGGTGGGATTTTTTAGACCCCAAACAGCTCGGGGGTCGACCCAGCCTCATGAATTTGGTACCAGAGCAACTCTGGGAAGGTTAAGGCGGCCAGCGTGATGCTGACCACATCACCCCTAGTGTGCCGATGGTCAAGAAAATATCGGCCTAACAACATATTCCCAATATGCCTCAATGGGCGTATAACGGGATCCTTTTTTACCTCTCTTTCCGTTCTTCGCGGAGCATGGAGCCGCCACTGCTGCTAGTCCGTTTACAGGAAACCTGCACCTCACGCTCTTGCAACGGTAGTTTTTGTGGTAATTTGTTTGACATCATGAGGTTGCCAATAACATACAAAACCTCATATTGGCCGCCTTGTACGACATGATGAGGTTGCCAATAACATATAAAACCTCATATTGGCAGCCTTGTACGACATGATGAGGTTGCCAATAACATATAAAACCTCATATTGGCAGCCTTGTACGACATGATGAGGTTGCCAATAACATAACACCTCATATTGGCCGCCTTCTACGACATGATGAGGTTGCCAATAACATATAAAACCTCATATTGGCAGCCTTGTACGACATGATGAGGTTGCCAATAACATATAAAACCTCATATTGGCAGCCTTGTACGACATGATGAGGTTGCCAATAACATATAAAACCTCATATTGGCCGCCTTGTACGACATGATGAGGTTGCCAATAACATATAAAACCTCATATTGGCAGCCTTGTACGACATGATGAGGTTGCCAATAACATAACACCTCATATTGGCCGCCTTGTACGACATGATGAGGTTGCCAATAACATATAACACCTCATATTGGCCGCCTTGTACGACATGATGAGGTTGCCAATAACATATAAAACCTCATATTGGCAGCCTTGTACGACATGATGAGGTTGCCAATAACATAACACCTCATATTGGCCGCCTTGTACGACATGATGAGGTTGCCAATAACATATAAAACCTCATATTGGCCGCCTTGTACGACATGATGAGGTTGCCAATAACATAACACCTCATATTGGCCGCCTTGTACGACATGATGAGGTTGCCAATAACATATAAAACCTCATATTGGCCGCCTTGTACGACATGATGAGGTTGCCAATAACATAAAACCTCATATTGGCCGCCTTGTACGACATGATGAGGTTGCCAATAACATATAAAACCTCATATTGGCAGCCTTGTACGACATGATGAGGTTGCCAATAACATATAAAACCTCATATTGGCAGCCTTGTACGACATGATGAGGTTGCCAATAACATATAAAACCTCATATTGGCCGCCTTGTACGACATGATGAGGTTGCCAATAGCATATAAAACCTCATATTGGCCGCCTTGTACGACATGATGAGGTTGCCAATAACATATAAAACCTCATATTGGCCGCCTTGTACGACATGATGAGGTTGCCAATAACATATAAAACCTCATATTGGCCGCCTTGTACGACATGATGAGGTTGCCAATAACATATAAAACCTCATATTGGCCGCCTTGTACGACATGATGAGGTTGCCAATAACATATAAAACCTCATATTGGCCGCCTTGTACGACATGATGAGGTTGCCAATAACATATAAAACCTCATATTGGCCGCCGTGTACGACATGATGAGGTTGCCAATAACATATAAAACCTCATATTGGCCTCTGGTTATGATGATGATGGTAATGATGATGCAGTAAAACTAAATACACTATCGTCTGCAGTTACACGTTATTAAAAAAACAGTCTATAACGTTTTGATTCAAACAGCTAGCGCGAAAAACAGACTGCCTTCACACAGTTCCAAAAGTAGTATCACATATTTGGATAACAAGAAAACACAACCGGAATTTAAGCATGCTGGTCTTTATTCTACATGTCATAATCTCATGAATTATGATATTGTTCCCCATAAAACAGACATTTATCTAGTTCTCGTGTTGGCATGACGATCATATCTGCTTCCTCAATGCAAGCACTTATTCGTTGCGTAACGATATGGCCTCGGCCTTTCTGTGTGTGGCGCGTTCAGTCTTTGCACAAGGTCTTGCTATCCGCTTAGCTGATAATCTTGTCTGGGAATTAGCGTGCCTGGAAGACGCTAGATTTATATCAGGAACCATTCCTCAGCAACTTCTCTTCTGAGTTTGGACTTTTCTGTCTAGGTGGCCAGAATGGTTACATGGGAGATCGATTAATTTTGTAATAATGAGGGTGATTACCGAGATAATGAGTCATTTAAAAAAAAATGTATGCTGACTCTATGTATCTATCTATCTATCTATCTATCTATCTATCTATCTATCTATCTATCTATCTATCTATCTATCTATCTATCTATCTATCTATCTATCTATCTATCTATCTATCTATCTATCTATCTATCTATCTATCTATCTATCTATCTATCTGTCTGTCTGTCTGTCTGTCTATCTATCTGTCTGTCTGTCTGTCTGTCTGTCTGTCTGTCTGTCTGTCTGTCTGTCTGTATATCTGTCTGTCTGTCTGTCTGTCTGTCTGTGTCTGTCTACCTGTTTAATCACCAAGACACTTAGCTATCCATTCATCTATATAAACATCCACGCCTTCACCCATGCACTTACCCATCCTTACATCTATATATCCATTCATCCATATATTCATCCATCCATCTATCCATCCCCCCATTGATTCACTTGTCTATCTATTCTTCCATTACTTTGTCCGTCCGTCCATTCACCCATCCATTTCTCCATATTTCTAGTCATCCATCCATCTCACTCACTCACTCACTCGCTCGTTCGCTCGCTCACTCACCCACTCACTAACCTACTCACTCACTCACTAACTGACCTACTCACTCACACAATCACTTACTCACTCATCCACTCTCTCACTCACTCACCCACTCACTCATCCACTCTCTCACTCACTCACCCACTTACTCACTCACCCACTCACTTGCCAATGACGACTCTTGGTTGCCTGGATTGTTCCAATAAAGAAACCCCGATGCAGAAGAATCCAATATCATCCTTGGACTAGCTGCTTAGTAGCCGCATCACCGCTTTCTGACTTCATTATTATTCCCAGTAAAATTGTGCTCTTCCGCGTCGTGTCAACTGTGATTGAGTTAAAGTCAAAGTACCTTACAAAGTTCTATTGACATGTTGATCTAGCGATGCCCGGATGTGTGTATGTCTTTGTTGAATCCAGTATAATATATCTTCATGGAAATATCGTTTATGTAGTCCAGACTTGTTGACAGCAAAATAGTTAGCCACGAGATTAATTCGCTGGTGATGAGTGCGGTTATGAAATCTCATGCCTAGGCGAAGAAGAAGAAATATGAATAAGAAGACACGGACAAATAAAACAAAATAAGATAAATAACAGTAAAATGTACGAGTAATAGAACGAAAGGAAAAAGTGGAAAAGTGTGAACATTGCATTGTAATAAAAATGATGTTAGTGCCAAGATGAAGAAAACATTGAACATTTGTTTAACAACAAAACATACAAATAAGGACTTATTCTTTAGCTTTCGTATAACCACATATAACTGTATGTGGGACACATGAACACAAAAACTGTCACAGGCGGGAGTGGAGTCAGAAAAAAACCAGAAAGGCATAAAATAATTGGATGAGTCAGGGTATAAATCTTGGAATATCAAACAAAGCAGGCGGGGATACGACACAAATAGACATACATCTTTAAATAGCAACATAGCAGACGGCACACGTCACAAATAGACAACTTCTGCAGCAGCGTCACCGATTATGAGCAATGAAATTTGAGCCCCAGATGGCGGAAGTTAAAAAATCCGATTTCTCCAAATGGGAGGTAACAAGATCTAATAATGTCTGTATTTTTCTGTCGTGGCTGTGTGCTATCATGGGATATTTGTTTTGAAATGATTATCACATGATCCTAGCACGTCCTGTCTCCATCCTGAGTCGTGGAGCGAACTGTCTGCCGTTCTGAAAGCTGATACGTTGTTTGTTGGATGATCTGTGACGTTACGTGATCAGCCTTATGATAACTCCACCACAATATCAATTGTTTGTTTGGTCCTTTTCCCTGCGTCGATTATGTGTGCGTGTGCGCGCGCGCGTGTGTGTGTGTGTTAAAAAAAAATATTTTGCAAGATTATTTAAGTTCGCTCGATTGAATGCCAATCTTTGTCTTCCTTTATTTCTGTTTGGTATACGGTGTCGGAGTGGCTAAGAGGTATGGCGTCCGCCTCGAGTTCTAGAGGTAGCTGGTTCGATTCCCAGTTAAGGTATTGTATTTTTTGGGAATTTTTTTTTTCAGAACCAGTGGTCCTAATGACGTCATACTCCCCCCTGGCCTCATGGGTAGTCAGATCGGATGCCTAACCTTCTCGGATAATGGCGAAAAAATAGGAGGCCCCGTGTGCAAGTTGCGCACGTTAAAAATCCCACGGCAGTTGGAAATAGTAAAGAGTAGGCCTATATGGCCGCTGCCCTGGCAAAATTTAAAAATTAGAAACCTACCCACAACAAAAATATTTATAGAATGTGTGATTCCTATATACACAAATTGGGATTCACGCCGGTGCTACGGAGTTCGTGCACTGTGCTGAGATCCTCCTTGTGTGACCTAACTGAGGAGATCGAAGCACTGATGGAGTAGTCCGTGTGCAATGAAGATAGTCCTTCAAACCAAACCAAACCAAATCTGTTTGGTATGTTTTTTTATTTCTGTTTGGTATATCTTTTATTTGTGTATGGTATCTCTTATTTCTGTATGGTATATCTTTTATTTGTGTATGGTATGATAGGAAACTCTTTACAGAGCGATACAACAGGAAGCAATCTGATCATCAGAAGGAGTCCCCCCGTCCGACAAGTGTTTCGGCCTGATTACTCCTCTCTTATTTCTGTATGGTATATCTTTTATTTATTATAGTATATCTTTTATTTCTGTATGGTATATCTTTTATTTATGTATGGTATATCTTTTATTTAAGCATGGTATATCTTTTATTTATGTATCTTCTTCTTCTTTGATCCTTAGCCGCCGACCGTCAAAGCAGTCAGTGGCCATCACGCCTAGTGGCATCTTGTAGGGCAACAACAAATTGATTCCACTTTGCTCGGTCGGTGGCCATCCTTCGTACAGTGCCCCAACTCTGGTTCATTCTTTGCATCTCAGCCTCCACAGTCCTCCGCCAAGTTGTTTTTGGTCGGCCTCTCTTTCGTTTTCCTTCAGGGGTCCAAAGCATAGCTATTCATGTGATGGCATCGGGGTCTCTTCTGAGGACATGGCCAACCCAGCTCCAGCGTCTGCCAGCTATGATGGTGTGCATGTCCTCTTGCTTGCTACGAGTAAGCAGATCTTGGTTAGTGATGGTATTCGGCCAAAAGATTCGGTGAATTTTTCTTAGGCATGTTGTGTGAAAAGAGGACAATTTCGTCATTTCCTTCTCTGTAACTCTCCAGCATTCCGCACCATAGAGAAGCACAGAAAGCACACAGTTCTGATATAATCTTAATTTTGTGCTTGTGCTGTATTGGGAGGACTTCCAGATGTTGTTTAGGCTAAAGAAGGCTGTTCTTGCCTTATTCATTCTGATGTTGATGTCTTTATTTATGTATGGTATGTCTTATTTTTGTATGGTATATCATGTTTTTCTGTATGGTATCTCTTTTATTTATGTCTGGTATCTCTTTTATTTATGTATAGTATATCTTTTATTTCTATATGGTATATCTTTTATTTCTGTGTGATATATCTTCTATTTCTGTATGGTATATGTTTTTATTTCTGTATGGTATGTCTTTTTTCTGTATGGTATATCTTTTATTTCTGTATGGTATATGTTTTTATTTCTGTATGGTATGTCTTATTTCTGTATGGTATATATTTTATTTATTTATGGTATATCTTTTATTTATGTATGGTATATCTTTTATTTATGTATGGTATATCTTTTATTTCTTCATGGTTTATCTTTTATTTCTGTATGATATATCTTTTATTTTCCAGTTTTGCTTTGAAAATTTTAAAAGAGCGATTGTAGGACTTGAAACATGATGGTAAACTAGTAAAGAAATAGAACAGTGGGGGTAAATGGCACGGGTTCGATTCTTTGTTCTGTGCTTAGAAAGACGGAAACATACACCATTGACATGCTACTGTTCGTTAACCTCCCCGCACACTTTAAAAAAAAAAAAAAAAGGTGATAGGTAGTGTTGGTTATACTGATACAAAGGGAAAGACTAGCTAGCTTACGTTACGGCACCAAGAGCTTTGTCTGGGACAAGACATTTGAAAACAGGGGAGAAAAAACGATGAGAATTAATCTAAATAAAATTTTTAATAAGTCGTGTGAATCTGTGAAAGAATTGCTGTTGCCATCCCGGTAGAGCAAAGTCTGTTGTTTTTGTTTTTTTCTAAATCAGCTTAGTACATTGTGTACATGGGTACACATTAGATTGTTACTTGTAATGTCTTGTCTACATGGCAGGAAAACATTTGTGTACATAGGTACACATTACATTGTTACTTGTAATGTCTTGTCTACATGGCAGGAAAACATTTGTGTACATGGCAGAGAAACATTTGTGTACATTGCAGGGAAACATGTTTGTGTACATGGCAGGGAAACATGTTTATGTACATGATAAGAAAACAAATTGTTGTCATTAGCAGGGAAACATATTTCTGTCCTTGACAGGGGAACATATTTGTGTACATGGTAGAACACCATGTTTGTGTACATTATTGGAAACAACAGGACAGAAAACGATTTGTGTACATGGCAGGGAAATATGTTTATGTACATGACAGGAAAACATGTTTGTGCACATGGCAGGGAAATATTTGTGTACATGGCTGAAAACAGTACGACAGGAAAACGTATTTGTATACATCGCCTGAAAATATATTTGTGTAAGTAACGGAAAAACGTCTTTGTGTACACATCAGGATTGCATTTGTGTACATGACAGTAATACGTCAAACGGGAGGTGTTCTATGTTCACTATTTTCTTTAAATATGTTTTGCGCAACTTTTTGACCATATAGTGCAAGTAATGAACATATAGTGCAAGTAATGACCATATAGTGCAAGTAATTAACATATCAAGTATCCATGTTGGTGCCATGTTGACAGTTGTCTTAATGTTGTCAATAACACATGCGCATACTCACTCTCAACTGTAAATTACGTGACAATGCCTCTGATGCCTCAATTCAGTTACACATCAGAATGATGGGTCAGGGGTAATCATTTAGAAAAATGTGCGCGAAATGCAGGAACAAAGCAACGTTATAAATATAAGAACGTTATATTACCATAATGCCACTTAAGATTGAATGGGAGAATTGAAATTTAAGCGAGAAAGAAAGACTTGCATACAAATGGGAACAATCATAATTGTTAGTGTCTCATGATCGCCTGGAAATGTCAGAGGTTCTAGGGAGTTCTTGAAAACATAAACACGACATTCCACGTCAGGTGTTTGCTCTAATCGTCTGCTACTGTCCGGCGTGAGGCGTCCAGTTCTGGTAAGCCGAATACAAACCGTTTACTTACGGATCGACGTTCGGACTGTGGCAATTTGTTGATCTGGCGAGATCAATCTGGTTTTATGGAAACTCTGGTTATAGACACAAATAAACTGGATAGACAGATGGAAGGTGATCACGTGTGGTTCTCTTTGATTTTGGTCGTCTGTCCATACAAATGTGTTTTTATGTTGTGGTTCATCGCTTCTGGGAGTAAAAGGTCAATACAGACATCTCCATAGTGTGACCTCTTCTTGAGAATCAGATGTGGTTCTGTCTAGGTATGTTTGCTGTAGGTCTTTCTCTCACTGACATTGATAGAAAGCCTGCTTTATAAGTTGCTAATAATGACGTTTTGAAAGTGGGCTAGTTGTAAGGTTTAACAGATATAGATAAGATGTTTCTAGAGCAAAGCTAGTTGTAAGGTTTAACAGATATACGAGGGGCGTTCAGAAAGTAATGCACCACATCGTTTTTCTCAGCTAATAATGAAGATAGTAGCATGAAATTTTGCACACTTCAAATATGGCATGTGCCAATTGTGTGCACCAAATTGCACCGCAACCGGCCAAATAATACGGCTGCCCTAAACCGTTGAAATGGAGCGTGTTAGCAACTTGCGTTATAAACAGCGAATTGTGATAGAATTTCTCGTTACAGAGAAGGAAACTGTTGTGAATATTCACATGCGTCTATGTGATGTGTATGGAAGTTTTGCAGTCGACAGGAGTACAGTCAGTCGCTGGGTTCAGAGAATCAAAGAATCAGGAATTGGAGATACGGAGCTGCTTGATCGGCCGCGCTGTGGACGTCCTGCCACAGCCACCAACGCAGAAATGTTGAAATGCGCTGAGGGCATTATTCTTACTGATAGGCGAATCACTACTCAACAATTGGCCTTACAGCTGTCAGTTAGCATTGGTAGTGCAAATGCAGTTATAAAAACTCTCGGATTTTCTAAGGTTTGCGCAAGATGGGTTCCTCGAAGTCTCACAAATGACCACCGATTGCAAAGGAAAGCAATTTCCTCTGAATTGTTGGAGCGTTTCAATGCAGATGGAGAGAACTTTTTGGCTAAGATCGTTACAGGTGATAAAACCTGGGCACATCATTTTGAACCTGAGACAAAAAGACAGTCAATGGAGGGGCATCATCCGCAATCACCACGAAGAAAGAAATTCAAGACAATTCCTTCAGCTGGAAAGGTCATGATCACTGTCTTTTGGGACATTGAAGGTGTGATTCTTGTGGACGTTATGCCAAGAGGAGAGACAATCAATTCGCAAGCTTACATTAAGACATTGAAAAAACTCAATCAACGTTTTCGCAGAGTTCGGCCGCACAAGAATCCAGCAGACCTGCTTCTCCTTCACGACAATGCGCGCCCTCACACAAGTCTGGCAACACGGGAAGCAATTACCAAATTGGGTTGGAATGTACTACCCCATCCACCCTATAGTCACGATTTGGCACCCTCTGATTTTCATCTATTTGGTCCACTTAAAGATGCACTCCGTGGGACAAGGTTTGAAGATGATGAAGGAGTGATTCATGCAGCGAAGAAATGGCCACATGATCAAGACAAAATCTGGTACGGGCTAGGAATACATGCACTTGTTTCGCGCTGGCATAAAGCCGTACAAGTTGATGGGAATTATGTTGAATAATACCGATGTTTACATGACATATCCATGTATATTGTGTATAAATTTCATGTTTTTTTTAATAAACCGCTCCTGAGAAAAACGATGTGGTGCATTACTTTCTGAACGCCCCTCGTAGATAAGATGTTTCTAGAACAAGGCTAGTTGTAAGGTTTAACAGATATGGATAAGATGTTTCTAGAACAAAGCTAGTTGTAAGGTTTAACAGATACAGATAAGATGTTTCTAGAACAAAGCCGCAGTTTAACTCGGAATTGGTCATGCAATGACTGAAGTGACAAGATCCAGGAGTACGCCACAACGCACGAATAGAAATACGTTTCAGTTAAAACAAAACAAAAAGCAGAAACAATTCTCCAAGTGTTATGCTATTCTTACTTACTTACTTACTTACTTACTTACTTACTTACTTACTTACTTACTTACTTACTTAGTCGTTCCCCTTCTACCAGAGAATGCCAGACTATTCTATCGGCTGTCCTCCTCCTGGCCTGGTTCCATTCTAGTCCTCGGTCCTTCAAAGATTGTCTAATGTTGTCCTCCCAGCGGACTTTGGGTCGTCCTGGAGGTATGAATCCCTGGCTCTTAGTTTCCCATGCTTGTCGTGGTAGCCGATCTTCTCCCATTCTGCAGACATGGCCAAACCATCTTAGTTGGGACTGTTCTACTTGGGTCTGCAGGGGTGTCGTGAAATGGTAGTTTTGAAGGAGACGGTGACAGACTTGATGGAAGAATAAAAGATAATATCTAGAGGAAATCTTCCAGACTGCTGGTTGAATGCACTGTCTCTCCTCGGGAATTAGTCCACTAGAAAACCTTTCTTAAGAAAAGAGAATTCTGGCCACTAAACAGGATATTTTCTGGACGATAAATTCTTTATCCGAAATCCTACAAAGGACTATGTATAGTACATATAGTTGGATAAGAGATTTGGTACCCAGCCACTTAAAAAATATCCTGACCCAACAGTGTTTATTAATTATGGCTCTGCCCTCAGGGTGTAGATTTTAATTACTAAAAACTAGGAACCCAATTAAAAATTACAAGAAAAATAACAACAGACTCTGTTATGTAAAGTTTACAAAAATGAAGATAGATTCTCGCATATATTCAAATGTACAACTATAAGATATGTTCCCTAATCTATGAATGGTTCTGAACCATGTCAGCATGAATTTGTCATCCTAGGACAATTGGACTATTCTGTAGTGGTTCTGCTGGCATGTTAAACTACTCATCTCAGATGCTGCTGAATTTATTTGTCTTGTTGCCAGGGGGTTCAATCTGTCCCAGCACTCCAGGTCCAGTATGGCAAGTTCTTTTTAGGGTTTCAGAGGATGGCAGGGGGTGCTTCCTCTGTCCTGACACAGGGCTCATCACCAACTGGGATGGAGTATGTCTGCCCTCGAGAACACTGCATACGGTTAGGTCTCCTGGTATGACAACCTGGTAGGACTGGATTGACAAACAATTGAAGCTTCATTAGTAGTCTTGCCAGAGAAGTCATTTTCCATATCTGCTGGACGCTAATCGTCCATCAGAAATCTAACGACATTCATAGTTAACATCAATAACAAGGTGCTATCTATTATCTATGAAACACTATAGCATAACTGACGTTATAAGCATACAGGTGGATCTCAACCTATATCTGGCTTCCAGCTTGTTTACCACAGTGATTTTCAACAACTGTGAAGTTTGGGGGCTGTGGTCATCAAACGTTTAAGAACCACTGGTCTACCTTGTGCCCATAGAGCAGTAAAATCAATTTGGATCATTGGTACAAATGGTTTGAGAACCACTGGGTTATAGTCTCCCATGCTGCCGTAAAATCTGTTGGGGTGTGTTCCTGGTCTCAGCCTTGAGAACCATTGGCTTACAAGTCAGTCAACATATTACATAGTTTTATGGCTATATTATAAACAGTCATATACCCTGATAGTATTCATAGCACAGGCTACATGCATATACACACATTAAAACATGACAAGGATAGTTCAGAAATCATCAGCAGAGTATTTGTATAGAAAGAATATTCCATGCTGAAAACACTAATATCCCAATCAAGATAAAGGGATAAGAAATGTGAACAAGAACATACTTAGCTAGTTTGTATGATTGTGACTAAAGAACAATGAAACATTATAAGAAATAGGAAGTATAAGGACTCCTAGTATTTTCCTGTTCTGCTTAGTTCAGTAATACACATCCCACAGTAACAATTAGGATATACATCAACAATTTAACCCTGTCTTGTTTCTACCATGATGTGAGATCTGAGCAGTGAGTAACTGACTTCTGCGAACTCATGCATTACATTTGTTGAGTAGCATGTATATAATGAAATAACACTTTGTCACTGAAAGGAAATTCCATATAGAACTTTGCCTAACAAAATATACTGAATTAATATGCTGCTGATACACATATGATTATTCATGTTCTTCATATAACAATATTAGATCTACTCACTGCGCTCAACCAACCACAGCTGTTTTAAAATGACCGGGCTCCTCTGTATTTCTTGGGAGCAACCATTCAAGCCGGTCTGCCAGTCTAGGCTGATGCTTCGTGAATGCGCCCAAATCACTCCAGGGTTTGCTGAGTTTAATTTGCCTATGTTAGGGGTGGGGGACCTGAACTAATGTTGACATTTCGCTCCATTTCGCTCCATCCGCAACCACACACACATTTGTCCGGTACTTGGGAGGTCAAAAGTCACATGACAATACCGCTGCCTACCCGTTGGCTAAAATTGTAATTATTCCCAGGGGGAAACCCATGTTACTAAATCGCGGTTAAAAGTTCACAGCGAAAAGTCAACGACTTTTTGCGGGTAAAACATAGAACAAAGAGAAAGGAATTTCATTCAGAAAAAAATGGGAGATCTGATTTTTAGACGAGTGGTGGATTTTCTAGAGAATTCAGAGAGAAGGAATGAACTGGTATGAGAAAAGCTTTAAGAAGAGAGAGAAGGCGATTTACACTTCGTGACAAGGGGGTGGGATTTTAGGCCTTGACGTATCAAAGAAGAGTTGGCCACTCGAATGTGGTAGATTACATACACACACACACAAGAGATCTTTTTTTAATAAGAATAATAGCGACTACTAGTTAATAAAATTTATATATACTACACAACACACTGAACTAACTAAACTCAAGCTGTAATGTGTGTTTTTAAGTCTAATAATATTAATAAAATTTATAACATACATATATAACTCAAGCTGTTTAAATTTGATATTAAATTTTCTTTAAGTTTATTTGTTCTGAACCAAGGTTTTATTTTGGTCAGAACATATGAAAGGTTTTGAAATTATGAATGAAATGCATGAATATATGTCATAATAAACTAGAAAATGTGTACATATGTATTTCAAATGACTGGTTAATAGTAATTATCTTAAGATAGTCCCAGGAGAACTTATTTCTAGATATGCTGTTGGGGTGATATCATCACTCCCTGTCTATGACTACCAAACATTGTCCATTCACTGATGGGAGAAATACAAGGTTTATTTTCCATAAAAAGGGGGGGTTCTAGTTGATGGTAATATAGTTGGTGTGTTAGTTAGTAAATAAGTTGGTGAAGGTCCAGCAGGCCAGACGCTCACGTATCTTGACTGAGTAGTTCTGGTGCTGGAATCTGGTGGCCCCACCTCTCCGTGCTTGGGGGCAATATAAGGCTGCTCTGACAAAATACTAGACTGCACTGGTCCACACTTGTATATATCAACACAGCATTTGACACCACTTTGGTGCCAAACAGAAACTCACACTTCTGCAACAAAAGTATTGGGTCATGTGTCAGAACTCTACCTCCTGAGCAACTTCTACACACACAACACTACACAACAACACCACATAGACGGGGTCAGATCTCTCTGACCATACAGCACATCTTACCAAGTTGGTTTCACATAGTACTAGTTCCCCAAGACTACATATTCTGAAATATGTTCATTAGCTTCCTGCTATTGAATAAGATAGGTGATATGTTCCACTGATCTCAACACTTGATCCGCCCTTCATAATCCTTGCTGGCGTTTATGTATTTTGTTTGTCTCTAGACCCTGAACTTGGGCTGGGGATCTAGAGCGAATCCTTACTTGTTGTAAGGGGTAGATTTTGATATGGCAGTATCAAATCACTCGAAACATTAAACAATATTAAAATATACAAAGAAATACTTTCAGTCTTACCAGAATTATGAATAGAGAACACAGTTATATTCTAGCAAAACTCAGCTGAGCTGCTGGCTCTAGTATGGCGTCCCTCTAAATATTGCAATTAGCTTCTGGGAACTACACCACTGAAGAATTACTGTGTCTACTACTGGACAATTTATGTTGAATGGCAAAAATGCGCGTCTGTGCGCCGATAATATGATTATCTGTGGCCAATCACCGACTTCCCCCCTTTCAAATTTCAAACCTCCAACCAAAAGTCAATTCAGTCATACCTCAGTCAAGTATGTATTATTGTCTGTTGGTCCGTCTGTCTCTACTTGCTTTTTCATAAAAAACACGCTTGGTTCTACATGCCTTTCTACACGAATCGGTCTCTAGAGTTATTTTTAGCCACAATTTTCCACTATTCCCCCCTCTCTTTCATTCCAACTAGATTTTAGCACTTGAGTCTCAAGGCCGCAATTTTTGAAAATTAGTGACATTTTTTTAACAGTGCAGTCGCTCGTCTGTTATGAACAACACAGTCTTTTGTCAATATCTTCATTATTATCTATCCGTCTGTATAAATGAAAGCATATTATTTCTCTGCTCAAGATGGGCTATCAGACTAGCTAGGTTTTATATTCCTAACATTATTATTAAGAAAAAGTTACTTTTTCAAGGTTAGTTGTTTTTTTGAAATATGTTCGAGCATCTTCTGTAATGCGTTTGCCGCTGAATTCAAATAAAAGGACTAAGTATCGTAAAAGCGTCCAAGAAATGACTGTTGCGTATAATAGCTAAGGTCCCTTTTGTCCATTTCTTTACATTGTGTCAACTTGGGGACGTGATTTTTTTTCCTTTCCCCACCAATTGCGTCTTTTTAGCCTTGCTAGTTTCAAGCACGTGTTCAGTCATATTTTTTCTTTTTGATCTCCGTTCCCTCCCGTCTCCAAGGGTAAACGTTTTGTCTTCACGTCTAACAAGTTAGTTTCCATGGCGGGTAGTGAACCGCGGCATGGGCGATCATGTCTTCTAGTAGCTTACGCATTATTTTTATCCCTACATTTTATCTTTGGAGATATTTTAACGTTGTATCACGGTTAAATTTATCACACATCTCCCCACTTGAAAACATGCCTACGGCAAGTTCCAAAACCAGTGATACACATAGATAAAATTACTCCTCACGCCTACCACTACTCTAATTTTGATCACAGGGGTGCCGACTGAGGAAATCTGCACCGACATTCAATGACCCTGGGATGTACTCAATACTAAACTGATAAGGTTGCAGTAATAAAGACCACCTCAACAATCTTGCGTTTTCATGCTTAGCCTGAGATAAGAATACTAGGGGCTGATGATCCGTCTGGACCACAAAAGTCCTACCATACAGATAGATTTGAAACTTCTTTATTGCCCAGATTAACGCTAAACATTCTTTTTCGCTTGTGGAATATCCTTGTTCCGCCTTATTCAATTTGCGGCTTGCATAAGCGACTGGGTTCAGTTCCCCATCAGGTGAAGATGATCTTTGCAACAAAGCCGCCCCGAGTCCTACATTACTTGCATCTGTTCTTACGACAAAGTCCTGTGTCAAATCAGGCAGTTTGAGAATAGGCTTGCTAGTGAGTTTTTCCTTTAACTCTTGGAACGCTAATTCACATTGCGCAGTCCAAACTATTTTATCTGGATGTCCCTTGCGAGTCAAATCAGTCAGAGGAGCACATATTGAGTTAAAATTTTTGATATATTTTTGGTAAAAACCACATAACGACACGAATGATCGCACGTCCTTTTTTGTTTGTGGTCTAGGTGCTCTCTGCAGTTTTTCCAAGTTCTTGGGGTCAGGGGTCATGTTGCCCTGATATACAGTGTGTCCCAAGAATTCCAACTCTTTGCATCCAATACAACATTTTGTTGGCCTAGCAGTTAAGTTCGCCTCCCTAAGCCTATCAAATAACATTTTTAGGGAGTCAATGTGTTCTTCAAATGTCTCTGTGGCGACGAGAATATCATCCATGAAATTCGTGATACATGGGTTATTCAGGGGATCCAACAATTTGCGCATCATCCTTGAAAATACACTCGGAGCATTTTTCAGTCCGAATGGTAGCATGTTGAATTCATAATGTCCATCCGAAGTGCTAAAAGCCAAATAAGGCCTCACTTCAGGCTTCACTGGAATCTGGTAATAGCCTTTACTAAGATCCACCTTTGAAAAGTATTTTGCCTTGTTTAATCTGGCAAATAACTGTTTTGTGTCTGGTAATGGGTCCACTTGTCCTTCTGTGACAGCATTCAGTTTCCTGTAATCTATGCACAGTCTGTGTTCCCCAGACGGTTTTCTCAACAAAACTACACTGGAGCTAAAAGATGATTCACTGTGTGAAATAATCCCCTCCTTCAACAAATAATCTATTTCTTCTTTCAATGCCTTCTCCTTCGCGAACGGAATAGAATAGGCTCTCATACAGATTGGGTTTGAGTCTACCAGTTTCATGTCATACTGTAGCAAATTTGTATGTCCTGGTTTATCTGTTAATACATCTGTATGTTCCTCCAGAACCTGTTGAACTCTCTCCCTCTGGTTTTTAGTCAGGTGCTTACTGACTTTTACCTGTGCTGCTGTTTCACAAGGATGTAATGGGTATTCATGTGAGGTGAGTGGTTCCTTTTGCATTTGAGTTGCGATAGCCAAGGTCAGTAAGGGGGTGCTTTCCTGGAGTGGTCTGTCCAGATACTTCTTTAAAAGGTTTACATGATAAACTTTCTCCTTCCCCTTTTTGTCAATTTTATAGTTTGTTCTAGACACCTTCTCTAGAACCGTATATGGACCTTGCCAACCAATTTGTAATTTATTCTGGCTTCCGGGTAGTAGAAGCAGCACCTTCTCTCCGACTGCCAGTTCCCTGTCCTTTGCCTTCCTATTAAAAGATGCTGCATGTTTCTTCCTGGCTTGTTTCAAATTATCATTTGCCAGTTTCCATCCAGCTTTCAACCGAGTGGTCAGTTCGTTCACGTATTGATAAGATGAGGTAACAGTCTCTTCTGCCTTCTCATTGTCTTGGGGATGTTCGCTCATATTTTTGAATCGACTTAGGTCCTTGACAAAGGTGAAGGTATTTCTAATGGTGTGGATTCCCAAAAGAGAGTTGGAACCACAGAACTATGGTGTTCGCTGCAAGATAGCTACAAGCGGCGGGCAAAAATGCCAAGATCAGACAGCACTGTGACCTGTACACAGCTTTGACAACATCGACTTGACACAAAGGCGTTCGACACGGTCAGTAGAGAGGGTCTATGGAAGATCATGGCAAAATACGGCTGCCCAAAGAAATTTACACAATAGTGCAGCAACTCATGATGGAATGCAAAATAGTTCAGGAAAACGGTCTTCCTATCAGAGCCTTTCCCCTTAACTGTGAAATTATGGAGTTCAAGATTGTGTGCGTACTATGACCGTAATCTGGTTGAATATTTCAAGCTATGTTGTGCCTGCTGTACACATGACTTCAATTGTTGGTTTAGCTACCGCCTCTCCCCACATAAATGGGGGAAAAGTTCACAGTTCCTGTCAATTTAAACAAGGTTGTAAGGTTTTCCCTCTTTGGTATCCTACAATATGTCAATTTTTGAGGGGACACAAAAGGTGTTGATTGATCCCACATGGTTTAATTTCCCCTGATGGTGGCAGGAGCAGACTCCAATGCTTTGGAGCTCCCCTGTGTTTCTGGGGAGATTTGACATAGTCTATCTGGATCCTGTTTCTGAGTATCCCTGCCAGCCTCCAGTTTCAGCTGGCTCAGTCCAGGTGCTGCAGATCCCCATGTGACCACAGTCCCTGAAAGGGAAGTTGCCCGACTTCATAACTTTATCCCTATCATCCAGAGTGGAAAACAAAACCAGCTGGCACAGATACGGTGGCCAGTATCATCTGAAACTATATGAACCAAACTGATAATGTTACTACGCCTCTGCAGTTGGAGCATGGTAGCACACTTTCTTCAATAAGATAGGACCAGTGTACTGTTTGGCAATTCCATGTAGTTTTACTTTGAACATAATCAATAGATGAGTGACACCTTCTCCAAAGCCAGGCACATTTGGCACTATATACACCAACTTTGCATCATGTTGCTATTTGTACAACCACACACATATGTTAAGATGTGACATGGATCTGTATATTCAATATTCGCCAATGTAAAAAGCTAAATACCACCTCCATACCAGTCAATTCAGGAATAATACAGATTACGTTGACTGGCAATAGGAAAATGGCAAGGACAAAATCCGACTCGATACCGCCGTTTTTGAAAATAGAGCTGGTATCCCTAGTACGCGATACTATTTTGAAATGCATTTCACAGATTGGTGCTGGGACAGGTCATTTAGTCCGCCATATATGGCCTAACCATCGACTGCCAAAGATACTCTTTTATGGTGAGATGCAAAGTTTACCCTTCCTTCCGTCTCCCCTAACAACAAAAGATAGTATTTGTAGCCCACAAATCGTGTTTAGCCTTACATTCATTGCGCTCCAATCAAATAGGATTTAACATGGGGAATGGGAAGCTATTTCCCGTACAATGGTGGTGTCAAAATCTGCACTGAGCAAGACTGGAACTGTCTTGGCGCACATCTCTTCGTAAAGGTTTTGCGGCATTTGCGAATCATCCTAGAGATTTGCTGACGTTTAAACATTCTTTGTCAGCAAGCTAAGGAAAGGACCGTATAAATTTAATAGACCTAACCTTCAAATGAAGCAGGATGTTCATTGTATTTTTTTTTTTGTCCAAGATTTTTATGGTTAGAACCGCCAGTAATGGGCTGCTCATCAGACAATGTCAGGATTTTAGACATAAAACTAGTAGTAACATATCCCTTTCCTAATAAGCGTTTTGTAAGTTTTGAACAGAGTGGTCTTCATCACTGTCGATGGACGAAAAACCAGTTAGTGCTAGTGGCCTTGCCATCCAATTTGTAATTTTATTTTAGCTACCGGGTTTAGTGCAGCATGCGTTCCTCCACAGCTAGTTCTCAAATTTCTCCCTTTCTCTATCCATAATTTCATCTTCTTTAAAATGGTAAAACTTATGCTGCATGTATGAATTTAGGTCAGCTTGCTTGTTTCTTAAATTATTCATTTGCCAGACGCGTTATCCATCAAGCTTTGAAACGATGGGTCAGGGGATTTCGAGTACAGTTATTGTGACAGCACTGTTCATCATAATTGTATTAATGCGATGAGGTGACAACAGTCTCCTAGAATGCCTTCTCATTTGTCCAGGTCCTTAATAATGCTACATAATTTTTTTTTAATTTTCCATATTTATTTTTCATGGCACCCATCGGGTCCCGTCCATTAGAAGCATTATAGTGAGGACTTTTCTTCCTAGAATCATCACTCACAAATCGACCACTACCAATTTTTTTCTTGGGTTTATCTCCCCACTTTAGATTGCTTATGAGAGATCTTCGCTCTCTTTTCTGTTCTTCCAGTTTATATAAGTCTGACCGAGGGATTGTCATCTTATCCTGGGTAAAATTTACTCTTTGTACTCGTTGCATAGTAGCCATGTTAATCCATTCAAGTGAAGACTGGGTGTGAAAAGGGGGCTCCCATTCCACTTTGTCTACCTGAGTATAATTAGTTTTCCTTCCAGGCCTAAATTTGCCCTGTGGCGTTTCTAGGTCCTGCACATTTTGTCCCTTTGTGGGTGTTCCCTCATGAAATATGCCACATGCTTCTACAAAGTTCTCAATATCGACATTTACGTCGGGCCAATAGTATTTTCGAGCAATCTTTTGGCAGATGGTACCGACTTTCTCATGGTCACCATCTTTTCCAACATGTAAGCTCCTTATCAAATTTGCCCTATATATCTTGGGAAGAACCAACTGTCCGTGACCAGTGGATCTAGTTCCTGTCTTCCTGTATAATAATTTGTTCTTCACAAAGTACTCTCCCTTGCTTGGAGGTGTGTGGCATTTGGGCAATTTTTTGAAACATGGCTTAAGGGTCTTATCCTCAGCCTGCGCCTTCCTCATCTCCTCTGGATGAGCATTTATAGGTTCACCTTCTTCCTCCTTTTTCTGTGACCTGGTCTGCACTGTCGCCATGATCACAGGTCTCTCGGGATTCCCCAAGAAGACGTATCTACACCCCAATATCAGAGGGTAGATTGGTTCATCTATCACTGCTGCTCTGATTTCTCCTTCCACATAGCGAGTTTCACCGTTATCCTTGCGATGGGAAGTGTCATGAGTGGTATGTCCTTAGTCGCCCCTTGTATTTCCACTGTTTCTGTGGTATACTGACTTGGGTCCACTAGGCTAGACTTCACAACTGAATCATAATCCAAACCTGTATCATAAAGGCACCTTGTGGTGACCCCATTACAAATAACATCCTCACAAACTGGGGGGTGATAAGGTTCCTGCTGTCCATTAGGATTAACCTTTAATCTTTGAGTCCCCGACTTCATTGCAGCAATGTTTGAAGGTTTCCTTCTACAAAATTCGGTGTTATGGTTATCTTTCTTGCACCATTTACACCATCTTTTTCCTTGGTTCAACGTTTTTCTTTCATTGAACTTTTGGTCATTGAACTGTGAGTTTCTGTCGCGATAGTCATTTCTTGGCCGCTCAAAGTTTGTCCTACCTTTATTTCCCTGCTCTCTATTATCAAATTTATTAAATTGCTGTGGAGCTTTAAAATTGTCTATGTGCTTCTTTTTAGCACCACTTACCTCTGCCTGGGCTGCCTGATACCTCTCAGCGACATTTAAAACCTCCCCCAACCTCTCTGCACCTTGTTCCATGAGAAATTTTCTCAAGTCTGGAGCCATGGACTCTCTCAATTGCTCTATCATGATCATCTCTTTAAGATCTTGGGTCTTCCCCAGAGCAGTCCATTTCTCCAAATAGGTTTCCAGTCTGGCAGAGAATTGGTGGTATGTCTCCCCAGACAACAGTTTGGCATTTCTAAATTTCTTACGATAAAATTCACCATTTTTTTCGTATCTTAACAACAAAGCCTGCTTTAACATGTCATAATTGTCTTGGTCTTCTCTGTTCATTTTTGCGAAGACTTCATAAGAAGTACCTCTCAGTCCCTGTGATAACTTTAAACTCCACCTCTCTCTCTCTAACCCATATGTAGTAGCTAATAATTCAAAACGACTGAGGTACCCCTCTATGTCATCGTCTTTCTCAACAAAATGGTCTAAATGAAACCCCATAGCTGATGTTGAGGCTCCCTGACTAGGCGCAGCATCTGAGGCAAAAGGGCTGGCACCATTTTCAGGAGCATGGCCTTGTAATTCCAGCTCCCTTAGTCGTAATTCGTGCTCCCTTTGCAACCTTCTGTCTTCTGCCTCCCTTTCGGCAGTCAATCTTTTTATCTTCTGATTCCCTTTCGGCCTTTTTTTCTTCTGCCTCCCTTTGCTGTCGTTTTTCTTCTGACTCCCTTTGCTGTCGTTTTTCTTCTGCCTCAATCTGCAGCCTCTTAAGTTCTCTATCAGCCTCAATTTGTAACCTCTTCTCTTCAGCTAACCTCCTATCTTCCCTTTCAATATACTTATCACATTCTGCAGTTACGTATTGAATTAAACCCTGACCATCCATTCCCATATCCTTCGCCGTTAGCACAGCAGCTGATCTGAACTTTGCCAGCTCCGCCATACTTTTTAGACAATTTAGCAATGAGCAAGATAAATCTCTAACCAATTAATAACTAAAGTAATTCTAATTAATTAATTAATCAATTAACTACCACTGGCTGTGAAGATTCACCAACTTTTATTTTAAGGGACACTTTTAATTTTTACAATTTGTCCCCCTAATTTAATTCTCCCACCAGGAGATCCTAATATTACTGATAAGCTAATTATCCCTGGACAAGACCCCAATATATGTAGTGGATTTGATGGTACTGTATGGTTGTGATATTACCTAGTGTGATGCATGAGGTCAGCTGTGAAGGCTCCTGAGATAAATGTAGCTGTGAATTTACAGAAGGCCCTTCTTGCTACCACTTACGACCTCACACATATCTTTTTTACTAATGAATGTGGCTACGTTAAAAATCTAGGGTACTGATATGTAATGTGTTGTGGTAGATTACATACACACACACAGATATTTAATAAGTCTAATAATATTAATAAAATTTATAACACACTGAACTAACTCAAGCTGTTTAAATTTTTGATATTAAATTTTCTTTAAGTTTATTTGTTCTGAACCAAGGTTTTATTTTGGTCAGAACATATGAAAGGTTTTGAAATTATGAATGAAATGCATGAATATATGTCATAATAAATAGAAAATGTGTACATATGTATTTGAAATGACTGGTTACTATAGTTTATCTTAAGATAGTCCCTGGGAGAACTTATTTGTAGATGTGCTGTTGGGGTGATATCATCACTCCGTGTCTATGAATACAAAACATTGTCCCCTCACTGATGGGAGTAATACAAGTTTTATTTCCCAAAAAATGGTAGGTGCTAGTTGATGGGAATATAGTTGGTGTGTTAGTTAGTAAATAAGTTGGTGAAGGTCCAGCAGGCCAGACGCTCACGTATCTTGACTGAGTAGTTCTGGTGCTGGAATCTGGTGGCCCCACCTCTCCGTGCTTGGGGGCAATATAAGGCTGCTCTGACAAAATACTAGACTGCACTGGTCCACACTTGTATATATCAACACAGCATTTGACACCACTTTGGTGCCAAACAGAAACTCACACTTCTGCAACAAAAGTATTGGGTCATGTGTCAGAACTCTACCTCCTGAGCCACTTCTACACACAACACTACACAACAACACCACATAGACGGGGTCAGATCTCTCTGACCATACAGCACATCTTACCAAGTTGGTTTCACATAGTACTAGTTCCCCAAGACTACATATTCTGAAATATGTTCATTAGCTTCCTGCTATTGAATAAGATAGGTGATATGTTCCACTGATCTCAACACTTGATCCGCCCTTCATAATCCTTGCTGGCGTTTATGTATTTTGTTTGTCTCTAGACCCTGAACTTGGGCTGGGGATCTAGAGCGAATCCTTACTTGTTGTAAGGGATAGATTTTGATATGGCAGTATCAAATCACTCGAAACATTAAACAATATTAAAATATACAAAGAAATACTTTCAGTCTTACCAGAATTATGAATAGAGAACACAGTTATATTCTAGCAAAACTCAGCTGAGCTGCTGGCTCTAGTATGGCGTCCCTCTAAATATTGCAATTAGCTTCTGGGAAATACACCACTGAAGAATTACTGTGTCTACTACTGGACAATTTATGTTGAATGGCAAAAATGCGCGTCTGTGCGCCGATAATATGATTATCTGTGGCCAATCACCGACTTCCCCCTTTCAAATTTCAAACCTCCAACCAAAAGTCAATTCAGTCATACCTCAGTCAAGTATGTATTATTGTCTGTTGGTCCGTCTGTCTCTACTTGCGTTTTTTTTCATAAAAAAACACGCTTGGTTCTACATGCCTTTCTACACGAATCGGTCTCTAGAGTTATTTTTAGCCACAATTTTCCACTATTTCCCCCTCTCTTTCATTCCAACTAGATTTTAGCACTTGAGTCTCAAGGCCGCAATTTTTTTGAAAATTAGTGACATTTTTTTAACAGTGCAGTCGCTCGTCTGTTATGAACAACACAGTCTTTTGTCAATATCTTCATTATTATCTATCCGTCTGTATAAATGAAAGCATATTATTTCTCTGCTCAAGATGGGCTATCAGACTAGCTAGGTTTTATATTCCTAACATTATTATTAAGAAAAAGTTACTTTTTCAAGGTTAGTTTTTTTTTGAAATATGTTCGAGCATCTTCTGTAATGCGTTTGCCGCTGAATTCAAATAAAAGGACTAAGTATCGTAAAAGCGTCCAAGAAATGACTGTTGCGTATAATAGCTAAGGTCCCTTTTGTCCATTTCTTTACATTGTGTCAACTTGGGGACGTGAATTTTTTTCCTTTCCCCACCAATTGCGTCTTTTTAGCCTTGCTAGTTTCAGCACGTGTTCAGTCATATTTTTTTCTTTTTGATCTCCGTTCCCTCCCGTCTCCAAGGGTAAACGTTTTGTCTGTCACGTCTAACAAGTTAGTTTCCATGGGGGTAGTGAACCGCGGCATGGGCGATCATGTCTTCTAGTAGCTTAGACCTAGTATATAGGTTAGATCTCTAACACTTCACTCCTCTACGGCAGTATGTGCTACAGGACAGCCTTTACCTTTTTTTACATTCTGTACAGTAAAAGATTCTTGTTCGAGTTAGCCATTTATACAACTTTTTCTCTGACAGTAAAACCCTTCATTTACTGATCGATGCCTCGACAGAACATGGACTACCAAAGTATTGCCAGTGACTGAGGATGACTTCAATTCCGAAGCTGAGATTCACATCTGTAAAACAGATGAATAATGATACGTGATCACGACACAAGGCGCACACGATTGGTCAGAGCTCGAGAGTGTGTTTGCTGGAGCTTACATTCGCACGCTGAGCATTGCTGATAGAGCAGAAGAACCATTCTATTTTGTTTGGTCTTCATATTGATCTGCCGCACTTAAAACAACCTGGCAAATGCATTACACCACAGTTGCCGGGAAGCCCATTTTCGGCTAACAAAAGTAGTAGTTGATATTTCAAAATGTCTTGTAGCAATTAGTTGTAAAAAAAATGCGAATAGTAATCTTCGTGTTGTGGTATATTCTTGTCTGTATTAAATTAGGAGTCTCGTTCCCTTTCCCCCTGCCGGCGCCTTTATCCTAGCATGGGTGTTTTAACCTTACTTCTCACATTCTAATGAGGGGAAACCCGAGGTCTGTAAACAGTAAATAAATAATATACAAGTCTCGTCTGTTACTTCTTTATTTCTCATCAGTTCCTGGAACATACCTTTGTCTATTATTTATTTATTGATTTCTCACCAGTTCCTGGAACATACCTTTGTCTATTATTTATTTATTGATTTCTCACCAGTTCCTGGAACATACCTTTGTCTATTATTTATTTATTGATTTCTCACCAGTTCCTGGAACAATACCTTTGTCTATTATTTATTTATTGATTTCTCACCAGTTCCTGGAACATACCTTTGTCTATTATTTATTTATTGATTTCTCAGCAGTTCCTGGAAGATACCTTTGTCTATTATTTATTTATTGATTTCTCACATTCTAATTTATCACCGTAACGCCTTGATGTTCCATTTGATGCTCCTGGTTGCGCCTTTTATTGGGCCATTATAAAATCTATGTTCTGGCTTTGTCTGCACACTGACAGCGTCTCTTAAAACGACCACCTCTAAATGTTATCGCTATTTTAATATATATTTTTTCCTTTCCGTGAAAGAAGGTGCTTATGAATCACAACAGTGGCTCGTCAAGATTTTTTTTTTCGGGAGAGAGAAGGGGGGGGGGGGGGGGGGGGGGGGGGGGGGGGCGGGAGGAGGGGGGGGGGGGGGGGGGGCGGGGGGGGGGGGGGGGGGGGGGGCGGGGTGGGGGGCGGGAGCCCCCGTGCGGGCGGGTTGTTTCTGTACTTCTTGATCATAATTTATATTCTGAGGCGTCTTCCTGCATTTTTTACGAGCAATTTTAATCTAATTTGTTCTTTCAGTTGTTGGTCATTTGTCATCAGCGTCTGACTCCCATTCACACTGCTCTTTGAGTGGTCAACGTTTTGAATTTCACAAAGTCCTGTACTGCAAATACAAGTTGTCTTCCTTCAGTTCTTGTCTTTCCGCTCTGACGATCATTTTTTTTTAAATGCCGCACCGTGTTACGTGGGCGATCACTGCTGCAAAAGTTCTGGCCATTTCTTTGTTTCTTTGTTTGTTAACTGCATGCATTTCCGATCCCTGTTTTATTGGTTTGTCTGATGTAAATCTGCTGTCCGCAGTCTTAGTTACCATCAGTTCTGCGGGTTGTCACGAAAAATTTGAACTTTCTCTCTTTTAGAACGTTACCCAGTGTCGTATCGTGTATATGAAGACGCGTCAAAAGTGAAGAATGCAGTCAGCGACCCATAGCTGACTGCTTGCGTCAGGGTCAGCGAACCAGAGCTGACCAAGACCCTACTCCACCTCCAAGTGGTGGTCCTGGAAACAGGCTGCATTACTGCAGTCTGGCGGAGAGAGTAGGGATCGAAGTGGGAAGGCAAACCCGGTCCTAAAAAAAATGTCGTGCCGAAGTCGGATGTGTTGGGCTGAAAGGCGCAGATATCTCAGCTTTGCTGTAAACGGCGACACAACGCAACCAACGTCTTTTTCAGGACGAACGCAGAAGAAGAAAGAAGTATCGTGTATATTGGGGCAACTACAACAGTAGTTTCGCCGGAAATAGCCAATGAAATATTATGTAGAAGGTCTCCAGAAATTGGCTCGTCAAGAAAGAATAGAGACTTCATCCGAGATCAGGACAAGAAGAAGAGAATGCGAATACTTTCCACTGGACAGTGTTTTCTAGTGAATTATGGAAAGAGTTCTGTTTCCCCACTACCTTAGCTTCTACCCTTAGATCCCGTAACAGAAAGAGCCCCCAACTTCATCTGAATTTAGAAATGTACCTATATGTAAATATTTAACACCGACAGCACGAGTGATGCATTAACAAACTAGATAATGATCAAACGATTATTGGGTTTATTCATTACAAATCTACACATAATAATATAGCAATTAGAACGTGATGATGGTGAAGGATGATTCATACAAAAAAACAAACAGATGAGATATTAATATTGTAGTTAGTTAAATAAAAGAATGAACCTGTGTGAAGCGAAATGATGATGTGATGTGATACTTGTTACCAAAATGATGATTAATCTACACAGTCCATGTGTCTCTAAATGCTTCTCCCGGGTAGGATGATTCACATGTATGCTTAGAATGTCCAAGGTAGTTATAAGTTATGTTGAGTGGGTTATCTCTAAGACGAGGACGTTATGATGAAAACTTTTGTGGTACTGAGAACGTTGACGATATACAGTCCTTCAGTGTTTGACAATATCTCTGTAGCGTTGATAAACAGTTGACAGTTGTTGTATGAAAAATGTCTGTTGTCTAATCTCGGAAGCATACTGGCCAGACTGGAGATTGTCACGAAACGATCTTGGCATGTAGACTCATAAACTTGAGTATGTACGCTGGATTCTTAAGATATACTTTGGAGTAAGCTGGGCTTGATATCTGTATTTCCGACCCAACTTGTGACTATGGAGTCTGCTTCATAAAATGCGCTTAGGGGTGCGTAGCACGGTATAAATATGAGCATCAGTTTGTAAATATAGAATCTTGATTCTCAAAATGCGCTCTTGTGGGTGAGTTGATTTGAATATGTAATCTACTTTGTGAATATGGAATCTTGATTCTCAAAATGCGTTCTGGATAAAAGGTGAATAAAAATGCTGCGACCACCGTCCTAATCGTTGGCGATAATTCTTCCTTCTTAACTGAGGAAGTTAAGGATGTCCTAAAGGCGAATTCTGCTATCCAGATGTTAACATTGTTAGTTTCTTTCTGGGTAGACGTTCAACATGTAATATGTCGACTCAGACCTGTTGGACTGAAGACACACAAAAGTCTTCGTAAGTTTTCACACTTAATATCAATGGTTGACTTTCTTTTATACTACTCCTCGCTAATGATGAGTTCAATTCTCTAGTAATTGTGTGTGACATGAAATGCATATGATAAGTGTAAAATGGTGATCTATGAATTTAGATGGAAATGCAGTATGAACTATAAATTACCTCCTATCATCTTAGAGGAAAATCTTCTGATTTAATTAATCATTTATAAGAAGGATTAATCGAAAAACTGTCTTCCGCACATTTAGCTATGATGCTAAGTGTAGAAGGGATCTTAACTAAAGACTAAGAAAAATTACTAATAGTTTTTAAAAGATTCACTAACCTCCTTTGTCCCTTTCGCGAATTCCACTATAAGTTCCAGATATATGAATTTCAATATCCACACAGGAATGAACACGTCAAATAAGGCTAGGCGTCTGGGATATGTTCTACACCCCGCTGTACTGAAACTGTACTGATCTCTGATGAACTCCGCAGTACATTATATTATTAAATCGCCCATATGTCCCCACATCTTGCCTGTGACGTGAAACTCCGCCTCTAAACCAATTGCTAGACCTACATCTTGTGACGCAGATCTTGGATCTCTCTTGTTCCCTGTCAGTCTAAAAGTGGGTGGGCTATTCGCCACCAACTTTCCTTCGCGTTGCCTCTCAGTTTAAAACCTATATTGGCCAAACAGGCAAACGACTTGGGGACAGATTCAGCCAGCACTTAAATGACATCGCTCAGCAAAAGTCCACACCAGTTGCCATACACTTCAATGGTCCTGACCACCATGGTCCCATCGATATCCAGGTCACAGCGATCCGATCCTGCTCCTCTGACACTGCCAGCCGAGAACAGCTTGAGAACCGTCTTATCCACCGCATGGGGTGTCTAAAACCAGCCGGTCTCAACACTTTTCACACCTTTATCTGAGGTCACCCTCTCCTCTGTTGCTCTATTTTACTCTTTCCACTCTTATCCTATTCTTCTATTTGTATGCCATATACATTTTTTCATTTCATATTTATTTATCTCCCACTCATTCTGTCCTCTTCTATTTCCAGTCCCCACTTTTATCACGTTGGGTAGTTTATTGTCCGGTTTCGTTTTTTAGTTTCTTAGTATGTATTGTGTACATCCGGCGGCGGAAGTCACTTTCTGTTCAGCCACGCGCTCATCAACAGACAGCGATTTTGATAGAATTTCGGTTCTTGCCTTCAGGGAAGTACCCAGTTTTTATTTTATTTAGTTTTTATGTGTCCTATCTAGCCTTCACTTTCTTTCCTTTCCTGACGAAGGCCTTGTGGCCGTAACGTAGACTATTTTCTTTGTCTTTTGTCCTCGTAAGACGAATCACCTTTTTCGATTTTTTTTTCAAACCCATCCATTCTCTCAGTTTTTGCAAGACTGCCCGGTGTTTGCTGATTGGCCGGCTAGAAAAACTCACCTGTCTTCTACTGTAACGAAACTTGCTGTCCACTGTCACTTTGCGTGTCAATTTCTATTTTATTATCTTGCTGTCAATTGTTGTTTTCCGTGTGGTTTTGCATGCGTGCTCTGGCGCGCGACCTATCATTTGTTCCCTCCATTCATTCTTAAACCTCTCATTCATATCTCGCTGGGTAATCAGGGTGCCGCTTCGCGAGTTCTTTGTCGCCCGAGTCTATGGCCGCGGGTCATTGTTTTCCAATGTGGTATGACACGGATTTGTTTGAACAGCGGACTCGCTGTTCTTCGTGCTAATCACCACTGACCATCCGGCGTCTCCTAGAATAGTCAATATATCCAGGTGGCCTGTCCGGCGATATCTCCCTAGGGACTTATGTATCAAACGAAATCGTTCTATAGCCAGGTGTGTTTCCCAAGATTTCTCACGAGGCAATGTGGACTTCAAAAGATAATGTTAGGTGGAGAACTAAATCAAGTCGCGAGTAATAAAGATTACAGTTTAACGTCCAGTCGTGATTAAAGATTACTTGTACAACGATGAAAGAGCAAATGTGGTTGAAAATGAAAGAAAAGAGAGGTGATGGGAAAGAGAGCGATAAGACCTGGCGCTCGTTTATCACACCCAGTGAAGTTAGATTGTCGCTATATAATCTTACTACTGGCTTCGTGATCTTCGTGTATGCAGATTGAAAATGTTTGAAACCTGCGCTCATGTCCTTGACATACGAATTGTGTACAATTCTACCATCAAAATACCCCAATGTAGGCTGAGAAAAAGTAGTAAACTTAACTCACTTGAAGAGAACAGTGTATAAACAAGAACAACACATGGTATAATCAAGAACATCATTGGGCTTAATCAAAAACAGTTTATGGTAAAATCAAGAACCGCTCATGGTATAACACTAGTCAACAAATTTTCAAAAGTTATTTGTACCAGAAATTAAATATACAATTTCTTATTGATTTTGACATGCTGATTTCAAATATCATAATGAAATTCACCAATTGGCTCTGGTTTTTTTTTAAATGATGAATTTACATTACAGTAATACAAATAATGTATGCTTGTTTAATTCTCTGGGGTGAACAGCTAGTCTTTCTACTTTAGCATTATAAAAATTGTGGTTACGTACTCAATTAATTGATATTTCAACATAAAATGATAGAAAAAGTAAAAACATTATTTAAAGTTCACATCATGTTTTAAAAAGGCACATTTGAACCCATTCCATCATTATTCAGTCGCTGTTCGAGCTCTCTTTGCTTGTTTCTTGTAGTCAATCGATGAGGTGTCTCTTGTCACAGTCAAACAAAATAGTAATAAGCAAGCATTGAAGGGCTCCAATTGCCTTGATACCTTGTCTCCATAGCAGCAGCAATGTCCTGGTGAAATCGTTCACCATGCTCATCACTGACCGCTCCACAGTTTGACGTAAAGAAATCCAGATGAGAATCCAGAAAATGAATTTTCAAAGACATGTTGCAGCCAAGACTCTTATACTTCAGGAGGAGATTTTCTACAATTTCATTGTAATTATCATATCTGTTGTTTCCAAGGAAATTGTCCACCACTGACTTAAATGCTAGCCATGCTTTCCTTGCCATGCAACACGCAAAGAAACTCGTCATCATGAAGAAGTTTTCGAATTTGCGGACCAACAAATAATAATAATAATAATAATAAATTCTTTAAGCGCCAAACACGGCGCATAAGGCAGAAACCAGTGCTCTCCAGGTTGTTCGTTGTGACGCCACTCCTCTTAGCTCTTGCACATTATTTAGGCCCAACGTTCTTCCTTCTCTTATTATTGTTCTTCTGAGTGTTTCTTTTGGTCTTCCTTTTTTCCGCTTACCCTCAGGAACCCAAGTGAGCGCCTGTAGTGGTATTCTGTTGTTTTGCATTCGTAGGACATGACCGATATATGACCATCGTCTTTTCCTTATATAGTCGGAGACATATTTCTGCCTAGAGTCTTCTCTTATTTGTCGATTAGTCTTGAATTCTTTCCAACTGATGTTCATGAGTTTTCTAAGACATTTGTTCTCGAATGTATTCAGCTTGTTCTCCAATGATTTTGTTATTTTCCAACTCTCACAGCCGTATGTTAACACTGAGATAACATTTGAATTAAACAGACGAAGCTTGGTATGTATATTCAATGATCGTAATTTCCAAATGTTAGATAATCTATTGAAGGCGCTAGCTGCCAAAGCAATTCTAGTATGGATTTCTCTTGTTGTGTCACCATCCTGAGTCATTTTACTGCCTAAATAATTGAAACTTTCAACTTTCTGTAGTTTTTCCCCGTTCAAGATGATATCAAAGGTCTCGTTAGAAAAGTTCATAGCTTTAGTTTTAGAGGCATTTATTTGGAGACCAATTTTAACCGAGAGATGACACAAATTATTTATTGCTTCTTGGGATTGTCTTGGTGTTGAACCAACAAATACTCCCTCTCTTATTTTAGCTTCACTCAGTCTTGGAAATTTTCTGATGAGGTATTTGAAAGCCTCATCTGTTTTCTCTGTTGCCTTGACAAAGTTTTTCATGAGACCCAGCTTAATGTGCAAGGGTGGCAAAAAAATCTTGCTGGTGTCGACAAGTGCTGGGTTCTCAACGTTCTTACTGCCAGGCTGCAATGACTGCCTGATTGACCAATTTCTTCTGATGTAATGGTCACTTGGTGCACGGCTATCCCACTGACAGAGAAAGCAACAGTACTTGGTGTATCCACCCTGTAGTCCAAGCAAAAGAGCGACCACTTTTAAGTCACCGCAAAGTGACCAATGATGATGATCGTAGTTTATACACTTCAAAAGCTGCTTAATGTTTTCATAAGTTTCTTTCATATGAACTGCGTGACCAACTGGAATTGACGGTAACACATTACCATTATTCAACAAAACAGCTTTAAGACTCGTCTTGGATGAATCAATGAAAAGCCTCCACTCTTCCGGTATGTAATTGATTTGAGGGCTGCCATTAAACCAGAAATGTTGTGGCACGCAGAAAGGTCACCCTCTTTAAAAAAAGAATGTAATAAGCGGCTTCTGGCGGTTCCTATACACAGAAATTGTAACATCTTCTGCCAGGAGATTCCACTGTTGCAATCTGGAACCCAAAAACTCTGCCTTGTTCTTCGGTAAATTCAGATCTTTTACAAGATCATTCAGTTCACCTTGGGTTATTAAGTGTGGTTTAGTGGATGTAGTTTGCTCAAAATCTGGGTCGCTTGAGGTTGATGGTTCAGGACCACCAATGTCCTCTTCTTCTTCAGTGGAAGCAGCTGAAAATGATTCTGGCACTTTGGGAACTGGTAGGTCATCGCCATGTGGTACCGGACGTATTGCAGAGGGGATGTTTGGATATTCCAGAGTCCATTTTTTCTTCTTTGATTTGCCTTTCCCAATTGGAGGGACCATGCAAAAGTAACAGTTGTTGAGATGATCAGTGGGCTCTCTCCAAATCATTGGGACTGCAAAAGGCATAGCTTGCCTTTTGCCAGTCAACCACAGTTTAAGATGTGCTGCACATGTATTGCAGCATATGTGTGGCACCCAGCTCTTATCTTGATCTCCTATTCTGCAGCCAAAATACAAACTGTACGCCTTCTTAATCACTTTAGTTATATTTCGTTTTTGTGATAGAAATTATTAGCACTGTTCACACATGTCCTAAGCATTTCTAACTACGATACTTTTGATAAGGACAAATGCACTAACTAATGGCAAATTTTTATCAGAGATAAGATATTTATACACAAAGATGATGTAATCATAGGTAGGATTGCATCATCAACTTCTAGTTACATTTTTATTGGTGATTAGAAAAAATTATGCAATCGCCCACAACAGTTGCATCTCATATATATAAATTTACCGTAGTTAAATAAACTAGTAGCATATATCTTGAAAACTAGAGCCAATCAACATTTTTTAATGTCATTTTCGTTTTCAACACACCAAAATTAGTTAAGATCAGCTATTTTCATTTCTGGTACATTTTGGTTGTTGACTAGTGTAATCGAAAACCGGTGGCGATTGCATTTGGTCAAAATGTTAGAGCCAGTTATTTTCCTTGCTGACATACAGGGATGCATTTATCATCCTTGCTGACATACAGGGATGCACATATCATCCTTGCTGACATATAGGGATGCATATATCATCCTTGCTGACATATAGGGATGCATATATCATCCTTGCTGACATATAGGGATGCATATATCATCCTTGCTGACATATAGGGATGCATATATCATCCTTGCTGACATACATGGGTGCATATATCATTGCCAGCATCATCACACTTCAGCTCTCCAAGGAACATAGGGCTTCAACCAAAGTTTTCCTGTCATGTGACATGAGGTCAAGGTTCTTCCATGTGGCCATCATGTATATGGTATGTATTTATGACAGTACAGGTTTGCACTGATAGCCAGACATCTGGGGGCAATCCACGTCATGATATCTTAACACAATGAGATTCTGGGACACATGGGATGTTGCTCGAGGCTAACAGAGAAAAGAGACGGGCTTACTTTGAGCAGTTTGAAGATCCCTGATCTGCGTGGCTTTCCAGTGAGAGAATGGGTGGACAGTATATAAGTGGACATGGAGAATCTGTGATTGTAAATGGAAGTACGTCACAAAGGCTAGAGAGGGATGAAAAGGACATTGTTTCCCGCTAAAAATTTGAAGGGACTGGAAAACTGGACTGGATGGAAAGTATGTTATCACTTACCCGCGGTTCGTTTAGAACAAGCTGTAGAAGAAATAATAAAATAACAGAATGCTGAAAAGGAAAAGACACATTGGAAATATCTAGACCAGTTTTTAAAAAAAAATTAATTCAGATTATTATTTTTCCCTTTTTTTCCCCCTTGAGTACGACAATTCTGTTTACCAACTGAGAATCCCGTCCAGTAAATGCCTGTAGCCAGTGACAGATAACTAGGTCAGATCATGCACAGCTTTAATTTACCTCGCGTTGTAGCAGCTCTCCGAGCTCGTTTCCGCGAATCCCGCAGAAAATATCTGTCCTAATTATCCAATCTGAAATGAGGAAGGAAAGAACGAGAGAGAAAGAGAAAAGTAATCAGGAAAATCGAAGTGCAGCGACCATCCTAGTCAGAAGCCAGTTGTTACTGCAGGTTAAAAGATCGTGGTGCGGCAAGTATGAATGACAACCAAACTAGCACTGCCTTGAAGCTTGTTTAGGCTTAATTTGGCAGTGAGAAGTTAGCAGCCTTGTCCCACCCTCTTCTTGGTGAAACTCCGCCACTCATCACATCCTTTAACATCTACGTTTTCGTTGGCGCCATTGGCTTCTTCTAATGATTCTATATGTGCTATGCAGGATTACATTGGTGACCATTTCTGTCCATTTCCTACGGTCTCTGATGTCTTGAATCAGTTGTATCTTCAATCTTTTCCCATGTCACGTGATGAGTTTGTCGATGTATTTCTCTCTCTGTACTCTCTCTCTCTCTCTTCCTTCTGTTCTCTCCCTGTCTTCCTTCCTTCTTTTTTCAGATAATTTGACCAGTTATAACCAGATTGTACCATATTTCGGGACCCAAAGATGCAGCAATAGAGAATGCAGTCAGCGACCCATAGCTTGACTGTTTGCGTCAGGGTCAGCGAACCAGAGCTGACCAAGACCCTACTCCACCTCCACGTGGTGGTCCTGGAAACAGGCTGCATCACTGCAGTCTGGCTGAGAGAGTAGGGATCGAAGAGGGAAAGCAAACCCGGTCCCAAAAAATGCCGTGCTGAAGTCGGATGTGTCGGCCGAAAGGCGCAGATATCGCAGCTACGGCGAAAACAGACACAACGCAACCACCGTCCTTTCAGGACGAACGAGGAAGAAGAGGAAGTACCATATTTCTATTTCTATGACGTGTCCATAGAACTTTGTCACATCGTGTTGATTAATTGACGGCTCTCTCCTGTGTCTCTGAGAACCTCCACATTGGATTTTCTGGCTCTCCAAGCCGACCTCTGAGGACCACATCTTTGCAGCCTCCGGTTTTCTGCCCATCTGTTTGTTTATTTGTTTATTGTCCGTGTCTCACATACATAAAGTAATATAGGACATATGCAACGTTATAATACTTTCTTAATTACTACCAAAATATTCGTGGGTAATGATTTTCTCGCTGTGGAAAGTTGACTTGACCGTGCCGATTGTTGCCTTGCTTTCAGTCTGACATCTGGCATGGGAATTATTATAGTTCCAACATAGTTAAACTTTTGTACTTGCACTAATGTACTTGCACTAATGTACTTGCACCAATGTACTTGCACTAATGTACTTCGTGTTAAACTATTTTATAAGAGTCGTGCCCCCATGGACATTGGTCATTATTGCCCACACCTTCGCTTCTCTTTCTCTATCATTCCTCCTCTCTCTCTCTCTCTCTCTCTCTCTCTCTCTCTCTCTCTCTCTCTCTCTCTCTCTCTCTCTCTCTCTCTCTCTATTTCTCTCTCTCTCTCTCTTTCTCTCTCTTTCTCTCTCTCTCTCTCTCTTTCTCTCTCTATTTCTCTCTCTCTCTCTCTCTCTTTCTTTTCTCTCAGTTTCGCATTTTTAATCTCGTTTTCTTCTTTTCTCTTTTTTTTAAAAATGTTCCCTGTCACACAGTAAGTAGATCAATATTAATCTGTTTTCCTCGTCCATTTTTCTGTGCTGAGACTACAACATAGCGAATGTCGTCTGCATATTTAAATTAATCAATTCGTTATAACTATCCATACACATCACATACCACCAACACTCCCACACACACACACACACACACACATATATATATATATTATATATATATATATATTTATATATATATATATATATATATATATATATATATATATATATATATATATATATATATATATATATGTTAGCCGCGCTGGTGTAATGGCTTCGCCGTTGTACTGGCGACCAGGTGTTCATGGTTCAAACCCGGGCGTCGGCGTTTGAAGAAATGTTTACGGCCGGAAATTTGACTGAATAGCCTGAACGGCTCCTGTGATAAACCCTCTGTGGATGGGAAGGAGCAAAGCTCCTGACCGGGTTGGAAGGAAAGTCCTCAGGTTCCCAAGCCTCGCAATGACATGTCATTGGGCCGAAGGGATGAAAGCCCAAAATGCCGCTGGTTAAGGAAAAAAAAAAAAAAATATATATATATATATATATATATATATATCTATATATATATATATATATATATATA
Organism: Oreohelix idahoensis; assembly: GCA_024509875.1. NCBI lineage: Eukaryota > Metazoa > Mollusca > Gastropoda > Stylommatophora > Oreohelicidae > Oreohelix > Oreohelix idahoensis. Next base: position 126,261 of record JAMPIV010018126.1, read on the forward strand.
TATATATATATATATATGCACTAGACGCCATCTGTATTAGAAAAACATTCATACATATTTAAACTGTCAGGCTATATTGGTATTTTACATTCTATCATTCAGCGAGGCTTTTTATTTTGTAATATTTTTGTCCATAATCCAGCCACCGTTATTCACATTTCTACTCTTGTCTCCATTTTCCTCTTATATTACAGTTTATGTTTTTCCGATGTAGTTCCGTCTCAAGTTTTACCGTCTATGTCTTTCTATCCAGTTTTTTCTGCTTCCACTCTTCCTGTCTGCTATCGAGTAACAAGTCATGTCCGGAATTTCAATGATTTAAGTCATGTGAATGTGAGGGTGCACTTCCGGTCTGAATCTTCGTTTTCACTATGTCATTTCCTGTCTGCCGCTCTCCTGTATAGGCAAGTAGGAATGGTAGACGACGGACGCGTTTGCCTGTTCCATATATAGTACAATTTTTGTTTTGTTTTCACGCTTGTATTTTTTATTAATTCTTTGTAAGGCGCCCCCCCCCCGCCCCCCCCCCCCCCCCCCCCCCACCACCCCCTTCTTCCCCAAACTTTTAGGCAACATCAATGACTCAATCCGCGTGCTTTTTGTTTTTACTTGTCACTTTCCAACTTTGTAATAAAATGTTTTGTCTTTTTTCATTCCGTCGTCTAATTCCTTTGTGTTTCACCAACCTAACAATTATTCCTTTGTGTTTCATCAACCTAACAATTATTCTTTTGTGTTTCACCAACCTAACAATTATTTTTTTGTGTTTCACCAACCTAACAATTATTTCTTTGTGTTTCACCAACCTAACAATTATTTCTTTTTGTTTCATCAACCTAACAATTATTTCTTTGTGTATGTAAAAAATCGCACATGTTACGGAAACAGCAATAAATGAAAAAACTTTGATGCGGGACGGACATCCGGGGTCTCAGGCTCGTATGACTGACAGTGGTGAAAGCCGAAAGGAAGCCACTGGCATGAAAACGGATGCCCAGACCGCAAAACACGAAACCAGAATTGGTGTTTGGAATGTCAGAACTATGAATGAGGCAGGAAAGCTGAGACAGATCACAGCAGAGATGAGGAATTACAAACTACATTTCCTGGGAATAAGCGAGAGCAGATGGACAGGGATGGGGAGAATAAAAACAGCTACAGGGGAAACAGTACTTTATTCTGGTAGAGAGGATGGTCAGCACAACGAAGGTGTAGCCATTATCCCTAAGAAAGGAATGGAAAGGTCTTTACTGGAATGGAAACCCATTAACAACAGACTAATAAGAGCAAGACTGAGAGGGAGATTCACCAACACCACAATTATACAATGCTATGCACCAACAAATGACAGCGATGAAGAGATCAAGGACGAGTTCTATCAACAGGTACAAAAGGAAATGGAAACTGTACCCAAGTACGATCTTATTATAGTAATGGGATACCTAAATGCGAAAGTGGGAGCACACAATAATTATAACGAAAGAGTAATGGGGAAATGCGGCAGTGGAACAGTAAATGAGAATGGGGACAAATTAATAAGCTTCTGCAGTATTAACAACCTGGTCATTGGAGGAACACTTTTTCAACACAAAGAAGTGCACAAGTTAACATGGGAATCACCAAACGGACGAGACAAAAACCAGATAGATCACATAATGATCAATGGCAGATGGAGACATGCACTACAAGACGTGAAAGTAAGAAGAGGCGCAGATGTGGGAAGTGATCATCACCTAGTGGTAGCAAGACTAAAGGTGAAACTCAGAGCTGCTGGACCAGTTGCAGTCAAACAGAAAAGATATAACATCACGAAACTTAAGGACCCCCTCACCAGAAAAGCGTTCGTGGTCGACGTAAAGAGACGATATCTGATTACCAAAAGCCAGGAAAGAACAGAGACCGACGATGTCGACCAGAAATTCAACACCATCTCAACAATATACAAAGAAAGCAGCAAGTCATGCTTGGGATTCCAGGAAAGAAAGAGCCAAGACTGGATAACACCAGAAACGCTAAACACTATAGCGAAGAGAAAGGACATGAAAAGAAAGAAAACAGAAGCTAAGTCTCCCAGGTTAAAGGCAATATATAGTGAACAGTACAGTCAGCTGGACAAGGAAGTAAAACGTCAAACCCGTGCTAACAAAAGGACATTTCTGGATGACCTTGCAAGACAGGCAGAAGAGGCAGCACTGAGAAATGAACAAAGCACAGTCTATAAAATAACTAAAGCTATCAGTGGAAAACGAGGTGCAAACAACATAACGTTAGTAAGAGACAAGCAAGGAAATCTCATGACCACAGAACAGGGGCAGGAAACAAGATGGGCAGAGCACTTCAGAGAAACACTGAATAAGGAACCACCAGAGACTCAGCTGAATGTTCCTGAGGCTGAAAGCGACTTAGACGTATGTAGTGGATTTTGATGGTATTGTATGGTTGATATCACCTAGTGTGATGTATGAGGTCAGCTGTGAAGGCTCCTGAGATAAATGTAGATGTCAATTACAGAAGGCCCTTCTTACTACCACTTACGACCTCACACATATCTTTTTTACTAATGAATGTGGCTACGTTAAAAGTCTAGGGTACTGATATGTAATGTGTTGTGGTAGATTACACACACACACACTCAGATATTTAAGAAGTCTAATAACATTAATAAAATTTATAACACACTGAACTAACTCAGGCTGTTTTAGTTTTTAAAGTTAAATCTTTTGATAAATTTATTTTGTTCTGAACCAAATGTTTAGTTGGTCAGAACATAAGAAATATTATGGAGTCATAAATGGAATGCAAAATCATATGACATAATAAAATGGAAAATGTGTACTTAATTAATTCAAATGACTGGTTAATAGTAATTATATTAAGAAAGTCCCAGGAGAACTTATTTCTAGATATGCTGTTGGGATGGTGAAAATCACTGAAAGTCCAGCAGTCAGATAAAGTATTGGTCATGTGTCAGAACTCTATCTCCTGAACCACTTCTGCACACAACACTACACAACAACACCACACAGACTGGGTCAGATCTCTCTGACCACACAGTACATCTTACTCAGTTGGTTTCACATAGTACTAGTCCCCCAAGACTACATTGCATCTGAGATATGTTCAATAGCTTCCTGCTATAGAATAAGATAGGTGATATGTTCCACTGATCTCAACACTAGATCTTTGTTCATAGTTTCAGTTAGGCGTTCCTATATATTTTCTTTGTATGTATATCTCTAGACCCTGATCTAGGGCTGGGGATCTAGAGCGAACACTTACTTGTCGTAATCATTTTTATGATATGGCAGTATCAATCACTCGAATTATTAAAATATACCAAATAAATATTGTTCATTCTTACCAGAATTCAGAATTGAGAACACAGTTAAATTTACTAGCAAAACTCAGCTGAGCTGCTGGCCGTATGATGGCGTCCCACTATATTTTTGTATTCTTATGGAATCAACACCACTATGGATTCAAACTGCGTCTCTGAACAGACTTATGTCAAATGGCAAACTTTCACCTCTCTATCCCGCTACTATAAAATGCGTTGACCAATCGCCGACTTCCCCCCTAACTTTCAAATTGCCAACCAAAAGTCACTTCAGTCAAATCTCAGTCAAGTATGTATTACGGTCTGTTAGTCCGTCTGTCTCTACTTGTTTTTTCATAAAAACACACTTGGTTTTACATGCATTTCCTACACGAATCTGCTGCCTAAGTTATTTTTAGCTACAATGCTCCACCACATTCCCTCTCTTTAATTACAGCTCGATTTTTACGTTTGCAGGCTCAAGGCCAAGATTTTGGAAACTTTTAGTGACATGGGTTAACAGTGCAGTCGCTCGTCTGATATGAACAATACAGTCTTTTGTCAATATCTTCCTTATTATCTATCCGTCTGTATAATTGAAAGCATATTATTTCTCTGCTCAAGATGGGCTATCAAACTAGCTAGGTTTTATTTTCATAACTCTATTATTAAGAAAAAACATATTTTTTCTCAAGTTTAATTTTTGAAATTTGTTCGAGAACCTTCCCTCATGTGTTTTGCCGCGACATTCAAATAAAGACCAAGTATCGAAAAACGTCCAAGAAATGACTGTCTCGAATAAGAGCTAAGGTCCTTTTCTTGTCCATTTCCTTACTTCTGTCAACTAGTGACGTGAATTTTTTTTTCTTTCACCACCAATTGCGTCTTTTTGCCATTCGAACTTCAAACACGTGTTCAGTCATAACTTTCCTTTTTTGATCTCCGTTTCATTTCCCCCCCCCCCCCCCGTGTCTACAAAGGGTAAACGTTCCGTCTGCACGTCTAACTAGATAATTTGAATGGTGGCGTTGGGAAAGGCTGGCATGGGCGAGCATGTCTCCTAGTATCTGACGCATTATTTTTAACCCTACATTTCATCGTTAAATTTGGAGATATTTTATCGTTGTATCATGGTGACATCATCACAACGTAAATGCAGACATTCCACGAAAAGAAGAAATTATCACAGCTATCAAAGGGTTAAAAAATGGAAAAGCGCCTGGTCACGACAATCTAAATGCTGAGCTATTCAAGACAGACCCTGAACTAGCAGCAGAACTATTAGAACCACTATTTGCACAAGTCTGGGAAACTGAGACAACACCAACAGAGTGGAGTAAAGGAATAATTGTCAAATTGCCCAAGAAGGGCTACCTTGCAGACTGCAACAACTGGAGAGGAATTACCCTCCTCTCAGTTCCCAGCAAAATACTAGGCAGGATAATCATCCAGAGAATTTCAAAAGCAGTTGACCATAAACTGAGGAAAGAACAAGCGGGCTTTAGAAAGAACAGAAGATGTGCAGATCATATATTTACCCTCAGGAACATTATAGAGCAGTGCTCAGAATGGCAGAGACAGCTGTACATTAACTTTGTTGATTTTGAAAAGGCTTTCGACAGCATACACAGGGACAGCCTATGGAAAATTCTGAGGGCTTATGGAATTCCCAGCCGCATTGTTTCCATTATAAAAAGCCTCTATTCTAACTTTACGTGCAGTGTTGGATCGAGTAATGTAACTTTCGAAGTGAAAACAGGAGTACGACAGGGATGCCCCTTATCAACAACATTATTTTTGACAGTCATAGATTGGGTGATGCGCCAGACAACAGAGGGCAGTCCAAGAGGAATTAGATGGACAACGTTTTCTACGCTCTAAGATTTGGAATATGCAGATGACATTGCACTACTTGCGCATTCACATCAACACATTCAAGACAAAACCGATCAGCAGGTTGGCCTGAACATCAATTTGAAGAAGACAGAGGTCATGACACTAAATGTGGGCAATCCTGAGCCAATAACAGTAAGGAACCAGAAGTTAGAACAGACAGACACATTTACTTACCTAGGAAGCATAGTAACACCTGACGGCGGAACAAGCAAGGACATTAACAACAGAATGAATAAAGCGAGAACAGCCTTTGCTGTTCTCAACAACATTTGGAAGTCTTCCCAGTACAGCACAAACACCAAATTAAGACTGTATGAGAGCTGTGTACTTTCTGTGCTTCTCTATGGTGCGGAATGTTGGAGAGTAACAGAGAAGGAAATGTAGAAACTGTCCTCCCTCCACACAATCTGCCTAAGGAAAATTCTCCGAATCTTTTGGCCAAACACCATCAGCAACCAAGAACTACTTATTCGGAGTAACCAGGAGGACATGCACACCATCATAGCTGGCAGACGCTGGAGTTGGGTTGGCCATGTCCTCAGAAGGGACCCTGATACCATCACAAGAACAGCTATGCTATGGACCCCCGAGGGAAAGCGAAAGAGAGGCCGACCAAAAACAACTTGGCGGAGAACTGTGGAAGCTGAGATGCAAAGAATGAACCACAGTTGGGGCACTTTACGAAGGATGGCCGCCGACCGAGCAAAGTGGAATCAATTTGTTGCTGCCCTACAAGACGCCACCAGGCGTGATGGCCGCTGACTGCTTTGACGGTTGGTGGTTATGGATCAAAGAAAAAGAAGAAGGCGCACCCCCCCCCCCTTCTTCCCCAAACTTTTAGGCAACATCAATGACTCAGTCCGCGTGCTTTTTGTTTTTACTTGTCACTTTCCAACTTTGTAATATAATGTTTTGTCTTTTTTCATTCCGTCGTCTAATTCCTTTGTGTTTCACCAACCTAACAATTATTCCTTTGTGTTTCATCAACCTAACAATTATTATTTTGTGTTTCACCAACCTAACAATTATTTCTTTGTGTTTCACCAACCTAACAATATTTCTTTGTGTTTCACCAACCTAACAATTATTTCTTTGTGTTTCACCAACCTAACAATTATTTCTTTGTGTTTCACCAACCTAACAATTATTTCTTTGTGTTTCCCCACCCTAACAATTATTTCTTTGTGTTTCACCAACCTAACAATTATTTCTTTGTGTTTCACCAACCTAACAATTATTTCTTTGTGTTTCACCAACCTAACAATTATTTCTTTGTGTTTCACCAACCTAACAATTATTTCTTTGTGTTTCACCAACCTAACAATTATTTCTTTGTGTTTCACCAACCTAACAATTATTTCTTTGTGGTTCACCAACCTAACAATTATCTCTTTGTGTTTCACCAACCTAACAATTATTTCTTTGTGTTTCACCAACCTAACAATTATTTCTTTGTGTTTCACCAACCTAACAATTATTTCTTTGTGGTTCACCAACCTAACAATTATTTCTTTGTGGTTCACCAACCTAACAATTATTTCTTTGTGTTTCACCAACCTAACTCATGTTTTGTCCAAGATGTTAAACCCACTCATGTTTTGTCCAAGATGTTAAACCCACTCATGTTTTGTCCAAGATGTTAAACCCACTCATGTTTTGTCCAAGATGTTAAACCGACTCATGTTTTGTCCAAGATGTTAAACCCACTCATGTTTTGTCCATGATGTTAAACCGACTCATGTTTTGTCCAAGATGTTTAACTCAATGTTTTGTCCATGATGTTAAACTCACTCATGTTTTGTCCACGATGTTAAACCGACTCATGTTTTGTCCAAGATGTTTAACTCAATGTTTTGTCCATGATGTTAAACCGACTCATGTTTTGTCCAAGATGTTAAACCCACTCATGTTTTGTCCAAGATGTTAAACCCTCTCATGTTTTGTCCACGATGTTTAACCCACTCATGTTTTATTCTTATCTCTACTTCCAGATTATACCAGCCGTCGTCAAGGCGACCAGTAGCGTTCTCGCCCAGTGCTGAGATGGGTCTCACGGATATAGAAATGGCCCACAATTGTGACGTAGATGATCCATACTTTGACGACAGGCAATACGAGATAGTGTATGAGGTGAGTAACAATGTGTGATAGATGTACTTGTCTGGTATATGTTATTTGTATGTTTATGATTAGTCAGTCGATACCAGTATCGTGTTCTTGAGTACGTTGACTTGTGATGACCAATAAAAACACAAACTATATTATTTTAGCTCTACACTGGAGTGGTGCATTCATGACACTGGATACTTCCTGAAAAAAAGGTCAAAGAGCAGATGCTGCCTTATGGGAGTGAAGTGTTGGAGACTTCACTATACTAAGTCCAGTTTTATGTGGTGGGGTGACCAGTTATTTTCCTAGCTACCTTAGCCTCTCGCTAACTCAAGAGCAGTCAGGTACCCATTTACAGCAGGTAGACTGGATCGTGACGCTACCAGGTTTCGATCCCACAACCTGGTAACTGCCGCCTGAGGATGCCGCTCTAACCGCTTAGCCAATGGAACGCTTTCCTAATCCTTCTAAAAATCAAAACAAAAAAGTTAGTAGTTGTCATTGTGTCCCCCGCGCCATTTCTCCATTTTACGAGTGACAACAACATTTCTCATTTAAGCCTGGAATCTTTTTTTAATGCATTGAGACAAGGAAACATGGATCATCTAAAACATCGTTTTTTTTAAACATGTAGTCCATAATGCATAGATCCATCGGACAATCATAGCGGCCCATGGCACAGATACAGTCTTCTGTCCTATTCTACCTTCCATCCTTGACAGCCTTTTTCTCTGTTGTCCTAGCTACACATTTTCTTTTTCTCTCTCCCTCTCTCTCTCCCTCTCTCTCTCTCTCTCTCTCTCTCTCTCTCTCTCTCTCTCTCTCTCTCTCTCTCTCTCTCTCTATCGCTTTCTGTCTCTTTCTGTATCTTTATCTTTCTCTCTCTTTCTCTCCCTCTTTCTCTCTTTCTTTATCTTTCTCTCTCTCTCTCTCTCTCTCTCTCTCTCTCTCTCTCTCTCTTTATCTCTCTCTTCATCTGTTTGTGATTATTATGCATTTTTCCTTCTTTTGTCTGTATTTTAAAGTATCGTTAACTAAGTCCTATTTTCGCTGTCCTGCGCGTAACAACTCCAACCACTTTAAGAGAATCAGTACACTCTTTAGTTGCCTGATCTATTTACGATGAGTGACCTAGGTCCTCATAATCTCGTAAAGATGACCACGAGGAAAAAAAGAAACACTCGTGGCTTGATGACCTAAAAATTGACCCACTCCTATTGCATTTTCAGCTTGGTTGTTTCCCAGAAATGAGATAAACTCTGGACAGTTAGACAGAGATAAGCTCCAGTATTCTGTTGCCTCCGAGCTGTGCTCCAGTATTCTATTGCCTCCGAGCTGTGCTCCAGTATTCTGTTGCCTCCGAGCTGTGCTCCAGTATTCTGTTGCCTCCGAGCTGTGCTCCAGTATTCTGTTGCCTCCGAGCTGTTCATAAAGCGTCCTCTACTTCCCGACTTTAAAAAAAAATATATCTTTCCTCCTTCTCTGGAATACTGTGACGTATAATGGAAATATAGCCTACAGTAATCTGACAGCCTTTGTAATCCCGCTAGCGTTCTATGATTTGCTAGCAAAACCACGCATTTTTCTGCCTGACTTACTGTCGTGTTTAGATAGGTTTTAAAGTTATGTAAAGGCCCGCCTGAGTATAGGGGATGGTAATAGTACGTGAGAAGTAAGGTGTAAGAAAATAGATTTTCACGAGTGGATAGTTTAAGGAGAAGAGCTGTCTCTAGACTGAGTAGTTTCTGTAGTCCAGCCTATCTATAAAACTATAATTTAGTATAAGACAATCTTGCACCTCCCTATATTGAGAAATATAAGTTACATTAAACACTCACACACAGCTATGTGACAACAAGACACACAAACGTGAAAAAAACTATGGTAAATTTGGTTATGGGTCTGACCAACACACACAGTTTAGTTCTTTTTGTTGTTTATTATCATTTAAACTTTACAACATCGAATATCTAAAAGAGAAAGATCAAATAAAATCAGAATTACATGCATAGAAAAATAACAGAATACCTATGCCCTCCCCTCATTGAGAAGAAAAGAACCCAACAAGTTAATCACCCCCAAAGATTAAAGGTTAGCACTAGGTTACAGTATAGACAGTAAAGAAAGAACACAGTTCCCACTAAACGTTATCCAATAAAATTAAACAATAGTCAAACAGAGTGCAGATGATACAATGTTTCCTGTACTAAGGACAATATTTCATTCTCTCTCTCTCTCTGTGATACGTAGCCACACACTCTCGCTTCTTACCCTATTTCTTGGTGAAACAATGTTGGACGTAACAAATCCATGAATATGTATATAAGGTCCAGAGTATTTATCGTCCGAATTATGCCCCAGTCTCTCCTTTTAATAATTAAATTTTATAAGGGGAACGCCTAATTTGGTGGTTGATTTCCTGAATAACCAATGTCACCTTGGATAGTTAATGCCGAGACTCTCTGAGATCTGGGTTTCACAGTAAACAGTAGGAAAACAGCTGATTGCTAAAAACTGTTAATTATTGTCACTTGATGATGATGGTAAATCCTATCGGCTGGCTCTGGTGAGTGCCGATTCTGAAAAAGCGTAACTCTTCTGGATATAAAAAAAATCCACTTGGATACGACTATCAAAAGTCGGGAGAATTGATATATCTTTCACACCCCAGTGGGCTGATAAAATGCAAAAAAATATATATCTGGGTATTTGTAAGTTCCAGTTAAAATTTACTATTAAAATGTTCGTTAGTCTCTGTGGCCGGTCCTGTTCACAACTGAACTTGGAGACGCGTAAGCCAAAAGAAGACAAATTTAATCTAATGAGTAAAAATGGAGACGAGGCCCAAGATATAGACCAAAATAAAGCCAATTAAAAAACCGCAGGTCGCCGTTGATCATGTCATGCCTAAGGATAGATGAACATTTTGAAAAAATTACTGCTAATAATATCTACATATAAGCACACGTTGTCTCTAGCCTATTCCTATCTGGTCAGTTATTATTTAATTTATCCATACGCGCACTTTAACAAATATCGCCTGTCGCTAAGTAGCAATTAGTGGGTCGGCGTGTTTAGTCGCATGATATTTAAAGAACAGTCACTTACTACATTACACATAATGAAATAAACGTGAATTCTATTCCGCCAATTATCCGTCGCGCCTAGTGTATTAATTAGTCAACTAAACCGTCTCTTTCTGTGTGATAGCTGGTGATAAAATTACCATTACAACTGAAACATCTGGAATAAAAATAGCTACGCGTTAATTAATTCACCAGTTCTAACACCTAGAAAATCACAGTGAATTTAAGATGCTAAAACCTTTAACACTTTAATACGCTTAAGCACAAATTTATATATTACCAGAAATCCAGAAAAAAAAACACCACGAAACTATTAACACATCTATTCCCAATGGTTCTAGATAACGTGTTTAGATTCTCCGAAAAATTTTAAGCGACACTGATAACTGATTTGGGAAAGACGCAGTTTATATACGATCATGTTATTATGATCTCTAGAAGATGTGAATTTTTACACTCTGTTTCCTAGAAGAGAAATCTGAAACTACGTTTCCCCCAGATAAAAGGTTTACGGTCGCCTCTGTTGGCCGTTGCTAACCGACAACAGAGGCTTAGACCGTGTAGCAGCGGGCTTCCGTCTGAGATTTTCCACGCTTCTCGAGATCAAAGCGTTATCTTTCCCTGTATTTACGAACATCACAGGATTCTCGGGGAATTTGTTTTAGCCCGTGCGGCTACTTCAAAAGAGGTCCGTTATTTCCACGTGCATTTGTCTGGTGTCTAATGGTTGACAGATCGCTCGCGTGAGAAACTCAGGTAAACAAACGTGGTTCGCCCTCTGCTATGAATGACAGGTTGCGAAAGCTGGTAAACAAACTCATTTGTTATGGTCAAGTAAAAAGAGGCGTGGATTAAAAGGTGAGTCAGACAGGCAGAGAAATGCGTGACTTTGTTAGCGAATCTTAGGACGCTAACGGGAAAACAAAGGCTGTCGGATGCTGTAGGCTAGATTTCCATTATACGTCACACTTACTCACACAAGCTTATTTTTCATCCACGCCTCCTTTCTTTGAACATAATCAAACGAAGTTGTTTACAAACTTTCGCGACCTGCCAGTCATAACAGGAAGCGAATCATGTTTGTTTACCCAAGTTTCTCACGCGAGCTGATCTGTCAATCATCGGACCTGAATAACACCGGACCTTTTGAAGTAGACGCACTGGCAAAAAGCTTTCCCCGAGTACCCTTTGAAGCTCGTACACAGAGGGAAAACCCCGAGCTTTGATCTTCAGATAAGGGCAAAATCTACGAGAACCCCGTTACACGGATTTAAATCTTTGATGGCGGTCTAACGCTGAGACAGAGCGACCGTAAAACCTTTATCTGGGAAACTCATGCTTCTGATTCTCTGCTATGCACAATAGTGTGAAAAGTAGCATGATCTGTAGATCAGACAACCATGATGATATATAATTTGTGGTCTCCTAAACCTGCTATCAGTTGTCACTCAGAATTTTGGATAGTCTAAGCACGCAGTGACTAGAACCATTTTTGCTAAATGTGTTAATAGCATTCGAGCGGATCATTTCATTCTGATGTTCTGACCTGATCAAGGGCGTCCAGCGGTCTTTTTTAGGTATTTTCTTCATTTACTGATTGGTTAATGTTATCTTTTTCTTGGCTTGTGCGTCACCAATTTCATTTGGGAGCCAACGATGCAATAGAAACATTTTAACTTGTAAATTTTAACTTGACTTACAAAACCCAGCATGATTTTGTTCAATTTTATCAGCCCACTGGGGTGTGAAACCAATAACATTACTCCCGACTTTTGACAGTCGTATCCAAATGGATTTATCCAGAAAATTTACGCTGTTTCAGAATCGGCACTCACCATAGTGCCAGCCGATAGGATTATCATCATCATCATAAGTAACATTTTTAACAACCAGATGTTTCCAAATACTGGAAGTATTTTCCTCCTTTTTTTTAACTGTGAACCTCAAAAGCACGTCTTGCTACACTAACGATTCACGGTGACATTTTGTTCATTCAGGGAAAATTAAACCACCAAATTCGGCGTCCACGTTATTAATCTTATTTGTTAGAGGAGGGACTGGGGCCAATTTGGGAAATACATCTGACATTTTGTATATTCAGGAACCATTGTAATTCCAAGGGATATCACCAAGAATAGGTAAGCGTGATTGAGTGGCCACTGTATGTCAGAGAGAGAGAGTGAATATTTTTCTTTGTTACAGGAAATGTACCAACCTGGGATTTGGCTTAAAATTGTTTACTTTACTGAGCAGCATTTAGTAGGAACTTTGTATTTCTTTACTGTCTATTCTGTAACATAGTGCTCACCTTTGACCTTTGGGTTATTAACTTTTTGGGTTCTTTTTCTCAATAAGTGGAGGGCACATTTATTCTATTATTTTCCTATGTATGTAAATCTGATTTTATTTGATCTTTCTTTAGATATTTGGTGTTGTCAAGTTTAATGATAATAAACAAGAAAAGAAACTTAACTTTGTGTGTTGGTCAGACCCATACCCAATTAACCATAGTTTTTTCGCGTTTGTGTGTCTTGTTTTCACATAGTTGTGTGTGTAGTTAAACTTATATTTCATGTATGAGGAGGGAAAGATTGTCTTGTACTAAATTATAGTCGTATAGATAGGCTGGACTAGAGAAACTTACTCATTCCAGAGACAGCTCTTCTCCTTAAACTATTCCCCCGTGAAATCTATTTCTCACACCTTCTTCTCACGTACTTATCACCATCCACTCTACTCAGACGGGACCATAAATAACTTCCAAACCTATCGGTACGACAAATACAAACCACATATTCTTCTTGTTTTCGGTATTTGCCCCGTAAGAAGTATAGAGACACAGATGTCCTTGACTCCCTAGCAGAAATTTTCAAGTTCTTATATCTCTGCAGTAGTGGTTTATCAAGCAATCATTTGACCTTATAACCTTGAACAGATAGCACAGAAACAGAAGGCTTAGCGTTAATTTATTGAATGCTCCGTGCTCCACCTGGAGCTGTATGGTAAGGCCTCTGTCAGTTTGCTAGCACCACGCGCACCCATATTTACTCGTCTTGAAAGCACACAAATAAATTCACTTTTTTTTCTAAGGCTTTTTTAAACTGATTTTCTTATAGTTGTACGAGCGTCTGTCTGGCAGGTTGGTTAAGGTACTTCTTTCTCAGAGACCTGGTTCGAAACTACTGATAAAAAAAATGAATATCTATCTCTGCTGTTCAGTTATGGGCGGAAACTTAAGACCTAGTACTTGAGGTTAAGTCTCTAACACTTCACTCCCCCCCAATTTTTAATGACAGTATCTGCTAAAGTACTACGTTTACCTGTATTGTGTACCTGGTGTTTCTATGTCGTCGAGACACCGGCGCTGTTCATCGTCACTTTCTTCGTTTCTTTTACTTTTTGACGCTAGTTATGATTGTTCTATTTTTGTCTAGAACCTCATTATAAATGTTCTATCTTGGTCTAGAACCTCATTATAAATGTTCTATATTGGTCTAAACCCTCATTATAAATGTTCTATCTTGGTCTAGACCCTCATTATAAATGTTCTATCTTGGTCTAGAACCTCATAATAAATGTTCTATCTTCATCTAGAACATCATTATTATTGTTCTATCTTGGTCATGTGACTCATCATCTCCGTTATCGCTCTTTACAGAGCTTGGAGCGATGACTGCCGATGACAACCCCCCACCCCCACCCCCCACCACCCTTACAAGAAGCCAACATAAAAGTACTTGCTACTGCAGCAGTTATTTCTTTAGCTGTATGTTTTATGTCACGAGGTTGCCATCCCCAAGAAAACTTCACGTTAGTCGAACAGAAGCCATATTCATTCATTTAATTATCCGTTCTTTGAGGAGCATCAAGCCACCACTTCAAATGGCCACATTCAGGAGCATCAAGCCACCACTACAAATGACCCCATTGAGAAGCATCAAGCCACCACTACAAATGACCCCATTGAGAAGCATCAATCCACCACTACAAATGGCCACATTCAGGAGCATTAAGCCACCACTACAAATGACCCCATTGAGAAGCATCAAGCCACCACTACAAATGGCCACATTCAGGAGCATCAAGCCACCACTACAAATGACCCCATTGAGAAGCATCAAGCCACCACTACAAATGGCCACATTCAGGAGCATTAAGCCACCACTACAAATGGCCACATTCAGGAGCATTAAGCCACCACTACAAATGGCCACATTCAGGAGCATCAAGCCACCACTACAAATGACCCCATTGAGAAGCATCAATCCACCACTACAAATGGCCACATTCAGGAGCATCAAGCCACCACTACAAATGACCCCATTGAGAAGCATCAAGCCACCACTACAAATGGCCACATTCAGGAGCATTAAGCCACCACTACAAATGACCCCATTGAGAAGCATCAAGCCACCACTACAAATGGCCACATTCAGGAGCATCAAGCCACCACTACAAATGACCCCATTGAGAAGCATCAAGCCACCACTACAAATGGCCACATTCGGGAGCATCAAGCCACCACTACAAATGGCCACATTCAGGAGCATTAAACCACCACTACAAATGACCCCATTGAGAAGCATCAAGCCACCACTTCAAATGGCCCCATTGAGGAGTGATACCGTCCGATTGTTACTGTAACACGCATTCGATACTTCACAAGAGTTTCTTGGGGCACACTGGTACAACTCTCAAATGTGATGTCTGTCTCTTCTATACTAACGCCACTCATGCTAAATATAGAGATACGTTGCTAAAGGGTTCTGTATTACAGGCCACGCCCACACAGGGCTATTCCTAAATATGTGTTACTACTGTCACGTCTGGAATATTGAGTGCGTGTGTTGGTTTAGTCGTTTACACCACAGGTACGTACACAAGAGTCATGGATGGTTGTAAACGACTGGTGACATTTAATACTGGTTTATTCACGTCACAACACATTGATATAAAATGCACATAGTCAGGATACAGTTCACAGCACAACACGAGATATATCTTAACACTATAAGGACTGCACACTCGGCAGTTACAATGATATCAGCGCTATAAAGTATCATCAATAACTCAGCGCTATCTCTTCCTCAACAACTATCCTCTCACAGGAAACAATGGCCTTTATATAATTCATCAGCGCTACAAAGTATCATCAATAACAATCCTCTCACAGGAGATAATGGCCTTTATATAAATCATCAATAACTATCCTCTCACAGGAAACAATGGCCTTTATATAATTCATCAGCGCTATAAAGTATCATCAATAACAATCCTCTCACAAGAAACAATGGCCTTTAAGGACTGCACACTGCATTTATCAAAATGGCCTACACAACATCTTCAACTACTATCCTCTCACAGGAAATAATGGCCGTTAAGGACTGCACACTGCAGTTATCAAAATGGCCTACACAACATCTTCAACTACTATCCTCTCACAGGAAATAATGGCCTTTAAACATTTTCACAATAATCCACACTGCAGTTTTATACTACGCTGTACCCACAGCGAAAAATCCGTCGACATTTTAACTTCAGCACTGCGCAGGCATTTCACACTTCCCAAAAACACTGTCTTGACCTACCCGGTCAAACGCCCAGAACACTCTCTTCGAATCACACACTCGTCCCGCTCAACACAGTCACGAGACTTCCTCACTGTCAACACAACTCAGTCAATCAATCATCTGCGGGCTAGCCGCGAGCTATTCTCACCTCGCTCAAAACAATACAGAATAAATATATATCTCACTACTTGAGATGATCAGCGTTTTTCCACGCTATCTGTAATCTATCTCTCGAAACTACCACGAGATATTTTCAAAACAATTCAATAGCCAACAAGCAAACAAGTGCCCCAACTCAAAATCTAACTTGTCTACTAACATTCTTTGGTTTACTTCCCTTACACCAGTTCTGTTCTTAACATCTTACCTCACCCCCGGAGAAAAAAAAATGATTCTATCATTTTTTTTGACAATTACATCCCCCAAAAAAGTTAAGAGGACAATGAATCTCTAACATATGCGTATAGGAATTACCTTAAGTTAAGTCAAAATAAGACATCTACAAAATATAAGCATTAAGTGAAATGTAAAAAATGAACTATCCAATGTAATCAATTAAGCATACTAAAAAATAATGCATTACAAAACCGAGTTAAGTAAATACAGAACAATTAAATAGGAAACAACCGATATTAAAAGAAAAGACAAGATCAAGCAAAAGAAAAATGATCCGTAATAAAAGTAAGTATGAAATCAGAATATGAGGAAAAAACAATAATATTACATTCAAACAATTTCTTATATGTAAAATAACTACAAATATCACAAGTAGTTACACTATATTAAGTTATACCATTAACCTAACAATACAAAGAGCGAAAGAAGAAGTATACAAGAAGAATGAAGTGAAACGTAAATAAAGCACGGAATGTAAACAAAATATGAAACCATACTGAAAAGACAATAGAAAAGAAGGAATGGAATGAAGAATAATCAACAAAGACAGATGGAAAGCAAAAGGTATGAATATAGAGAAAGTTGGTAAAAATATATACCAATAACTATTTAGATCAAACAAAGTATTTTATAATACATACAAACATGATCGAAAAGCACAAAACATAATAACAAAGTATACCTATACTAATACCACAAAAAATAGTTTATAACTAAACAAAACATAATCAGTAATTTAAACAAGTTATAAAAGTTATACATAACTAACAATAAGTTATCGACACCACACAAAAAACCAAAAAAAATAAATTACAATGTCCGGAAAAAAATATTTTCCAAAAAATACAATACAAAAATATTTCGTAACGCTAAGATACATAAAAATAGTATTTTAATTTAATTAATTCAAATCTATAATTAACAAATTAACAAAGAAACTAGCTTTAACAAAATGAGAAACATATAACAATTCCTGTATCTAAGCAAACACTAAACAACACGTGTAAGTTTTTCAAAAAATACGTCACAGAGAAACACATAGAAAAACACACTATTACCAACATACAAGTTTGCAAATATATGAAAACAACGTAATGTATGTTAATCAAATGATTAAATCAGATCTCAAGATTCCTCAATCAAATAACAATATCAGCAAACGCTGTTAATTGTTTCTATACAGTTCAATTTAAACTTTTAAATATTTCCGGCTGACAATCACGTTCAGCTTAGCTACAGTGTTATTTAGTTATAAATTTATTTCTATCTCCACTTGATATACTAAAAGTAACTATTGTAACATTACAACTAATGAGTATGTGCATAGGGCTGGCAAACTCATCATGTACAAAACTATCCTAACTATCACATCTGTAAAACAAAACAAAAAAAACTGCAAGTTCTACACCAGAGTATAAAAATCAATGATTATCTTGTGCAAATAGGCACAGGTTTGCAACCAGTAAGGTTAAATATAAACCTGCTCATTGCATTCATCAATAGTAAACGACACGTCACTACCACCTAACACGCTACACATTATCCAAAACACAATAGTATAAAAATAGCATCGAAATGAACTAATGCATAATTAAAACAGTCATACATATCAAGAAAAACTATGGCCATCAAATGATACATAAAGATGATGATCATAATATTACAGAGAAATTACATAATATTTCAAATATAACAACCTATAATGATCTATACAATAGAATACAATAACATCTACTGTCCTAACAAAACAAAACAAAAATCAAACGCAAAAAATCTCCATAGGTCTTGCCGACATCTCATAAACACTAGGGGTAACACGTCCAATGCATAGTTAGCACGCTGATATGTTCTGCTTGAACAGATACTCGGGTACAGTGTTGACCTATATTCCTGATGTAAACAGGAGCGCTGACCCATATCGAGAAGTCACCTCTGTTCAAAAAATACAAATGAAAATTTCCATTTTAATGAATGGTAAAATTTAATGAGAACAACGGAGAGTTTAAATAAACAATTACCTAGCAATGTGGTTTGTGTAGAATTCTGGTCACTTCACGATGTCATCAACTCTTCCTTTATGTTCACAACAACGTGATGCTCTTTCAAAATCAGAAACATAACAAGCAGTAGTATTTGTGACATCATTATCATTGCTACTTTGCTTACTAACAATGATTCTAGGCTCATGTCGAGCAAAATTAGCATAATTGCACTTATTATTTGTTGTTTGATCAAAATATTTATCATCATTTCCTCTTTGTTTGAGACCATTATTATGTCTATAATCTCAGTCAGACCTGTTATGCTTAACGTTTCTACTCCGAACAAAAAAATCTGTCAGAAAAATTATTGCACGATTGAAAATCCTTCTTATATTTGCCTGTACCATTATTTTCAAAATTCTCAGAATTAAAATGTTGAGATACATTAACTTGTTTCTTATCTCTCTGAGAAGGGAAATTATTATCATATGAATTCCCTTGGTACTTTCTAACCTTAGGAACCTCTCTCCTACAAAAACTCTTTCCATTCTTTTCTTTGACAATATGCTTGTTTGCAGTATCACCTGCAGATCTAAAAGTATCATTATTGTTACGCATATAATGGGTTTCCTCCTTGGAAACACTAATTATAACTTTATCCCTTGTTATCACCTTATGAGAACTTCCAAAATTAGTTACTCGTTTAATCTTTAGGCTTTTAGCTTGAAATCTATCAGGACTGACTGTTACATTATCATTCTCTCTATTACATTGCCGCCAAGAATCGTTGCTATTGGAAGCAGAATCAAAAGATCTTGGAAAGTTATATTTTCCCCGAAAAGATCTTTGTCCATTACATTTAACCTTTCTATCAGCAAAGATTGTATGAGGCTGGCTTTTTGCTTTTTTAACCTGTTGGCAAACAACTTTCTGTCTAGCATTGTCAACATTGACAGTAGACCATATCTTGTTGTTCAAAATAATATCGAGTAGGGCCTCTACTCTTTTTGTCCCTTCTGCAATTTCAACATTTTTATGTGAAATTTCTCCACTTAATTTCCTATTTAATTTGTCAAATGTCAAAACTTTACTTCTCTCCTCTGTTAGCAATCTCTCAATCTTAATCATCTTCTCTCTCTCAGTCGTTAACTCTTCTAATTTGTCTTTCTCATCCTTTTCTTTCTTTGCACTTAGTTGTCGTGTTTCATTCTCACTATCCTCATTATTTATTAGCTCTTCAACTTCATTCGGAAATTCAGTATAATTCTCTTCTTCAATACCAGAATTTACTTTATTCAACAAATCAAGAAGCGTCTTTGTATAAGACCTATCACAGTCAGTTGTCTCAGCTTCTAATTTACCACACCTCTCTTTGTTTTCCTGAAGTTGCTGCTTGAGATCACTAACTTCACCTTCTCTATAATGCACTTGATTTTCCAAATCCTTGACTTTGCCTAATGCAGCATCTAACTCCGCTTGCACTTTAGTAAGTTCCATGTTTGACTTATCTAAATCATTTGTTAGTCTCGACACTGTTTCTTGTGATTTACTCTTTTCAGCAATATCTTGCAAAAGATTAGCCCTTTCCTGTAGAGCACTCTGTTTGTTTACTTTTGTTTGTTTCTCATTTTTCAATTCCCTTTTCTGCTCGTCAGAAATATCGCTGTGGATTATTTTGAATATACTCTGCACTATATGTCCGTGTTCAACCTCAATATACTGTTACAAAAACACACGAAGGTGCCGTAGCAAATTAACCAAATCCTTAGTCATTACCAAATTACAAACAAACTTAAAGTTTTGTTCAGCAAATAACTCTAGGGATGCTGACACATTAATCAAAAAATTATCCATCACCCATGCACCAAGTTGTGGGCCTCTCAATCCCTTATTATCTCTACCTACCACCAATGCACACTCCAACATAGGCCTTATATCTGCAGGATCCATATCATGATCCATGGTGATTCAATCACTCAGTCAACTATATATCTATACCAGTATAATTATTAATATAGCAAGTTTATGTTTCAAGAAGTTCTGACAATTACCCTTCCATTTCACCCAGTTAAGTATCTATACCTGAAATTGCAATTATTTATTAACTTTGTATCCCCACTTCTTCTTCCATATGAGGGAAGTCAACATATATCATACAACCATCAATACTTATGCATTAAATCCTAATAAATTTGTCAGTATATACCTAGACAACAAAAACAACAGTTATCAACAGAATAGGTAATGAAAAGCAGAGGAAGGCTCGTTGACATACATGAAGGCGACACAGTTCACACAACCCAAAAAACCACTTATCTTGAATGAAAACAATCCCGTTCCTTTCCGCTAACACCCTGGATATCACAAAGTTCAATGGTAAAACAATAGACCACAGAAAGGCATTGGAACTTGACACCTTTCCCCTCAGGTCTTGATTCAACACGCTACGTGCTTGCACACCGCACAGGAAAACAGGAAATGGGTCACCGTCTGTCAATTTTGTTGAAAGGAGGTACACCGCTCGTTCATACTGCCTGACGTTTACTTGAACTGGTACTCTAGGACTGGAACAGGTAACATTGCCACTCTTGTACTGCGGCACACTTGTAGAAGGATTGACCTTATTTGGGTATCCGCCACTATATACTTGAACATGTATACAGACGCCACTGTATATCATGACATCTCATAATCTTGAGTTATAAATTCCTTTAATCGCGAATATGGCATGAGTATCAGGTCCTATAATTACTGGAAACCACCAACTGATACCTGATAATGTTGTTCGTCCATCACGGGTGATGAAGACCACTCTGTTCATCCAATTATTTAGGAATATGTTAGGTAGTTTGAAGACTACTGTTACGTCTGGAATATCGAGTGCGTGTGTTGGTTTAGTCGTTTACACCACAGGTACGTACACAAGAGTCATGGATGGTTGTAAACGACTGGTGACATTTAATACTGGTTTATTCACGTCACAACACATTGATATAAAATGCACATAGTCAGGATACAGTTCACAACACAAGATATATCTTAACACTATAAGGACTGCACACTCGGCAGTTACAATGATATCAGCGCTATAAAGTATCATCAATAACTCAGCGCTATCTCTTCCTCAACAACTATCCTCTCACCGGAAACAATGGCCTTTATATAATTCATCAGCGCTACAAAGTATCATCAATAACAATCCTCTCACAGGAGATAATGGCCTTTATATAAATCATCAATAACTATCCTCTCACAGGAAACAATGGCCTTTATATAATTCATCAGCGCTATAAAGTATCATCAATAACAATCCTCTCACAAGAAACAATGGCCTTCAAGGACTGCACACTGCAGTTATCAAAATGGCCTACACAACATCTTCAACTACTATCCTCTCACAGGAAATAATAGCCGTTAAGGACTGCACACTGCAGTTATCAAAATGGCCTACACAACATCTTCAACTACTATCCTCTCACAGGAAATAATGGCCTTTAAACATTTTCACAATAATCCACACTGCAGTTTTATACTACGCTGTTCCCACAGCGAAAAATCCGTCGACATTTTAACTTCAGCACTGCGCAGGCATTTCACACTTCCCAAAAGCACTGTCTTGACCTACCCGGTCAAACGCCCAGAACACTCTCTTCGAATCACACACTCGTCCCGCTCAACACAGTCACGAGACTTCCTCACTGTCAACACAACTCAGTCAATCAATCATCTGCGGGCTAGCCGCGAGCTATTCTCACCCCGCTCAAAACAATACAGAATAAATATATATCTCACTACTTGAGATGATCAGCGTTTTTCCAGGCTATCTGTAATCTATCTCTCGAAACTACCACGAGATATTTTCAAAACAATTCAATAGCCAACAAGCAAACAAGTGCCCCAACTCAAAATCTAACTTGTCTACTAACATTCTTAGGTTTACTTCCCTTACACCAGTTCTGTTCTTAACAAGGAGCATCAAGCCACCGCTACAAATGGCCACATTCAGGAGCATCAAACCACCACTACAAATGGCCCCATTGAGAAGCATCAAGCCACCACTACAAATGGCCACATTCAGGAGCATCAAACCACCACTACAAATGGCCCCATTGAGAAGCATCAAGCCACCACAAATGGCCACATTCAGGAGCATCAAGCCACCACTTGAAATGGCCCCATTGAGGAGCATCAAGCCACCGCTACAAATGGCCCCATTCAGGAGCATCAAGCCACCATTACAAATGGCCACATTCAGGAGCATCAAACCACAACTACAACTGACCACATTCAGGAGCATCAGGCAACCACTACAAATAGCCAAATTCAGGAGCATCAAGCCACCACTACAGATGGCTGCATTCAGGAAACATCAAATCACCACTGCAAATTGTCACATTGAGGAAACATCAAGCCACCACTACAAATGACCACATTCAGGAAACATCAAGCCACTACTACAAATGACCATATTCAGGAAACATCAAGCCACCACTACAAATGGCCACATTCAGGAAACATCAAGCCACCACTACATATTGCCACATTTAGGAAACATCAAGCCACCACTACAAATGGCCACGTTCAGGAAACATCAAATCACCACTACAAATTGGCACATTGAGGAAACATCAAGCCACCACTACAAATCACCACATTCAGGAAACATCAAGCTACTACTACAAATGACCATATTCAGGAAACATCAAGCCACCACTACAAATGGCCACATTGAGGAAACATCAAGCCACCACTACAAATGTTCTCATTTAGGAAACATCAAGCCACCACTACAAATTGTCACATTGAGGAAACATCAAGCCACCACTACAAATGTCCACATTTAGGAAACATCAAGCCACCACTACAAATTGTCACATTGAGGAAACATCAAGCCACCACTACAAATGTCCACATTCAGGAAACATCAAGCCACCACTACAAATGTCCACATTTAGGAAACATCAAGCCACCACTACAAATGGCCACATTCAGTAAACATAAAGCCCCACTACAAATGGCTACATTCAGTAAACATCAAGCAACCACTACATATGGCCACATTCAGTAAACATCAGGCCACCACTACAAATGGCCACATTCAGTAAACATCAAGCCACCACTACAAATGGCCACAATCAGGAAACATCAAGCCACCGTTACAAAAGGCCACATTCAGGAAACATCAAGCCACCACTACAAATGTCCACATTTATGAAACATCAAGCCACCACTACAAATAGACTCATTCAGGAAACATCAAGCCACCACTACAAATGTCCACATTTAGGAAACATAAAGCCACCACTACAAATGGCCACAATCAGGAAACATCAAGCCACCACTACAAATGGCCACAATCAGGAAACATCAAGCCACCACTAAAAATGTCCACATTCAGTAAACATCAAGCCGCCACTACATATGGCCACATTCAGTAAACATCAAGCCACCACTACAAATAGCCACAAACAGGAAACATCAAGCCACCACTACAAATGTCCACATTTAGGAAACATCAAGCCACCAATACAAATGGCCACAATCAGGAAACATCAAGCCACCACTACAAATGGCCACATTCAGTAAACATCAAGCCACCTCTACAAATGTCCACATTTAGGAAACATCAAGCCACCACTACAAATGGCCACATTCAGGAAACATCAAGCCACCACTACAAATGTGCACATTCAGTAAACATCAAGCCACCACTACTAATGTCCACATTCAGTAAACATCAAGCCACCACTACAAATGTCCACATTCATGAAACATCAAGCCATCACTACAAATGTCCACATTTAGGAAACATCAAGCCACCACTACAAATGTCCATATTTAGGAAACATCAAGCCACCACTACAAATGGCCACATTCAGGAAACATCAAGCCACCACTACAAATGTCCACATTCAGCAAACATAAAGCCACCACTACAAATGGCC
This sequence comes from Oreohelix idahoensis, assembly GCA_024509875.1. NCBI lineage: Eukaryota > Metazoa > Mollusca > Gastropoda > Stylommatophora > Oreohelicidae > Oreohelix > Oreohelix idahoensis. The sequence continues at coordinate 150,561 of JAMPIV010018126.1, forward strand.
ACAATCAGGAAACATCAAGCCACCACTACAAATGGCCACAATCAGGAAACATCAAGCCACCACTACAAATGTCCACATTCAGTAAACATCAGGCCACCACTACAAATGGCCACATTCAGTAAACATCAAACCACCACTACAAATGGCCACAATCAGGAAACATCAAGCCACCACTACAAATGTCCACATTTAGGAAACATCAAGCCACCACTACAAATGGCCACAATCAGGAAACATCAAGCCACCACTACAAATGTCCACATTTAGGAAACATCAAACCACCACTACAAATGTCCACATTTAGGAAACATCAAGCCACCACTACAAATGGCCACAATCAGGAAACATCAAGCCACCACTACAAATGGCCACAATCAGGAAACATCAAGCCACCACCACAAATGGCCACATTTAGTAAACATCAATCCACCACTACAAATGTCCACATTCAGTAAACATAAAGCCACCACTACAAATGTCCACATTCAGTAAACATCAAGCCACCACTACAAATGTCCACATTCAGGAAACATCAAGCCACCACTTCAAATGTCCACATTCAGTAAACATCAAGCCACCACTACAAATGTCAACATTCAGGAAACATCAAGCCACCACTACAAATGTCCACATTCAGGAAACATCAAGCCACCACTACAAATGTCCACATTCAGGAAACATCAAGCCACCACTACAAATGTCCACATTCAGGAAACATCAAGCCACCACTACAAATGTCCACATTTAGGAAACATCAAGCCACCACTACAAATGTCCACATTCAGGAAACATCAAGCCACCACTACAAATGTCCACATTCAGGAAACATCAAGCCACCACTACAAATGTCCACATTCAGGAAACATCAAGCCACCACTACAAATGTCCACATTCAGGAAACATCAAGCCACCACTACAAATGTCCACATTCAGTAAACATCAAGCCACCACTACAAATGTCCACATTTAGGAAACATCAAGCCACCACTACAAATGTCCACATTCAGGAAACATCAAGCCACCACTACAAATGTCCACATTTAGGAAACATCAAGCCACCACTACAAATGTCCACATTCAGGAAACATCAAGCCACCACTACAAATGTCCACATTTAGGAAACATCAAGCCACCACTACAAATGTCCACATTTAGGAAACATCAAGCCACCACTACAAATGTCCACATTCAGGAAACATACGCTAAAGCCCAACCTCTTGCACTGGTGCTTTACGTATTGTTTTACATGATCAAGTTGCCAACCTCAAGCGTAAACTCATTTTATTCGCCTCTTACGACATGCATGAGGGAGCAGTTATCCTATTCATGCAATATCTCATCAGATTCCCCCTTCCCCCGGAGACCACCGAGATCTACACGGGGCAGTAATTCTATTCATGACTCCTAATATATGTGACAAAGCAAAAATTTGGAGCTTAGGTCATGAAATAAACAACCTCCTGGCAACCAGACCAGTTGTTAGTGGTGGTTATGTGATCCCTAATGAGTGTTAAAAGAACAGATAAACGAATCTCAAATAGACGTAACAAATAAGTTGTAACTCCATTGATAGAATGACAGTTTCAGTAATTAGAGCTATATCTGGTTTTTTTTAGTGCGTGGTAACTTGTTGTCGATGTTGTCAGTTGTGTTTATTGACCCGATCTGCCATATCCCAGAAGTTGTTACCTGGAGGCTGAGTTTGTCAAGAAATCCTCGTTGCCGTTATAAAGAGTTATATCCCTTATCTGATTGTTTATTAACCACGTGCCCAGTAACCGTGAGTCCTCTGGCTTATATTCTGTACTTTAAAAACCGCTGTTTTTGGGGATTTTGTTTTAAGGAGTTGCTGAACAGTCTGAAGTATTTGTGGTCATGATCAACGTTCGATGAATGATCTTACCGATTTTTTTTTTTTTTTTTTGAAATCGGCGTTTTTTGATAAGAATTCATTCGGTCAATACCAGAAGAGAATGCATTTTTAAAATTGAGTAGGCATCTTAGTTTAATCGATGGATTCTTTGTCTAGGTCGAACGGGCCGTGCCAAAGCAAGACAAAAGTAGACAATTAAAACGAATGATTCAAATAATGATGATGATGCAATGATAATGATGATGATGTTGATGAATGTGACGATAATGACAGCGATAAGCTCTATTATAATGATAACAAAGATAATGGTTTAAATATTGGCGATAATGACAGCGATAATAGTTATTATTTTCGCGCTGACAGTCATGAAGGTGATGGTTATGGTGGTAAAAACGATAATGATGAGGGAAAAAAACGATGAAATGTCTCGACATCGTGTCCTTGACGAATTAAAAAAAGAACAACAACAGAAAGAAAAGTCCAGACCATTATGAAATCGGCTGGAGAAACTCCACAATTGTTCTTTCTATTTTCACATCGCACGAGACAAAAACAATTTCCTTTCCTTTTTAATGTTCCTATTTTATTCTTGCACAGATCACATGTAGAGAGATATTTGGGCTTGGAATGTGTCCTTGGAATACAGAGTCGTTTCCCACGGGTTGTCTCAGAAGGGTGGAGGCACATGTCAGCTTATGCCAGAACCTTGTAATAACTTGTGTCAGCGACCAAAATTGGCGTCTCCACAGCTTCTTTCTCTAACCAGGGATTTTTGGGCTCTGATGCGTTTTTTTTTTTTATTATCTCACAGCCTGAAACAACCGAACTGGCAACGCGTGGTTTTTTTTGTTTGGGCGTGACAGAATTATTGGCGTTGTGGTTCCTGGCATGGCCGTATGTTGTAACAGTGATCTTCAGTCTGTGACTTTCCTTCCGTACTACTAAATACAACAAGAAAGCTGTATGTAGTACTAAATACAAACTAGACAGCTATATGAACTACTAAATACAAACAGACAGCTATATGAACTACTAAATACAAACAGACAGCTATATGAACTACTAAATACAAACAGACAGCTATATGTACTACTAAATACAAACAGACAGCTATATGAACTACTAAATACAAACAGACAGCTATATGAACTACTAAATACAAACAAGACAGCTATATGTACTACTAAATACAAACAAGACATCTATATGTATCACTAAATACAAACAAGACAGCTATATCAACTACTAAATACAAACAAGACAGCTATATGTACTACTAAATACAAACAAAACATCTAAATGTACTACTAAATACAAACAAGACAGCTATATGAACTACTAAATACAAACAAGACAGCTATATGAACTACTAAATACAAACAAGACATCTATATGCACTACTAAATACAAACAAGACAGCTATATTTACCACTAAATACAAAATAGACAGCTGTATTTACCACTAAATACAAAATAGACAGCTGTATGTACTACTAAATACAAACAAGACATCTATATGTACTACTAAATACAAACAAAACATCTATATGAACTACTAAATACAAACAAGACAGCTATATGTACTACTAAATACAAATAAGGCAGCTATATGAACTACTAAATACAAACAAGACAGCTATATGAACTACTAAATACAAACAAGACATCTATATACACTACTAAGTACAAACAAGACAGCTATATGTGTCACTAAATACAAACAAAACATCTATATGCACTACTAAATACAAACAAGACATCTATATGTACTACTAAATACAAACAAGACATCTATATGCACTACTAAATACAAACAAGACAGCTACATGTATCACTAAATACAAACAAAACATCTATATGCACTACTAAATACAAACAAGACAGCTATATGTACTACTAAATACAAACAAGAATAGCTATATGTACTACTAATTACAAACAAGACATCTATATGTACTACTACATACAAACACGACAGCTATATTGACTACTAAATACAACAAAGACAGCTATATGCACTACTATATACAAACAAGACAGCTATATTGACTACTAAATACAAACAAGACAGCTATATTGACTACTAAATACAAACAAGACAGCTATATTGACTACTAAATACAAACAAGATATCTATATGTACTACTAAATACAAATAAGAATAGCTATATGTACTACTAAATACAAACAAGACATCTATATGTACTACTAAATACAAACAAGACAGCTATATTGACTACTAAATACAAACAAGACATCTATATGTACTACTAAATACAAACAAAAAAGCTATATGTACTACTAAATACAAACAAGACAGTGATATGTGCTTCTAAATACAAACAAGTCATCTATATGTACTGCTAAATACAAACAAGACAGCTATATTGACTACTAAATACAAACAAGACAGCTATATGTACTACTAAATACAAACAAGAATAGATATATGTACTACTAAATACAAACAAGAATAGCTATATGTACTACTAATTACAAACAAGACATCTATATGTACTACTAAATACAAACAAGACAGCTATATTGACTACTAAATACAAACAAGACATCTATATGTACTACTAAATACAAACAAGAATAGCTATTACTACCACTGTCTTTTATAAACCTACTGATGCTCATGGTTTCCTTCTTTACACTTCTTCTCACGCTCTCAGCTGTAAAGATTCCATTCCCTACTCTCAACTTCTACGCTTACGTCGGATATGTCACGATGAAGATGATTTCCGTGAACGAGCTCAAGAAATGCTCGATTTTTGTCGCCGACGTCACTATCCTGATAGAGTTTTATCTGATGCCCTTAATCACATTAGTCATGTTACTCGTCAGGTTGCACTTACTGCTAAACCTACTACTACATCTGACAGACTCAAACTTGTCTTAACTTTTCACCCTCACTGTTTGGCGGTGAGAAAAATTCTGTTTCGTCATCTGCCTATTCTCCACTCCGATCCTGATACCAGAGAGTTGTTTCGTGATACCCCTTTGGTGGTATATCGCAGGGATAAGAATTTTAGGGATATTCTTGTGCATAGTCGCTTGAGACAAACTAGTCCTTCTTACTTTGGTACTAAACCGTGCCAACGCCGCATATGTAAGACCTGTCCTTTTGTACTCCAAACGCAGTCAGTCTCCTTTCCTAACGGTAAATTTACCATTGGGGAATCTTTCACGTGCGAATCCAGAAACCTGATTTATGCTATCATCTGCAAGAGGTGTGACATGACCTATATTGGTGAAACTGGCAGACGTCTGGCAGACAGGTTTCGCGAGCACTTGAATGACATCTATCATGACAAACATTTACCGGTGGCCCTTCACTTCAATAGCCCTGACCATTCAGGTAACTCTGACATTCATATCACTGCCCTCCTGTCATGTGCCGGCGACGACCGAACTCGCTTCTCGTTGGAGAATCGTCTCATTTTTCAAATGGGCGTTTTATCTCCTGCTGGCTTGAATGTCCAGCATCATTTTGCATAATTCTGTTGGCTTCTGTCTCTGTTTCATACTTTATTTCTTCTGTTGTCATTTTCCTTTCTATCCTTGTTTTTGCTTTGGTTCGTTTCGTTTCCTCAATTATCTTTTCCCAGCCGTCACTAGCTCATACGTCACTTCCGCATGACGCCTCATTTTTTCAGCCATCTTGAATGTTTCTCTCTGGGATTCAGCTAAGTGATTTTTTACTTGTTTTAATAGTGTTGTTCATTTCTGTCTTCGCTTCGTCGATTGTTTACTTTCCTGTTTCGACATGTCTTTCTGGTTTTACGATTTTCTTGCGTTATTACTGTTATCGTTTCGCTCATCACCGTCATTTCATCTGCTTGTATCGCTCATTTGGCGATTTCCTCATCATAATAGATTTCTGTAGTACCTATATGTAGTTCTTGTCCTTGTCACCTGTTCGTAACTGTGGCTGACGAAGGGTAAAACCCGAAACGTCCCTTGTTTCATGTGTACCGTTTACTTGTAAAACTGATTTCATACCATATTATTTTGTATTTATATATTTGTTTTTACCAGTTTTACTGCAGCCTAATCATTCTCTGTTAAACACTATACCCCATTCATTGCTGCTACCCTGTTTTCGTTTTGTGATCATTTTATATTGTCCACGTCTCTTCTTTCTCGTTTGTGCGTTTCTTCAATATGCCCTACCAGAAACATTTGATTTCTTCTCTTCATGCCTTTATCACCAATTCTTTTTCTCTCATGCCTTCTGACATATCTCGGACTGCTTCAGCCTTAGCCTTCACCACATACAAAAAACACGCTTCACATGTCACTCTAATTTTCTTAATAACTGTCTTCGGGTTAGAGTTATCCCTAAAGGGTTTCTTTCCCACTTCCATCATTCGACTGGACACTTTCCTCCTTCTGTACAGCACCGCTTGCAATTAGTTGATAAAAAGTGTTCCTTTCAACGTATGAGGTGTGTTATTGCTATGCATAAACGCCTTCTCACTGACTTGGAGCGTTTTAAATCCAACCTCACTCACCAACTTCGTCTACTGACTTCTTCGTACCCGACAGCCTTGCTTCTTATTCGTACTATTATCCATGATACTAATAAGGAGCTCTACACTCGGCTGAGCACGCATAAAAAAGAAATATTGTGTCGCCTCCACCCTCACGTTCCTTCTGAATCTTCAGCGTCCCCTGTTCCCACTTCTACTAGAGTTATTTGCATTCCTCCTGATCTACAACTATCTCCTGATGAATTGTCTGTTCTTAGTAAAGGTCTTAAGTTTGTTCCTCTTCGCTCGACATTTGATAAATATTCTATGCTCCAAGATGTCTACCGCTTCCACCGTCGCATGCGTCTTCAATATTACCATAGGAAGGGTAATGATTCTAAGCCAGACGGGGATATCTTTCGTCATTTTGACAAACCTAAATCAGACTGGACTCCTGCTCCAGGTGCCTCTGCGGCTCTCGATTGATATATTGCTAACACTTTGCATGATATTAATCAACTTTCTCTACCCCGTCTACGTCGATCTAACCTGACTACTTCTGAGTGCCGGTCATTGTCATCCCTTAAAAAGCGGGATGACATTATCATCAATCCTGCCGATAAAGATGGTGCAGTGGTAGTTTGGCGAAAGGACTTGTACATTCAAGAAGGAGTCTCACAGCTCGGCAACTCCACCTTTTACTCACCCAGTTCTGGTGATGCCACAGCCCACCATAATCTTACTGTTCATGCTACTATTCGTGATCTCATCCAAGATAAGCTCCTTCCTTCTAGCGCCATGTCTCTCCATATTCTTGATAGTAGTCTAGGTAAACCTTCCTTCTACATGCTTCCTAAGGTTCACAAAATTGACAATCCGGGTCGACCCATTGTTTCAGCCTGCTCTTGTCCCACTGAACGTATCTCTGATTTCCTGGATGGTATTTTGCAACCCTTAGTGGCCAATCTACCTTATTTTTTGAAGGATACCACCCATGCTATCACTACTTTTGATTCCATCCAATTCACACCTGACCATACTTACCGTCTTTTCCTTCTGGATGTTTGTTCGCTTTATACTTCCATTCCACACTCTGATGGCCTTAAAGCACTACAATTTTTTCTCGACAGAAGCACTGACCTTACTTTTAGCACAGGTTCTCTTCTTCGCCTTGCGGAATTGGTTCTCACTCTCAACTCTTTTGAATTCAATGGCCAGTTCTTTAATCAAATTAGTGGCGTTGCTATGAGTACCAAAATGGGCCCGAGTTATGCTTGCCTCTTCATGGGTCACTTTGAACATTTGGTGCTTCAAAGTTACGATGGACCATTACCTGAGTTTTACCGTCGTTATATCGACTACGGTATTGGAGTCACAGACATGTCTGAAGTTAACCTCCGTAGATTCATTGACTATGTTAGCAATTTCCATCCTGCCATCAAATTCACTTCTCAGATTTCTACCACTTCAGTTAACTTCCTTGACCTTACTGTCAATATTACTCCTACTGGCCTTACTACCTCTGTCTTTTATAAACCTACTGATGCTCATGGTTTCCTTCTTTACACCTCTTCTCACGCTCTCAGCTGTAAAGATTCCATTCCCTACTCTCAACTTCTACGCTTACGTCGGATATGTCACGATGAAGATGATTTCCGTGAACGAGCTCAAGAAATGCTCGATTTTTGTAGCCGACGTCACTATCCTGATAGAGTTTTATCTGATGCCCTTAATCGCATTAGTCATGTTACTCGTCAGGTTGTACTTACTGCTAAACCTACTACTACATCTGACAGACTCAAACTTGTCTTAACTTTTCACCCTCACTGTTTGGCGGTGAGAAAAATTCTGTTTCGTCATCTGCCTATTCTCCACTCCGATCCTGATACCAGAGAGTTGTTTTGTGATACCCCTTTGGTGGCATATCGCAGGGATTAGAATTTTAGGGATATTCTTGTGCATAGTCGCTTGAGACAAACTAGTCCTTCTTACTTTGGTGCTAAACCGTGTCAACGCCGCATATGTAAGACCTGTCCTTTTGTACTCCAAACGCAGTCAGTCTCCTTTCCTAACGGTAAATTTACCATTATGGAATCTTTCACGTGCGAATCCAGAAACCTGATTTATGGTATCATCTGCAAGAGGTGTGACATGACCTATATTGGTGAAACTGGCAGACGTCTGGCAGACAGGTTTCGCGAGCACTTGAATGACATCTATCATGACAAACATTTACCGGTGGCCCTTCACTTCAATAGCCCTGACCATTCAGGTAACTCTGACATTCATGTCACTGCCCTCCTGTCATGTGCCGGCGACGACCGAACTCGCTTCTCGTTGGAGAATCGTCTCATTTTTCAAATGGGCGTTTTATCTCCTGCTGGCTTGAATATCCAGCATCATTTTGCATAATTCTGTTGGCTTCTGTCTCTGTTTCATACTTTATTTCTTCTGTTGTCATTTTCCTTTCTATCCTTGTTTTTGCTTTGGTTCGTTTCGTTTCCTCAATTATCTTTTCCCAGCCGTCACTAGCTCATACGTCACTTCCGCATGACGCCTCATTTTTTCAGCCATCTTGAATGTTTCTTTCTGGGATTCAGCTAAGTGATTTTTTACTTGTTTTAATAGTGTTGTTCATTTCTGTCTTCGCTTCGTCGATTATTTACTTTCCTGTTTCGACATGTCTTTCTGGTTTTACGATTTTCTTGCGTTATTACTGTTATCGTTTCGCTCATCACCGTCATTTCATCTGCTTGTATCGCTCATTTGGCGATTTCCTCATCATCGTTGATTTTTGTAGCACCTATATATAGTTCTTGTCATTGTCACCTGTTCGTAACTGTGGCTGACGAAGGGTAAAACCCGAAACGTCCCTTGTTTCATGTGTACCGTTTACTTGTAAAACTGATTTCATACCATATTATTTTTTATTTATATATATGTTTTTGTAGTACCTATATGTAATTCTTGTCCTTGTTACCTGTTTGTTACTGTGGCTGACGAAGGGTAAAACCCGAAACGTCCCTTGTTTCCTATGAAACGTTAATTTGTAGAACTGATTCAATACCGTTTTATTGGTTTAATATACTTATATATATTCCATACCAGGTTTACAGAGGCCCCTTAATTTATTTACTTACACATGCGCACAGAGCAATGCGAAGGATTATTCGTTACATTCATTTCTGCGTGCCCCGAGTGGGAATACGCGCTATTATGAAATGGATGACTTCCTAACTCACTCATCAAGGATAATCGTCGCCGAGAAGTGGGCCGACATCTTGTCAGGAAAATAAGATTGTATGAGTTAGAACAAGTTGCGACTGAGTAACACCCAAAAAAATCTGATGCAGACATGGGAGAAATTGATGGCAAATTATAAAAAAAAAGAAAAGGATTTGGTAAATGAAGAAATGCGAGAAAATTCAGAGTTGTCTATTCGTTTGGTGTGATTTTTATTATTATTTTTGTTTTGATTTGAAGGGACCAAGACGGCGAAGAGGATTTGAAAGATTAATCCATTGAAGCTCTTTTCATGTGCGGGGGTTCAGCGCTTCAACAAGTCATAAGAAATCTTCTCCACTCTTCTTGCCATAGTTTCAAATTAGCATTCCCAGTGGGATCTCCAGAGATTTGGCTCGTGCCTGAGTCATATCACAATTCTGAAAACTCAACCATATTTTAGGGATTTTCTCTTTCTCTGTCGATCGACATGTTTGAGCTTTACTTTTCCTGCAAGCAATTCGAAATATTTTTGCCTGTTTGATCAACTACATCGATAACATCAACTACAATGATAACATCAACTACATCAATAACATCAACTACATCGATAACATCAACTATAACAATAACATCAACTATATCGATAACATCAACTACATCGATAACATCAACTATAACGATAACATCAACTACAACAATAATATCAACTACATCGATAACATCAACTATAACTATAACATCAACTATATCGGTAACATCAACTACAACGATAACATCAACTATAACGATTACATCAACTATAACGATTACGTCAGTTACAACGATAACATGAACTACAACGATAACATAAACTATAACGATAACATCTACGATAATATCAACTATAACGATAACATCAAATACAACAATAACATCAACTACAACAATATTATCAAACATAGCTTTACTTTTCCTGCAAGCAATTCGAAATAGTTTTGCTTGTAGGATCAACTACATCGATAACATCAACTACAACAATAACATCAACTACGACAATAATATCAGCTACAACGATAACATCAACTACAACGATAACATACACTACGACAATAACATCAACTACAACAATAACATCAACTACATCGATAACATACACTACGACAATAACATCAACTACGACAATAATATCAACTACAACGATAACATCAACTACAACGATAACATCAACTACAACGATAACATCAACTATAACGATAATATCAATTACAACAATAGCATCAACTACAACGATAACATCAACTACAACAATAAAATCAACTACGACGATAACATCAACTACAACGATAACATCAACTACATCGATAACATCAACTACATCGATAACATCAACTACAACAATAACATCAACTACAACGATAACATCAACTACAACGATAACATCAACTACATCAATAACATCAACTACAACGATAACATCAACTATAACGGTAACATCAATTATAAAAATAACATCAACTACAACGATAACATCAACTACAACTATAACATCAACTACAACAATAACATCAACTATAACAATAACATCAACTACAACGATAACATCAACTACAACGATAACATCAACTATAACGATAACATCAATTACAACAATAACATCAACTACAATGATAACATGTCAACTACAACAATAAAATCAACTACGACGATAACATCAACTACAACAATAACATCAACTACATCGATAACATCAATGTTACCCTAAAAAAGAAATCCTTCCTTTTCATGAGTTATGTTAGATCCATGGTAGGTTAATGAAGACCACCAATCTGTAACCGTACAGATTTAATATGTTGAAGATTACTTTGAAAGTTACCGATGAACCATTAAATATTATAACTGATGACTGGTCTTGGAGATTGAATAAATGGTGATGGGTGTTTCTTTAATGGTCAAAATGTTCATGCGCCCACACAGAGCAGAACATAATTCTTATATCACGCGAATGTCGAAAATATCAAATTCTCTAAGACTAACATACCACTGCTACACACGAGATACTGTTAGTGAATTCAATCTGTTTGTTGACATAGATTTCGCCACCCAGGCTATTTATGGTCATGCGTTACTACTGTCACTACTACTGTTTTCCTACCGTGTTAAATGTTGCAGTGAGTGTGCGTGGGTACATTCACACACTACAGGTACACGCATCAGAGGCATGGAATGGTGTAACGGCAGGTGAAGGTTAATGACGTTTATTACACCACAACACGTTACGTTAACACAGAATACACAGTCATAATCAAAGTACAAGTCATAGCAATACAATAATACAGTACTCCAGTCACATCTCCACTTCTCAGAATCATTAGCGCTATACATCATCAATACTGGATCCTCTCAGCAACGGTCGGCATCACCGTGCTAATATAATGAATAATGGCCTCCTCAAATATGCCTCATCAAAGACGCTCTCAACATTGGCGCTCTGATGCAAATATGGATCCTCTCAATAATAACAATGGCCTCCTCAAATATGCCTCATCAAAGACGCTCTCAACCTTGGCGCTTTAATGTAAATATGGATCCTCTCAATAATAACAATGGCCTCCTCAAATATGCATCATCAAAGACGCTCTCAACCTTGGCGCTTTAATGTAAATATGGATCCTCTCAATAATAACAATGGCCTCCTCAAATATGCCTCATCAAAGACGCTCTCAACCTTGGCGCTTTAATGTAAATATGGATCCTCTCAATAATAACAATGGCCTCCTCAAATCACCTCAATGGATCCGGTTAGCAAACGGACATCATCCTCGCCGTGCTAACAACTTAAATAATAATGGCCTCCTCAAATCACCTCAATGGATCCGGTTAGCAAACGGACATCATCCTCGCCGTGCTAACAACCTAAATGGTGAATACTCGTGGCAATTTCTCGCAAGACTGCACTCCCTTGCAGTTTGCAGTAATCTCGCCCTCATGGATCCTTACCTCTTCAAAAATACTCACAAACATAATTCTCCAATAAACTCAGGAATTATAGGCCTACACAAATAATGGCCTCTATAACTTTTGCACTGCGCAGGCATACTCAAAACACACACTGTAGGGCCGACCTCTCCCGTCGGTACCTAAAAACAAACTGCTAATTAATTCACACACTAATCCCGCCAAAAAAGACACGAGACTCGGCTGTTTAAAAAAACACAACTCAGTCTCGATAATTGCATGGGCTAGTCACACGAGCTTACTCACAGCTCAAGACAGTTCAGAGAAAACACATCTCCGCAATTTGAACTGACCAGTGTTCGCCACGCTTACCAACTTGGAAACTTCTCGATCATACGAGGGAATTCCCCTAATACAATTTTAACTTAACATCAGCTTAACCAAGCAACGTAACCCGCAATCGAATCTATTCGCTTAACATTTTCAAGATCACCTCCCCTTGCTAATATTTACTCTGTATCAATCAACTACAACAATAACATCACTTACAACAATAACATCAACTACATCGATAACATCAACTATTCAGTGGTTAATAAGTAAAGGTAACCCCCTAGCATGCCATGCCATGCCGTAAGGGGAGTAAGGTGCTAGAGAATTTACTATACTAGACGTGAGGTGACATGTTCCTTTCCTCTTTTTACAGAAACTATCTTCATCAGACTTTCCAAATTGAAGGAACTCCAAGATGTAACCATATCTTGATGTTACTCATAAATAATCTAACTTCTGTGGTCAGTCATTCAAGTTATGTATCATTCTAGCTTGATCACTGGAGGTCTATAGGCCCTTCTGTCTTCTCCCATAGTTGTTTTGTCTGTGTAGTTGTAAGGGATCCTCTTACGAATACAGAAAGAATACGGTGACTGCTCTCTAAAGCATGTCGTAATAAGTGACTACTAGGAGGTTGTTCATGAGGCTGCCACCCTCATCATGTAAAACAAGTTGCTATAGAAACCACCGCTGATAAAGTAAATAAAGGCGTTGGTGCAGGATTCGTGGCTGTGTTCTCCGTAGGGGGCGTTTAAGTAAATGATGATGATGATGATTATGCTTAGTTCTATTATTTCGATGTTTGGTCCGTGCATATGACAACCCACTTGAGACGATTTATCGCTTCAATATTCCTGCCATGAGGTACACAGTTGGTCCTTCTTCAGACGTCTGAATTCTATTTTGTCATGCCCCCAATGAAACAAGTATACCATCAGACTAGGCCAATCGTGTTCGTTCTTGCCGAGCATGGCATTGTAACTATTTCTCGCCACGGATCGTCTTCTGTAGCTCCACCCATGTTTTTCTCAAGTATCTCTATTTAGCCTCCCCATCCTTCTCCTTTCTTGTGGGTTCCAGCTAAAGGTATATCTGGCTGTACTGCTTTACTTGTCCCTGGCGGCGTGTCCCAGCCGTTTGCATGTTCTGTACTGGTTGTTATCTGAATAAACAATAGATGAAAGCCACATTGAAGATGATAAATTCGATAAACAATAGATGAAAGCCACAGTCAAGATGATAAATTCGATAAACAATAGATGAAAGCCACAGTCAAGATGATAAATTCGATAAACAATAGATGAAAGCCACAGTCAAGATGATAAATCATGCCTACGTCACCAGCATATATATGGTAAGCAAGACAAATAGAACCAATACCTTCTACCTACTGTGTCTACGTCACATCCTTAGTATTTCATATAAGGACAAAGTATCCAATGTCCAGGTGTTGTCGCGCGCTGGCCTCCAAAGCATGAACACACTGCTTAGACAGCGCAGACTACGTTGGCTTGGTCATGTCCGCCTCATGGAAGATGGTCGCATCCCAAGGATATCTTCTACGAACACTTGGCAGATGGTAAAAGTATAGCCGGGCGACTTCAGCTGAGTTTCATAGATGTATGCAAGACAACGTGATTGCACTGGACATAAATCCATCATTCTTGGAGGACGAAGCTGCCGGTCGCACCAAATGGAGATGCTCCCTATGACGCCGCCTTAGATTGGCGAAAACAACAGTTACGACGAGTAGAATAGAAAAGAACATGTTGTTATGAACACCAGACAAAACCCAGCTGAGAGTTATCATTTCAAGGGTACACCACCCTCTTAGTTATGACTGGAGGGGACGATTATTTATTTATACTCGTATATATATATATATATATATATATATATATATATATATATATATATATATATATATATATATATATATATATATATATATATATATATATATATATGTGTGTGTGTGTGTGACGGGTTGCCTCCCCTTGCTCTGCAGTGATGGTCCAACAATGGCCAAAACCTAGAGTATCTAATGTGGGTCTTCAAAGTTATCTACCTTCGCACAAGATTACTCTTGGTAGAGATGCAGATAGAAAGATGATGATGCTTCTACCTTGAGGGAGTGTTCATAAGATATTTCAGAAGTCAAGAACAATGCTGAATGTGTCTTAGCAATATTAACTTTTATCTGCCCGCCGCCTTTTGTGAAGAGGTATTAGGTATTATATAATTTAATTTAGCATTTAGCTCGTACAAGCCCCCAACTGAATTAACAGTAAAATTCTTCTTATTGGCTCTATATAGATATAGATTAAAGATACTGAATCATGTGTGTGCACTATTCTCTGTAATAACTAAACGAACTATGAATTTGTAAAACAACATATAACACATTTAATGATTAATTACTTTTGAACAAATATAAATAAATAAGAGCTGGTGATTAATAAAATGTAGGTGTCTTCCTAGAAAAGATGTCGGCTTTGGAAAGCTTAATGTTGAAAAAAAAAACACAGTTCTTCTGTATTTGGTCTGCTAGAAATGTCACTTAGTTGCTAAAACGCTGAAGCGTTGATGCTGCTGTTTCCGTCAATTCGTCTCTGTGTCAAGGGTACGTCTCCAGGTCAGTTCAAGAGGCAACCTCTTCAGGTCAAGGCAAGTATCTTCACAACCCGTGGAATGTAGGTTTCCAGTGTCGATCACAAGCTTTGAACTACAAAATAGTAGTACAACTGGTATCGTAAAGTAGTACCTCAAATGGTCTCTTTGATATGTACCACAAAGCCAGTAGGGAAGATGGACTGATTGCTCAGTTGAAAAGTCTTGGCAACTCGATAAAGAGGCCTCGAACACGCGTCAGAGGTATTATTTCTAGTTAGAATCCCTCTTTGACTTTGTGAGTAGGTCCTCTGGAGTCCGGTTTCCGTAGTAATAGGGAGAGTTTCCTTGTTGTAGTGTTCATACGTGCTCCAATACGTCCGGTACTATAAGGTCAGAATCCTTACTTCTATTCTTTCCCAGCTTTAGTCCAAGCTGTCTACTTTTGACGATTCTGGAATGCAGTGTGTTTTAGCCTCCGAATGAATTTGCTAGGTTATATTGCAGTTTTCCTGCGCACGATTCCACCTGGTATATTCGACAAAACTTCCAATACTCCGCTCAAAAATTTGTCTACCCAACGGTTTTACTCTTGTAATAATTACAGAATAAATGTTTATTTCTGACTCTCAAGGCTGACACTTGGGAGTCATGACCTAAGTGCCCCCCTCCGCCCCCCTCAGAGTGTAAAGGAGATTAAGGGGCCGAAACTTTTGATCGACGGGGGACCACTTCTAATGATCAGATTACCTTCTTTTGTATCGCTCTGTATAGAGTTTCCTATCATTAGAGGTCAACAAATCTAAGGCGCGGCGACGGGCCAGGTTCATGTGCGTAAAATGAAGAAATAAATGGATAATTGCAGAGAGAGAGAGAGAAAATAAGAAAGGGTGAACGACCAATTATGTGACAATATATATCGTAAGAGCTAATAACATTGCACAGAGAGAGAGAAAATAAGAAAGGGTGAACGACCAATTATGTGACAATATATATCGTAAGAACTAATAACATTGCACAGACATGAAAAATTGTTTCGCTGTAAAACTGAGAGCACAGTTTTTACTCTGACCTGCTCATGGGGTCTGCTTAAGTACTAGGTTATTAATACATATCCTGTCTCCTTCTGACGCTTCGGAGCAGCGTGCGTGAAATGTTGCGGCTTCTGGCGTCACACTATAATGACGTATATTAATCTTCATCTTCTATCTAGGAGCAGTGGAGTCTTCGCATATTTCCATATATTTCTGTTATACGTAATCATTCATTCTATATAATAAAGATCTGTCGCCGCTTCGCCGTGGCTGTCACGTGCTCCAAAAAAGGGCGCCTTTTCGTGGCGGACACATTCCTGGCCGTTCCATTCCCCATCCATTCTCCATCCATTCACCCCAATTTGTGAAGAAGTCACCTTTGACATGTTGCTTTTGATTTTTGCCTACGTTACATCAGCGCGTGCTGAAGTATTTCTGGCCAATCAATCATTGGAATACTCCTCGGCATTGGCCATCCCGGCTCAAGTCAAAGAGCAACGAGAAAGAAGGAGCCATATAAGTGTGTTTTTTTTTTTTATGTTACATTTCCAATTACGTTTACCCCCTCCCTCCCTCCCCTCTCTCTTTCTCTCTCTCTCTCTCTCTCTCTCTCTCTCCCTCTCTCTCTCTCTCTCTCTCTCTCTCTCTCTCTCTCTCTCTCTCTCTCTCTCTCTCTCTCTCTCTCTCTCTCTCTCTCTCTCTCTCACACTTTCTGAGTCTTATCATCAATATTTCCACATATTTACGTCATGCATGTTACAAGTTTCCAAATGATGAAGAAAAAAGTTGGTTAAAAAAACCGTGTCACTCTTCCAATCGTAATCGACACATTAATAGTCGTCTTACCATTTCCTGACTGACGTCATTACGTTACATCTTTTCCCGCCAAAGTTGTCATCTTTTTCATGGCGCGAGGAACAGAATTTCGCACCTGTTGAAACATCGCGTCCACAGTTTCCATCCTTAATAATGGCGGGTGTTTGATTCTGGCAACAATTTCTTGAATGTCCCCATTTGCATTTCGGGTGAGCATGATGCGTTGTTCCATAGCATATACCTTGTATAACCAGCACATCCGGATAAATAATCACAGGAGAATTAGTGTCATCATGAGGAGTTGTTCCATAGCATTTACCTTGTATAACCAGCACGTACCGGATAAATAATCACAGGAGAATTAGTGTCATCAATGAGTAGTTGTTCCATAGCATTTACCTTGTATAACCAGCACATCCGGATAAATAATCACAGGAGAATTAGTGTCATCAATGAGGAGTTGTTCCATAGCATTTACCTTGTATAACCAGCACATCCGGATAAATAATCACAGGAGAATTAGTGTCATCAATGAGGAGTTGTTCCATAGCATTTACCTTGTATAACCAGCACATCCGGATAAATAATCACAGGAGAATTAGTGTCATCAATGAGGAGTTGTTCCATAGCATTTACCTTGTATAACCAGCACATCCCGGATAAATAATCACAGGAGAATTAGTGTCATCCATGAGGAGTTGTTCCATAGCATATACCTTGTATAACCAGCACATCCGGATAAATAATCACAGGAGAATTAGTGTCATCCATGAGGAGTTGTTCTATAGCATATACCTTGTATAACCAGCACATCCGGATAAATAATCACAGGAGAATTAGTGTCATCAATGAGGAGTTGTTCCATAGCATTTACCTTGTATAACCAGCACATCCGGATAAATAATCACAGGAGAATTAGTGTCATCAATGAGGAGTTGTTCCATAGCATTTACCTTGTATAACCAGCACATCCCGGATAAATAATCACAGGAGAATTAGTGTCATCCATGAGGAGTTGTTCCATAGCATATACCTTGTATAACCAGCACATCCGGATAAATAATCACAGGAGAATTAGTGTCATCAATGAGGAGTTGTTCCATAGCATTTACCTTGTATAACCAGCACATCCGGATAAATAACCACAGGAGAATGAGTGTCATCCATGAGGAGTTGTTCCATAGCATTTACCTTGTATAACCAGCACATCCGGATAAATAATCACAGGAGAATTAGTGTCATCCATGAGGAGTTGTTCCATAGCATTTACCTTGTATAACCAGCACATCCGGATAAATAACCACAGGAGAATGAGTGTCATCCATGAGGAGTTGCAGCAGACAAAGCACGACATTTTTATTTACCGCCATGTTTTGGCGGATGACTTACTACTGTAAAACGGAATAATATAAAACAAACCGAAAGTTATTTACTTAGATAACACAAGACATACCATCATATCAAAATCAACACACACACTGTTTAACACACACAAAAAACACAATGTAGAAACAGACATGAAAGGGAACAAGAAAAAGAAATATGGAAATACCTTGAAAGGATGGCACAGGTTAGTGTGAATGTATTGAACATCTATGCTCCACCGGGAACCAATGTGTAACAGTGAATGTAGAGTGACAAATAAAAGAAGGCGCCGGAGAAGGAAATTCGAGGCCGTGACATTCAGATGGGCTGCCATAATTTAATCAATTAAGTTAGTAGTCTTCAGTTCAGAGACAGGTGATTCAACGAATCTTTAAAAAAGTTATTTCCAGAGGGAGGCGCCGAGATACCACTGTAAAAATTCGCATTCATTCATTCGTGCAGGATGTTAACATCATTTATCCCTGACACATTAAAGCGGCGATTACGTTAGGATAATTCAGCAATTTGTCACGTGTCTCATCAGCATCACGTGCTACGCTCAGTAAGGTTGCTGAATATTTCTTTAAATAGCTGCCTTTCGGAAAACTTCAGACACTCTCTGTTTTCCCACCATCTTGTCTTGTCCTCAACTCTGTTTTCCCACCATCTTGTCTTGTCCTCAATCTTTCCCGTTGTCATAGTTGTCAAAACTCTACTGTCTCATCATATACAGATGAGTTTTGCTCCTTGTTCCTTCTTATTTGATTCAGCACTGATAAGAATCTTCAACTCAGAAGTCAAGGCAGTCCTATTGTGTGGCCCTCAAACATGGAGAACAGCAAAAAAACAACAACAACCAATAATTTACAGACTTTCATAATGTATCCATGAAAAACACTATTTGCTTCTGTGCCTTCTTCTGTCATGAGAACTTTTGCTGTAATTTTCAGTACATCTGCATTTGCTGTCAACTT
Source organism: Oreohelix idahoensis (assembly GCA_024509875.1). Taxonomy (NCBI): domain Eukaryota; kingdom Metazoa; phylum Mollusca; class Gastropoda; order Stylommatophora; family Oreohelicidae; genus Oreohelix; species Oreohelix idahoensis. The sequence goes on from JAMPIV010018126.1 coordinate 170,203, forward strand.
ACTTGAGAATCTCCTCGTGTGTCATGGATTTCGGTTATTATCACAAGCTTTAGTTACGCGTACGTTCAGTTTTTTACAGTTTGTTTGTACTTTTCAGTCACGTGACAAACATATTCAGCGTATATGGATGGCATCGCAGAAATCTGCGGCACGCTGTTGCTATTTGTGCCTTTGTGTGGAAACTAATTGTGTTGGCGTGTAAAAGAGAACTATTTACCACAACTTACTAGAACCAAAATGGATGTTTTTCAACTTAAGTTCAACATTAAACAAAACAAAACAAATGTCTTTCATTTTCAACTGTAAAAAATTCTTCTTGCGTTTTTATTTGTGTGTTTATTTTTTTTTTCTTTTAACGCCAAAGTGATAGAAAACTTGTTAATTTATTAATTGTTTCGTGTGCTGTTGACAGAAAAGTGGTTAATTTAATTGTTTCTTGTGTTTGTGAGTAACAGTTTTAAACACTTATTACACTTACAGGAGGTACTACTTCGACGGACATCTAGCTACGAAAAATTGGGATTAACTTTGTGTTATGGCTCGTTGGAGGACGAACTGACAGATATATTTATTAGCGAGGTTAGTACACTTTATGTCAGTACATGCACGGAAGCTGAAGAGAGCGCGGAGAGAGAGAGAGAGAGAGAGAGAGAGAGAGAGAGAGAGAGAGAGAGAGAGAGAGAGAGAGAGAAGACCAAAGACCCGAATGAACTAACTTTATTTGAAAATGGTTGATAGTTGGTCACTCATGACCGTCTATCATTCTACCCAGCGTCTCAGCTTACATACTGTCTCCAAGTAACCAGATATATTCAAACTTGTACATCATGTCACACACACACACACAAACAAACAACCAATAATATTACAAGATACTAAATCATTTGCGCACATACACGCAACATTGTAATTAACATAACAGACTTTATATTATCCCCATTACTGACGTACCTGTATAAAACATTGCAGCTTGTTAGGCACTGAAATTATTTTAGACCAAGTGTTCTCAACCCGGCACATGGCGACGGACTAGAGGTGCGTAAATCAGTTTAGACTTCTGGTTTTAACACACACAAAAACTAGAAGTGCTGAATATGAGTGCGGGTTTTTTACAGGCTTTTCTTTAACTTGCAACGTATGTCACTCCCTTGTCACCTTCAGATCTTGCAATTGACTTTTCAATCACTTCCAGATGAGCAATAGCTCTGAAACGTGGAATAGTTGTGTATTTCCCATGACAATACAATAATCAGTCGTAAAAATAATAAAATGAATACAATTAAAATTAATGTTAATTTTGCTTTTGTATTGTATCATCAGTGAAATGGGCAAAAACTGCAAATAATCTAGGGGTATTCCTTCCAACAAGATTGTCTCTCTTGAGAGAAACATTGAAAACTTCTCTTTCCCCTCCCCCCCCCCCACACCCCCCCCCCCCCCCCCCTTTTTCCACACACACACCCTATCGCACGAGCGTGCACAGATATACACACAACTGACAACTACATTTAAAAAAATGTAATTTACAACTCTTATCAAAATTTAAAAAATATATATATATATATATATATATATATATATATATATATATATATATATATATAATATATATATATATATATATATATATATATATATATATATATATATATATATATATTAACTTTCCATGTAATATACTGAATAATGAAATCCGCCTTCTGTGCTCTGGACTCGTTTATCGCAAACTGATAATGTCATTAGCGGATCGATTACATTTGACTTGAATTTAAAAATAACAAAAAAATAACACTAAAAAGAAGAAAATAAAAATATATTTTAAAAATATTTGAAAAACACAGGCTATTTAATGCACTAACAATAGCTCTGAAACTTGGCATAGTTTTGTGTATTCCCCATGACAATACAATCATCATCTCATCTCAACCCATAACCCGTCATGGGTCGTAGGGGTGCCATGGTGGAAGCATCAGCAGACATGCTCCTCCACTGCTCTCTATTCTCAGCAATGCGTACAAGTGTGGAAAAACCGTGTCCTGCCCATTCTTTGATGTTATCAGCCCAGGATTTTCTTTGCCTTCCTCTTCTCCGTTTACCTTCGACTGTTCCCTGGAGGATCGTTTTCGAAAGGGAGTCATGACGAGTTACATGCCCAAACCAGGCAAGCTTTCGACGTTTCACTATTGACAAAAGTGGTTCTTGGTGGCCTGCATAGGGGTTTATCTTCTCTCTAACATAGACATTTGTTTTGTGCTCTTTATAGCAAATGCGCAAAATTCTTCTATAACATTTATGCTCGAAAGCCTGAATCCTTCGCTCCGTATCTGCAGTGAGTGTCCAGCTCTCACACCCATACAAGAGAATAGATAATACAAGTGATTTGTATAATTTGATCTTCACAGGAAAACTGATGTTACTTTTCCAGATCACATTCAACCTTGTCATGGCAGCTGAGGCCATCTCAAGTCTTGTCTTAATTTCTTTACTTGATCTTCCATCACTACATATAGTGGACCCGAGATATTTAAAGGTGTTAACTTCTTCTAACGTTTGCCCACTTAGCGTTATGCTCGTCGACACATGTTTCTTATGGCTATTCACCAATATCTTGCTTTTTTCTATATTAATTTCCATCCCATACGTTCTTGTTACTTTCTCCAGTCTAGAGGTAAGGTCTTGAAGTTCTGATTCCGTTCCAGCTATCAGATCAATATCATCAGCAAAACGTAGATTACACAGAGGGCGGCCTCCAATCGATATAATACAATCATCATCTTCATCAGTTGCCATCTCCACAACGAAGGTTGGCTGTAATGGATCTCCAACGTCTTCTGTTCTCAAAATGTACTTTGTCAATGATGGTGCACTCTGATTAGACAGACCCTTTCCTGTCAAATAATCTCTTGAGTTGTTGTCTTCCACCACTTATAGCGCTGTCTTCCCCTTGCACGTTTGCCTTCAACTCTCTCCCCTTCTGTTATGGTCTTCTGTAAGGTGTTATGCCTTTTTTATGGTGGCCAAAAAGTATTGAAGCTGTCGAACTTTTGACCTCCCTCATTCGTTTCTCTTTTTCATACCTACAGATTTTCTAGGACCCATCCTTCTATTTTGTTTTTCATCTCCTTTCCATGAGAATAACGCCCCCTTCTTTCAGCTCTATACTCCACATTTCAAGAGTCTCAATCGTTTGTCTTCCAACTATGAATACAATAACCAGTAGGACAACTAATTAAAATTAAATAATTAATGGTTTCTTTTTGTTTTGTATGCTATCAGTGATTAAAGGGGCGGTTAACTTGTGTGCAAATGACATCGTAGGTGTATGATTTTTCCGCGCCAACGTGGGGGAGATCAGCGTCTCTCTTGAGAGAAATATTGAAACTTCTTCCTCCCCCCCCCCCCCTGTTATCCCACACTCACAACTATCGCACACAGCGTGCGCAGCAACAATGAATCAAGCATTATGGGGGGTGGCTCATGGTGGCTTGAGCTAGGTCTCTATCAGATGGGGGATCCTAAAAAAATGTTAATTTAAAAAGTGCTTACTTGAAATTATAATGAAAAAAATCGAATGAGATTCCAAACTTTCCCGTGGACGCAAGTTTGGGGTTAAGGGTTTGTAATATTACATGTCAGGGTTGAAGGAACATAGTGGGACTAGAATGGATACTCATGTTTGAGGCCAGGAAAGAAGTCGGACGGATCGTGGGGGGGATTGAATAGGGTAGGGGGCGCTCGATGCTCTGTGGGCACCAAACCTCTACACCTCACTTGGGGTTAGATGGGGAATTATACCTGCTGAGTTTTTATTTCGATTAAGTGATAGAGTTAAAGCTTGAAGTGTTAGTTGATATTTGTGTGGTTTAAATGATACCACAGATACATCTAAAGTTGCTTTGATCCACTATAATGTTAGGTCACCACTGATAATTATCTATGTAACTGAAACCCAGTGGTAGATAATGTGATGAAGACGTAAATGTGTTTTCTCCGTATATAGGCCACGCCCCCCAGGGCTATTTGTAAAAATATGTCCCTACTGCTGTCACTATGCCCCTAGAAATGATCAGAGTAGGTGAAAACTAGGCACATTCATCTCCCATCACAGTGACACAACATTGAATTCTTGTATCGTTGAACGAATATCATATCAACGTTGAAATAATGGTTTATCCTTTACGTTTACAAACACAGAACGACGTCACAACGACACAGATTGATAAGTGGGGTGCATAAGGACTCATGATACGTTTGAAATAAAGCAAAATTCCATGAAGCTCCCACACTCCACAGCGCTTAAATACAAGCGCCTAATGAAGCGCACAAACCTCATGATATACATTACACGTTACTCCACATCCTACAGATCTGCTGCACACCGCAGTTTATCAATGAATTGGTCCTCTTAAACTCATTAGCATAAATCGAACGGTGCACCTTCTCATTGAAGATGTCCAGATCACGATTTTCCTCAAGGACTACGTCCTCCAACCTGCTCCACCAAAGTTATGCTCCCCGGCAGTTGAATATATTCATCGTCAGCTATAATATATTCAAGGCCTAATCATAAAATAGTGTGCACTTCCTCTAGACGATGCACATCACCATTTATTCCTCAAAGAAGACTGGTCGCTGATCACCAGCCAGTTCTGCAGTAATTATAACCTGTACTATAAACTGGCTCTATATATGGCCGTATCCAGAGTAGAATAGTTCTTCCACTCAGACTCTATAGTATGCCTAATCTCCCTTCAACAAAAATTTCGACTTCTCATATAAGCTGCATCGACCTACAGTCAGTTAAATATTCAAATACGTACCATCCTCAAATAATCTAACACATAGGAGAATACATAATGCAGGAAGAATCTAATTCATGATACAGGCACCTGTTCAAAAGTCTCCACCCCCGAGACACACATTTGAAAAACACTTACCTCTACCTATTTTCATTCCGAACACCTTGGTCGGGAACACACACTTTGAAAAAAACCAAGGTTGAACTTCCTCCGGTCAAAACACTTTCCTCCCGAATCCTAGCAGGTCACAAAAACTCCCGCCTAAATCAGTCACGGGACTTCGCGAGTTCACTACAACGCTCAGTCCCCCTTCCACGAAACTAGACGTGCGAAACTATTTACAGTTTCTAAACATACAGAACGGTTGCGCTCATGACTGCTCATCCTTAGTACCCTATGACCTCTATCATAATATTTGTTCCACCCAATATTAAACCGGTTATTCAAAGTTCTTCAAGGGTAGGGGGCAGGGGTAGACAAATGCTGGGTAACCGCTGGTCCTCCGGTATGGGGGGATCTTTAGAACAGGAGCCGACCACCCCTGTCCTGTGTAAAAAAAATTCACACACGTGACGGGGAAACAGCAAAAAAAATAAATGGAAATAACTTTGAGTGAGCGGGACGGACGTCCGGAGTCTCAGGCTCGTGTGGACCTGACAGTGGTGGGGGTCCTGAGGGGAGGCCGCTGGCACTTGGGGGCCGGAATGCCACAGGACCGCAGGACGCTGAGGCCAGAGGTGGTTTTTTGAGGAGTGTCGGAAAATGTGGACGAGGCGGGGGGCTGGTACGGGATTGTAGCGGAAGTATGGGGCGCTGCAGACTAACGTGTCCTGGGAGTGGCGGCGAGAGCGGATGGGACAAGGGAATGAGGTAGAGTGGAGACAGCTACGGGGGAAACAGTGGACCTTTATCTCTGTCGTAGAGCGAGGACGGTCAGCACAACGAAGGTTTAAAGCCATTGTCCTTCAGGGAGGCGGAACATGTCGCGAGGGGATCTTCTGCTGGAATGGTAGACCCATTGGCAAAAGACTGATTGGGAGCAGTGGAATTGCTGGGGCGGGGGGGGGGGGGGAGTATTCACCAGCAGCCACAGTTTTGTACAATGTTCGTTGCACCAGGCGGATGTCTGCCGGCGGGGGGATTGGGGACGAGTGTCTATCTGCGGCGTACAAGGGTAGAGGATGCGGGGCTTGTGCCCTATGGTGCGATCTTGTTACTAGTAATGGTAAGACTTGGGTGCGAAAGTGTGGAACAATACGGTAATTATAACGAGGGTGGTGGTGGGGAGGTTGCGGCGGTGGTGAGCAGTGGATGAAGAGGTGGGGACGGATTTATTAGCCTTTCTGCAGTGTTGGCGGCCTGGTCGTCGGGGGAGCACTTTTTCAACACAAGGGGGTGCACGGGTTGGCATGGGAATCGCCGGGCGGACGGGACAAGGGCCAGATGGATCACATGGTGATCGGTGGCGGATGGAGACGTGCACTGCGGGACGTGAAGGTGGGAGGAGGCGCGGATGTGGGGGGTGATCATCACCTAGTGGTGGCAGGACTGAAGGTGAGACTCAGGGCTGCTGGACCGGTTGCAGTCGGGCGGGGAAGATACGGCATCACGAAACTTGGGGACCCCCTCGCCGGAGGGGCGTTTGTGGTCGACGTGGAGAGACGATGTCTGATTGCCAGGGGCCAGGAGGGAGCGGAGGCCGACGGTGTGGGCCGGAGGTTCAACACCATCTCGGCAGTATATAAAGAAGGCGGCGGGTCGTGCTTGGGATTCCGGGGGAGGGGGAGCCAAGACTGGATAACACCAGAAACGCTAAACACCATAGCGAAGAGAAAGGAAATGAAAAGGAAGAAAACAGAAGCTAAGTCTCCCAGGTTAAAGGCTTTTATATAGTGACAGTGCAGTGGCTGGACAGGGAGGTGGGGGTAGACGTTGCTGGAGAGGACTTTTTGGAGGCTTGCGGAGGGCTGAGGATTGGG